>BPLQ01011087.1:600000-1048670 GCA_021605075.1 Caerostris darwini | reverse complement strand
GGTTTATATTAATGACTCAATTCATTTTTACGGTTTATATTAATGACTCAATTCATTTCCACGGTTTAT
Source organism: Caerostris darwini (assembly GCA_021605075.1). Classification (NCBI taxonomy): domain Eukaryota; kingdom Metazoa; phylum Arthropoda; class Arachnida; order Araneae; family Araneidae; genus Caerostris; species Caerostris darwini. The sequence continues at coordinate 1,048,601 of BPLQ01011087.1, read as the reverse complement.
ATTAATGACTCAATTCATTTCCACGGTTTATATTATTGACTGAATTCATTTCCACGGTTTATATTATTGACTGAATTCATTTTCACGGTTTACATTAATGCCAAAATAATGCTACTTATTACATGAATAAGAAAACTCATTCATAAAAAAGTATCATTTTCTGTCAATCATTTAATTTTAACTTATATTTCAGTATTTGATACATTTTTGTGAAATTAAAAGAGCTCAAATATATGTATTTTCTCCTGGTGAAGAATATAAGAACCAATAAATAATATAATTATCTAAACTCTTTTTACACATTGCAGATCATTTTATAGTATACAATGGCCGTTCTATTTCGATATATCACAAACGCTAATACCATTAGGTTTAACTGTTTGTGATATATCGAAATATCACAAACATGTACAAGGTCATAATATTAACGCCAGAATAATGCTATTTATTATATGAATAAGCAACTCATTTATGAAAACTTATCATTTTCAGACATTCGTTTATTTTTTATCTTATATTTCAGTATTTGATATACTTCAGCTCATTTAATTTCCCAAAAAATGTATGTATTTTCTCCTGTTCAAGAATATATCAACCAATAAATAATATAATTATCTAAACTGTGTTTAAACATTGCAGATCTTTTTATACAATGGTCGTTTTATTTCTATGTATCACAAACAGTAATACTAATAGGTATAACTGTTTGTGATATATCGAAATATCAAGGTCATAGCATTAATGCCAGAATGATACTATTTATTATATGAATAAGAAAACTCATTTATGAAAATGTATTGAATATTACTGATTCATGTATGAACAAATAAATTTTTTATGTAATGTGCTAATGTATTTATGTGTTAATGTATTTTAAGAAGAAATATAATCCTTTTTCACATGTAATTTGCTTAAATAAAAAGCAAATCTCATTTAAGTATAATTACAAATATTTGACAATTCAGTAATAATACGCTGTACGGTGTTTTATTTATCAAAATTTTTAGGAGTAGTACAATTGTAAAACTTGGAGAAAAAACCTTTAAAAAAAAAAAACCTTTTCATTGTATATAAAATTTTGTAGATCTTTAAAAAGCCTTTCACAACAAAACGATATATAATAAGACTGATTTTTTTGGGGACTGCACTATGATATATTAAAAAAAAAAAAAAAAAAAAAAAAAAAAAGAGTTTATATTTCTTCTACATCGTTCAAAGGGGGAGAGAGAAAAAAAATAAAGAATGGGGGCGTAAAAAGTGACGTACATTTGAAAAATCACTTCGGTAAAAAGTTCTTCTTCTAAAAACATTTTTATTTCCTATTTATACATTGTCACTTTTAGTATCATCGTAAAAGGATCATTTAAATCCAAACTTGATATAAAAGATTTGATTCAAGCGCAGAAAAGATATTTCTGTTCTGTTAATATTCTTTACCGAAATGAAATTATATCATGCAATTTCAGATTACGCATGCTATTAAAATGTTGCTATTCTATCAGTGAAACAACCTATTACTTCATAAACTTTCGTACAATTATTAAAATTTGCCATTTGCCATCAGGACGCACAATTGTCTAGGAGTCATTGTGTATATGATTGAAATATGATTATAGATATGATTCATATGATTGAAAAATATAGGAAATAAATTTTCCATTTCATAATCTTCCAAATCTTTTTCAGCTGAAAACCAAATTATTTTCGGGTAGTTCTGCGCATTCAAATTACAAAAAATTGTATGGATCCGTCAAGTAATATATATTCTTCAGTATATATATAATAAAATTTACCCTCTATTATCGGATATTAGAGGAAATAATCAAATTAATAAATACTATTCTAAAAAAAATCTGTATGAAGAAAACTGAAAATATTATAAAATAGCTCTAAGACTTTTCTATGCTAGTAAAATATTTAATTTTTTGAATGAAACACTTTGATATACACCATTATTTACTATTATTGAACGTTGAATTCATATTTTTTTATTTAATATTAATTTAATTAATTAATTCTTATTGATTAATTAAAATTAATTTTTGTTATGGATTCATGGTATGTTCTTTAATAAATATACTATTTGATAAACTTTTTGTCTAAATTAATGGGATTTAAAACACATTTTAAAAAGTATTTTTTTAGATGAGATTAATTTTGGTTAATATATAAAAATCTGCGGCTATGATAAAAATATTTATTCTGAAAGCAAAGAATTGTTTTTATCAATCTCACACAAAGTATACGTTAAAAAAACCAAACATTTATTATAATTAACTCGAGTCTGTTTCGTATTTTGAAAATAAATTAAAATTATTTAAAATTACCGATAATTAATTCGGAGCAATAATAATTGATTGATTTTATTATTGATTTAGATGAAATGTTACTCGATAAATGCAAATTGAAGCAACTGCATGCTGTCATAATCAGTATAAAATCAAATGACAATAAAATGAAATTGTGATGTTTTTGAAACTGACAGTTTTTTCTCCAAACCGATATAGCCCTATCTGATGGAATATTAAAAAAAATATGCAATTTTTTCCGCAATGAATGTTTGCAATTTAAAAGACGAAAACCGTACAGCTTTAATAGAGAGATTATATTGATATGAGCGTTTTTATAGGTAGGATATCTGTTATCCGTTTTATGTGTTAACTCAATTAACTCCAAGATAGACTTCCGATCCTGAAATCATTTTTATTTTCGATTTGGGTTTAGTACTTGGTGTCGTAGGTTGTTTTTCGTCCGCTCGCATCTTATATCACTGAATTTTGGAAACCTTTAAAAAAAAGCATTGTTAATTTTATTATTGATTCAAATTAAATGTAACTTAACCAAAGCAAATTGAAGCAACTAATTATGATGCATGCTGACATTTTTTTCTAATGAAGATGGCAAGCACTTAGACAGTTGTCTTTGATGCCTTAAGGCAAGCGCTGCACCGAAGTTACTCACTCAGCAATACCTAGGAGGTGCGTGTAGCTTGAAGATAAGCTACATCGGGAGCTACGGTTTAAAGTGGATTCCGAACCACTACTAACATCCATGGCACCGCCGGGACTGGAACCCGAAATCTGTGGTACCGAGCGCGAGAGCGCTAGTCACTCGATCATCAGGCCATTGCATTCTGACATAATCTGTACAAAATCAAATCGCAATAAAATGAAATTGTGATGTCTTATCTGATGGAACAATAAAAAAAAATATGCAAGTTTTTCTGCAACGAATGTTTGCAATTGAGAAGACCCAAACTTGTACAGCTTTAATAGAGAGATTTTATAGGTATGATATCTGTTATCCGTTTTATGGGTTAACCCAATTAACTCCGGGATTGACTTTCGATCCTGAAATCATTTTTATTTTCGATTTGGGTTTAGTACTTGGTGTCTGTAGTGGGTTGTTTTTCGTCCGCCCGCATCTTATATCATTGAACTCTGGGAACCTTAAAAAGAAAAGCATTATAAAGGTAAAAAAAAAATAAACACCCAACGAAGCTACAGAAAAAAAAAAAGTTAGAGTTCAGTGAAAATTCGATATTGTGAGTGAACGAGATTCTGGTTGAAGTAGACAGTTCGGTTTCTTTTCTTTACGACACGCCAGGCATTCAGAATCTGTTTCACAACTGAACCTTTTTTTTCTTCGCATTTTATTGATCGATTGAATTTCAAGGACCATTAAGTAGAGAGATTGAGTATCAGATTTTGGATCAAATAATGACAAGTATAAGAAAATTTCTTTAAAAAAATACTGAGTAGTCGCGATTACTGAGGACTATTGAGTCAATGATTGGCGTTTATTTTATCGATGAAAACGAAAAATATTTCCGAGAACAAAAGTATAGGTAATTCTGTAAGTGGTCATCAGGTTTACGAATCTGATAAAAATAAGAAAACTGTACCCCTTTTTTGTTGAAAGGTATTTATGTGCCTATGACTTAAAAGGGAAAGAATGATTTAATATACTATAATAAGCCGAAGATAATTGGCAATTTGCAAGGCCTTAAAAACATTATTTCATAGGTAATTTTTAACTTCCACTTTAACTTGTCTGATTTTTCTAAATTTCTTGAAAGATAGAATTACAATTATTATATTTCAACGTTTCCTTATGAAACCTCCGTTGAAAAATTTTTAAACATGTAAGTAGATTTTTTTTTTTTTTTTTTTTTTGTGGTTTTTCGTTTCATGTTTGATATTTAAAAACCAAAAATAATTTTATGGATTACTTAAAACTGTTTTGTATGCTAAAATTAAAAATGTACTTCCTAGCTTTATTTGACTGAGTATAACGTAAGTCAATCTTACCGTTAAGAATTAGAAGGTAATGTAGTATTAAAACAAGAATTAATTACCCTCCAAGAAATTAGAAACAGTTAACATTTTTCTCCACATCATAAAAATTATTAGAAAATAAGTAGAGCAACTACGAAATTTCTAAAAAACGAAAAGAAAACGAAAGAAACAAATTAACGAACGGAACAGATTTACAGATTTTAACAGATTTACATTATATTTCAAATAAATTTAATTGCTAAATCTATGGAAAAAAATATTAAGTTTTGATTACTGAAATCCGTCGGCAGGATTAGGCTAAAAGGGATTTAGGTTCTTCCTACGTTAATAGCAACATGATCCGAATAAGCGTATTGACATTCATCATTTCATCTCCGTTTCCTTACAGAATTTAAATTTAACTCTTTACCTTTTAAGTAATTAAATAAAATATACATTATATAATTATAAAATTTATATATATAATACTACGTTTTAAAATATACGTAAAATATGTCGTTTACTAAATATTTTGTCGGTGGAAGTTAAAAATTATCACTGAAATAATGTTTTTAAACTACAGGCTTTAACAAATTACCTTCGTCTTGTTATATTAACAAATGAGCATATTCGTTGCTTATTGTGTATAACGTGTTCCATAATTCACGGAAGATTTGATTTACTAAGCATTCTAGATAGTCTGAAATATTTGGTAATGAAAGTTTGTTTTGTTTTGTTTTGTAGCTCTACTGTCATCTTGTGCACACGAGGGATAAACAGACGGGACCTACAGTTTAAAGTGGGTTCCGAATCACTCGCAAACATTCATGCTACAGCCAGGATTCGAACCTGTTGGTAATGAAAGAGCTGATTTCCCTTCAAAATGCACTTTTAGGTTTGTTGTTCGGGGAGAATGAGTAAGGGGAAGGAATATACCAAAATGTTTTCTGAAACATATCCTCTTGTATCCTTTATTTAAAGCATTACTTCTTGCGGGAATCTTCGGACACCCTATAGTTACATAAAAGCAAACGAAGTCTAATTTTATGTTTGAATTGAAAGGTTTGTTATTCGTGCGTTTTTAAGGAATTTGGTAAATACAGCAGGTGTGAATGGTATTGTTTCGAGCATTCTTTTAATTGAACATCTATGTTAGGTATCTAATCTTTAATAATAATTCAATAATTCAAAAAGCCACATTAATACCACTGCTGACATAATGTTTGAAAATTTTAATTTAAAATTTAACTTTTGTTTCATGTTGGAAAATGTATAACTTTTGCTTGCATTTTGTTTTTTTATAATATCTACAAAACAAGAGTGAAAACAACAAAAATTGGTTTTCAATTTTCAAAATTTATCATTCGCCAAACGAATAAATAAGCAGCCTTCGAAAAATTCAATTGGTTTTTAACCAATAAATATTTTTCTTGTTTTCTTTGAAGGCAAAAACTCTTCTCTATGAATCAGTTATTGCTCGATTTAGTTTATTAGATTGTGGTTGGAACACGATATTTCTGATGTAAAAAACTCTGCCTTTTGCATTTTTTTTAAAGATAAAATATAATATTTCTGCTTATAGTTTTTTAAAAATAATATAAGAAGAATCAATGCACTGTTCAAAATTAAGAGAATTTTCCCTTTTGTTCGATTATCTCCAGAACAGAATTCAAGAAAATTAGTATGAACAAAAGCTGATATAGTAGTACAAAAATACATACATAACAATTATAGGACATATGGATTGTCATTCGTAAGACTCAGCGAAGGTAGTTTTAAAAGAGAACAATAACAATATCGAACACAAATATTGGTTAATAAGGGCTATAGTTTCATTTTACAGTTATTTTACAGTCTTATTGCTCCAGCAACATTGTTTCAGGATCTGGATGGTTTTCGGAGGCGGAAGTCGAATTGTAATTGTCCTCCCAATAGCATCCCAGACATGCTCTATAGATTTTAGGACTAAAGATACGGTTTTTCAATTCATCCGTCAAATATTTTAAGCTTCCAGAGATTCATCAAACCATCGAGTGATGAATCTCTATCTATATGAACATGCATTGCCGCTCTTTAAAATTAAATGAAGGTGAACTACACCACTGGAAAGGTGAACATAGAGCTCCAAAATCTCATCTCTATATTTAGAGAGTAAATATAAGGGTCTTTGTCAAGGACATAGAGGTCTGTGTTCCCATCAATGATGCTTGTCCACACCATCAATTTTTCGTACCTTAATAGTTTATTTTTCGAAGTTGGATTTTAGTTATTGGATCCTCAGTTCTCTCCAGATGAACATATAGCGAGAATCAGTGATTAGGCCGAACTGGGATTCAACAATTAATAGAACAGTCCCTCACTGATCTATGGTTTAAATCGACATTTTCCATAGTACTCTAAATGGGTTCTTTCCTTAGCGCAATGTGAGCAAAAAGCAAATAGACCTCTCTCATGTAGCCTTCTGAAACATTAACTCGGGTGCCTGTGATCACATGAAAGTAAAAAATGAGAAGATGTTAAACTCGCTAAATTGGAGGATTCTCTCGATATTCACTGGCCATCGTGGCTTTTAGATGATTTTGACCAAACTATTTCTATAAGGATTTACTTCCTAAAACTGTTTCCGTAGGTTAAATCCAATGTTAGACGATGTATTTAAGTTATGAGTAATCTGCACCTAGGATTGTTTTTCTTCCAATCTCTCGACAAGTCACCAATATTTAAGATTGTTGGATACTTATTTTATCTGTTTGCTTTTAAATTTAATCGAAACAAATGTGACATTAGTCGAGCTTGTGAGCGAAACTAAAAAGAAGATATTGTCAAGTGCGCTTTTAAACCCTGTTCCTGACGGAAGTATACTCTTACATATTTGATACCAAAGATTTCAATCTTGGCTTGGAGGAGCGGTAGGGCAGTACCTTTTGAGAAAATCGACAAAATATGAAAAATCTGTCAATTTTGAACATCAGTGTATATTTTTTCTATTCAGGAGTTCATACACGACGGATCTTGGTCAGAGAAAATATTTATCCATTATTATTAAATAGTCTCGAAATGCTGATTTCATTAGTAACTATGGAAAGATCACTACATCCTATTCTGTTACTAAATATATTACAAATATTTAATGTCATTTGAGCTGACGTCTTAAATAAATTTTATTTCAAGTTACTTATTAAATATTTGTTATCTCCTTGTTAGAAGTACAATCTGAATACTGAAGCAAAAAACCAAAATGGGATACTTTCAATAACTTTCATAAAACTCACCATCTCTTCACAAAATTGATATCCCTAAATGTGATTTGAAACTCTTATTAGACCTATTTTGGTCTATGGTTCTGAAACTTGGACTTTAGCAAGATTTGATGATTCCCATTTGGGTATATTTGAGCGGAATATTTTAAGGGCTATTCTTGGAGGTGTTAAGGGAAGTGATTGTTGTAGAGGACAGTACAACGCAGAAATATATAAATGCTATAAAGACCCGGATATTAAAAAAAATTATTAAAATCAATAGATTAAACCGGGCAGCTCATATATTTAGAATGAATGATTTAAACCCTGTAAAAAGGCTTGTTTTGGCAAAGCCACAGGGACAAAGAGGAAGAGGACGACCCAGGTTGCGAAATATACTTTTACGTATTTGATACCAAGATTTCTGTTTTTGATTGGAGGCGGTAGTCTTGCATTTAGCGCAGTCCTTTTTAAGAAAATTGACAAAATATGCAAAATCTCTCAATTTTGAACACCAGTGTATATTTTTTTTATTCAGGAGTTCAAACTCGACTGTTCTTGGTCAGAGAAAACATTTACCTATTATTATTAAATAGTCTCGAAATGCTGATTTCATTAGTAACTATGGCAAGATCATTGCATGCTATTCTATTACTAAACACATTACAATTATTTAATGCCATTTGATTTTACGTCTTAAATGAATTTTATTTCAAGTTACTTATTAGATATTTGTCATCCCTTTTTGTTAGAAGTACAACCTGAATAACTGAATCAAAAATTTCTGCATATAACTTTGTAACAATGGGGGAAAGATTATGCATTTCATTTTACGTAAAACAATTAAATTATAATTGACCTGAAAAGGTATTACATAGAGCAGATATTAATAGCTTCTAGGTAAATATTCATTTCCTCTTGTCTAATTTAAGCATAATTCCCTTTTGGCGCTTATGTAGTCTACGTATATTTGCTAATGGATTTTGAATGCTTTAAAAATGGAGATGAAATCCTTCAGCAACAAGAGAGACAATTTGATGTCTCGGCAAGTGATTAATTTATTTTAATGAATGATTATATTTGACCTTTAGAAGTAGTTGAAGGCTTAATAGTAAATTATGTACCACGTATTTACTTATCAAGCACTAATTTAAGCTTTTATACTAGCCCAGTAATTTTATTAATAAAACATGAATAGGTCACACTTTCTCATCAGATGTAAATAGATTTTTGCATTAAAAGTAAAGGATTTAATTATTTATTAAACGCTTCATTAAACCTAATGTAATTTTAATCTAAAGCTGTACAAAGAATAATGGGGCCTGATGGCTGAGTGGCTAGCGCTCTGGCTGTCGGTACCACAGATTTCAGGTTCGAATCCCGGCGGTGCCATGGATGTTTGTAGTGGTTTAGAATCCATTTTAAATCGTAGGTCTCGGTCTAATAGGTTCGTAAAGAGTTGTTGAGTAGTGTTACTCGCGTCAGTAGCATATCTTCAAGCTACACGTGTCCCATGGGTAGTGCTAAATGAGTAACTGCAATGCAGGCCTTGCTTATGACATAAAGATCAACTGTTCCTGTATTGCCAGTTGTATTAGAACAACAACAAAGAATAATAGGTGTCATCTACCACTGTATAAGCCCCTTTATATTGCATAACGTTGTATTGAACTTATTGTATTACAATTTGAACTTACAATATTAATGTGTTCGAGATTTGTCTCTTTTGATGATAATGTTCAAGCACATTAAACTCATGTACATGGAATGACAGTATTTACCAATAATGGAAGATGACACATTGATTGAAATTAATTTGAATGCCTAGTCTATTTAATGAATTACAATATAACTGTTTCTTGATTTTGGAAAAATGCGTGTTTAGTTAAAAGCTTTATAAAACTGCTAATTCCTTTAAACCTAATTTATATGAAAATCAGAATTAAAATTTCTTAATGATGCAAATCTGAACGATACATATTTTTTAAGATAACCATGCATTAAAAAAAATAACAGGATTCTATTCCCTTACGCTAAAGGTAAGATAAAATAAGACGAAAAGCCTTTTTCTGCGGATTTTTTTTCATATCATCCCGGCTAATTTATCTTTGGGACTTCTTCGAGACCTGATCACTTCCTCATTCACGGTAGTATAAGTAAAACTTATTGGCGTGTTCCGTTGCAAATTATCCTCGGACCGGTGAGCAGCCAATGAAATTGTCCTATCAGAAGAGCTCCTCCTACTTCATAGTTAGACTCAGTTACAGTTACAGTGAAAGGGGGACCGTCGCTGTCCGTAACCGTGTGATTTGTCTCATTCTGCCCAAGCAATTAGTTCGGAGTTAGAAAAGAGCGGTCCGGAGTAAACACTTAGAGGAACTGAAAACAAGAGATATCAGGAAGTGGATAGGCTTAGATAAGCGGCGAGTGGTGTGATTTTCCAACAAGAATTGCTGCGAAAAAGGATTTTTTTTCCAACTTAGATTACGGGATTTCTTTCGCAAAGTTAAAGAGTGAAAGTGGAGATAAGTAGGGACACATGCAAGCGGATGGATGTGTGTGTGCGCGATACTCCAACTACTTTAGATGACCGCGAAGATTCCTTAAAGTATAATTATCCGCCTCGTTGAAGTTACCTCCTTCACTCTTTCATTAGATGGGCGGAAAGTGAAAAATTAGATACTATAAAAAATATTAGCCGCTTATGGTGATGTCATTATTTGGGAAGTGCTGACAAGCGTTTTATAAAATAATCCTCTTATTTTTAATTTACCATATGATACAGAAAATTAGTTGGTAATTTTTGCTCAACAGTTATTTTGAAATGAATTTTTTCACACAACATCTAACTTTATTTTGATTGGTTTGTAGCTACACGGACATTTTGTGCACACTTTAGGCTAATTAGACCGAGACTTACAGTTTAACTTGCTCTACTAAAACAGTTGTATTGAAAATTTTAGATCACGTACAGATTTATCGACACACAACGCACATTTATTAATGCAATGTTTTTATCGTATCCTATATGTAATTCTTTGTTTTACGAAACAGAATATACTTATTAACTTAATATTAATTTTAATTATAAATTCCAAAATAAAGTGTTATAAAAAGAAAAGAATAATTTCTTAATAATCAATTAATTGGAGGGAAAAAAATCTAAAATATTCGAAGAATGTTGGAATTGAATAAGGCTAAACAATAAATGTAATCTTTGAATTATTTGGTCTGTCACTCTACGGTCATCTTGTGCACACGAGGGCTAAATAGACCGGGACCTACTGTTTAACATGGATTCCGAACCACTAAAAAACATCCATGCTACCGTCAGGATTCTAACCTCGAGCCAAAGGACAGAGAGCTAACCAATTGGTCATCATGTCGCAACTTTATTTTGTAGATATGTGTAAAGGTTATATAAATATTTGAGTAAAATATTTTTCAGAATAAAGAACAGAAGGAAAGGTATTTGATAAGCATTCTAAAACTAGAATTTTTGTCTGGAAAATTCTTTCGAAATTAATACATCATTTCTAGACATCATTACATTTATTAATTGATATAAAAAAACGCTAATGTCAGCGTTAAAATGCCCATAAGCAAAATAATCGCAATAGCTTTAACATTATTTTCATTTAACAACGCGGCTCCTCTCCTCTCCAATGCCAAAATGGGACACTTTTAATGACTTTCATAATACTCACCATCTCTTCACAAAATTGATATCCCTAAATATGATTTGAAACCCTTATTAGATCTATTTTGGTCTACGGCTCTGAAATTTGGACTTTGGCAAGATCTGATGATCATTTGGGTATATTTGAGAGCAAGATTTTAAGGCTATTCTTGGAGATGTTAAGGAAAGTGATTGTTGGAGAAGATGGTACAACGCAGAAATATTTAAATGTTATAAAGACCCAGATATTATAAAATTTATTAAAATCAATAGATTAAACTGGGCGGCTCATATATTTAGAATGTATGATTTAAACCCTGTAAAAAGGCTCGTTTTGGCAAAGCCACAGGGACAAAGAGGAAGAGGACGAACCAGGTTGCGATATATACACGGAGTTGAGAAAGATTTTGCTGTACTACGGGTTAAGCATTGGAGGACCGCTGTCACCCAGATAAATGCACGGAAATCTCTTCAAAGGAAAGCCTCAGCCCACTCTGGGCTGTCGTGCTATTGTTGTTGATGATGACGATGAAATATGATTTGAGGGAAGCAGATAAGTTTTGCAACTCGAAGAAGATGATCAGCAAATTAATTAGCTCTTAATTTTAAAAATTATAATATGAAATTCGATTGGCCTACTCCCTAATTTTTTCTCCTAAAATGTAAGTTAATTCCAGAGTTAAAAATATTTTTTTAAAAATAGAAATCATTTAACAAACTAAAATAGATTTGCTTATCTGGTGGACTTTTATTGTCAACTTTTGTAATAATTAATAAATAGAGCGATAAATATTTATTTAATTTAATCAAATATTTAAAAATAAAAATGAATAAAATTGTATTTTTGGGTTATTTTAACCATTATTGGTCAATAGTCTATTGTCAATAGTCAATAGGTTATTGGTCAATAGTCTTAATAATAAAGCTAAAAACGACCTTTTACCCGTAATTGAAACGTAAATAGCAGTGTCAATTGGAAAATGTTTCATCAAAACTTTTAGCAGCAGTGACTGGCAGGATGTTCTGTGAAATAATGTACTTGACCAGCTGTCCTTCTAAATTTGAAAAAAGAATATTTACTTTCAAAGAGAGTGAAAGAAAAAGTACCAATAATTTTTATAAAGCAATAAAAGAGGGTGTAAGAGAAATTGCCTATTATGAAAATATTCACATAGCTTTGGATTTGACAAGTAAAAAACGTATTTTTCTTCGAAGAATAGTGTTGTCACTGCGACTAGTAATGATAATATATGCCAGAACTTTGTCAAAATCTAATTTATGCTTAGATAAAAAAAATCCAATGTCATAAATGGTTAAAAAATTGATGGTTTTAGTTCTGCATTTCATCTATCTTCTAAAAAATATGGAGTATAGGACATTAAGTATCTGGATGATGAAGATTCAAAAGGCTTTAATTAAACAAAAAAGATTACCAACTGCTGGGATGGATGTCTTACTGTTTAACAAGAATGCATTGGACATCATATAATGAAACGAATGGGAACTCGACAAAGAATACTAAAAATTCTATGAAAAATACAATTTTGAGTTAAAAAAAAAGTTAAATGGTAAGGATGGACTTTTAGATTTTGTAATTAATCAATTACAAGTTCACTATGGCTTAGCTATTCAAATAAAGGTCTTTGATTAGAAGAGCAATTTGTATGGGTTATATTTCTCCAAATTTTCCACTGAAGAAAATCTACATTAATTTTTCTTAGACGATGATGATTTTTGGAGTAAATATAAGTTCCAAATAATTGGTAAGCCTTTCTCCCACAAACATAACCTCCACTATTCAACCAATACATCATGATCCATTTGACATCTGCATGAGAAAAAGCAGAATCCAAATGAGAGCATGAACATATTTTACTTCGAATCTAATTTGACCAGTGGGGTAAAACATATCTCACATTATTTATTGATATCTAAAGTGATTAATATCTGACTTTTAATTTATTGTCTCTTGTGCAAGTTTTAAGAGAAAAAGATTAAATTATATTTCGTATGTTATTCTTTAAAATTTTATAATTTTCGTAACTCTCATAAAAATTGGTGAGCCTTTCTCCCACAAACATAACCTCCACTATTCAATCAATACCTCAAGATCCATCTGACATCTGCTAAAGATATTTTCCTTAATCAATCTTTTGAATAAATATATACCTGAACAAAATACAGAAATTTGATTTTTGAGGAATTTATATTAATAAGAATGGCACACCTACTTCTAACCCCCCCATAATTTTTCTCCTTTATGAAAATTCACCCCTGTCCAGCTACGATGAATCGTTTATCTAGCGAAAAACGTCCATTAATCTTAGTCTTCTTTCCCCTCCAACGCAGTCAGAATCTCTGTACCATCCAAAGAAATACGGTTGCCACATCAAGACAACAAGAACACATTTAGAGCGAAACTTTAAAGTTTCAAAAATTCGCCAACGTGAGATATGGTTATCGCCAAAACAATGATTTTTTCATAATTATTTTTTAATAGAATGTATTAACGTTGAAGATACTATAGCAAGCATTGAGGATTGGAAAAAGTTGGCATAAGTGTATTGTGTCCGGAGGAGATTACTTTGAAGGCGATGAAATAAATTTGGAAGAATAAATAAATAGTTTTTGAAAAAAAACAATTGGTCTCCCTTTTTGGGCACAGTAGTATATATTTAAGAATCATCATACGATTTATTTTATTATACCAGCCATGTCTTGGCCAATTAAATCGTCTACTATATGAGTAGGGACAGAGCAAAGAGATGAAAATTGTTAAATTTCCAATTTTTAGACTCATCTATTTTCATATTTCTCAAAATAATTAGCCTATCACGTTTACTATTAATTAATATTAAACTGTCGAACAACTTAAATAAGCGTAAAAAATTAAAAATATTTTAAAACTTCAATTATATTTTTAAAATTATGCGCTGTTAATTATTTTTAAATCCTTATTTGAAATATGTTTTTTAAGTAAAAACGTTTGAAATCAATCAATTTACCAAAGCATTAACCTTAATTAAAAATTTTATAATTTCTTCCGTAATAGTGTTCGAGACATAAAAGTTTATACGATTATTCATAGTTCCTCTTCATTTTTATTATAGTCAAATTTCAATTTTAGTTTATGTCAAATTTTTCAAATGAATTGGAATGAAATGTTTATGTTGGTTATTAATATATTGTTAATTTTCACTTAAGAATACACAGTTACAAATCAAAAAAAGTAATTAAAATAAATCACTTTGTGATGAGAATGTGTGTGGAAAATAGAAATTAATGTGAAATAAGTTTCTTATTCAAATGGATTTATGCATTTCAATACTTACTAGTGTGTTAGTTATTTTAACAAAAATTAAACTTTTCGTCGTTTGATGAAGCAAGTTAAAAATCTTGAAAAAAATTCATGAAATGAAAAGCTATCCAAGTAAAATTCAATACAATATTATTAATTGTAATTTTTTGGTTTGGTTTGTGCTCTACGGTCATCTTGTGCACACTTTAGGCTAATTAGATCGGGACCTACAGTTTAACTTCGGTTCCAAACCACTAACGAACATCCATGGCTGTGGTACTAAAGGCCAGAGCGCTAGCCTATTGACCATCAGGCCACAATTTTAATTTTTGAGTGTTGAAGCATTTTATATTATAAATATTCACTTTCTTTCATATCTGTAGCTAACTAATTCTATAACTGGGATTAATTTATAATATCATTGAATATGAACAAAAAATTAATTCATAAAAGATTAGTATAGTGATTAACAACAGCAAATGAGACTTTTTAATACTCCTATGTATTCATAAGAAACCAATAAAAAGCTTTGCATAAATTTATAACGCAGATAAACGTTTTTGCATTTAAAAATAATATAGTTTATAACAATTCATAATTGATAGCATTGAGAAAAGTAACCATGCCAAAGCAGGGCATAACGATGCCGAAGACTTGAGCAAAAGTCCTTCTGACAATGTCAAATCTAAAGAGAGGAACTGTTTATGTGTTATATATAGCTAAATTGATACTATATATAACACATAAATGCTAACAACAGCAGATGATTCGATGAATGAGCCTTCTGTATTCATAAATGAGTCCAATAAAAATCTTTGTATTTATTTATAACGCAGAGTAACGTTTGTTTTTGCATTTAAAAATGATATAGTTTATAACTATTCACAATTGATTCGCATTCAGACAAATAATGTTACAAATAATACCAAAGCATGCCGTTTTGCCAAAGCATGGCATAACGATGCTGAAGACTTGAGCAAAAGTCCTTCTGACAATGTCAAATCTAAAGAGAAGGAACTATTTATGTGTTATATATAGCTAAATTGATTCTATATATAACACATAAATGCTAACAGCAGCAGATGATTCGATACATGAGACTTTTTGATACACATTTGTATTCCTAAATGAGTCCAATAAAATGTTTGCTTTTGCATTTAAAAATAATATAGTTTATAACAATTCACAATTGATTAGCATTCAGACAAGTAACCATGCCAAAGCAGGGCATAACGATGCTGAAGACTTGAGCAAAAGTTCTTCTGACAATGTCAAATCTAAAGAGAAGGAACTATTTATGTGTTATATATAGCTAAATTGATGCTATTTCACGATGTCTTTGTTACATTGTAAAGCCATAGAAATAAAGTAACACATCGTTTCTTTTGACTTGTATAAGTAACGATCCAGGATATAAAAGCAAGTTATTACTTTCCGATAGGCAAGGACGGAAAAAAGCTCTTGTTTTATTCATGAAGAAGAGCACATGTTGGTATGTAAAAAGCCATTGAGTTGAAGTGATAAAAAAAAAACTGATAATGATAGGTAAAAACATAAATCCATAAATTATCCAAAAAGAAGAAAGCAAAAGGATCTGAATAAGAGTACTTAGATGGAGAAAAGGAAGAAATATTTCTAACAGAAACCATAGAAAAAAAGAGATGGAAAAACTATTTTTTTTCTTCTAAATGTAATTGTGAGAAATTCTTACGATAAAACAACATAAATATCAGCATGCATTGTTGAGAAAAATATTTATAGGCATTTAAAGGGTAATAAGTCACATTTTATTCAGAAAGGAAGATCCATTTTTAATGCTATGATTATACAATTGCTGTTTAGTAAAAGCCTTACATTAAATGTCAGTTATGATTGATTGTGTTTAGCAGATAAGTAGTAGAATATTTTAGCATTTTTCCAGTTTGTAAATTTTATGAAAGATAGCAACTTTTGCTCGTGTGAAAAATCTTTAAAAAGCTTTTAAACTTCAGCATAATTAGAGGTGAAATATGTAGATATATTCTTACATTACCAGTATTGCATTAATACAGTCATTTATTTTGAGTGGTAATAAGTTTGGAAAACGGCAAACTATAAACATTTTCTGTTAACTATTATTTAGCTATACATTCATGAATTGAATACTTAATAATTAATGGGCAGGATCTCTCTCAAGAAGTTTATGCAACAAAAATAATTTTTAGATTGTTGTCAAATATTACATTTTATATTTAAGAATAATAACTTTATTTGTTAAATTTCGTATTTACGATGCAAATGTATGAAGCAAAATTCTGTCACTTGGAAAAAAATGGACATAACTTTTTTATCGTTAAATAAAAAATTTTTAATATTGATAAAGATTTAGTTTTTGGGGCGTTTTAATAGTTTCACATGCAAAACAAACCACTGAGTATTATTATTCATTATTATTAGTGTTTTTAAAAAATTTTTGAAATTTTAACCTGCATAACACTTAAAAATCTAACAGTTGATCTATTTCAAACAAAAAATTAATTCCTCTTCCAAATTAAAACGTTTGAAAATAGCTGGACCCTCCCGATTGTTTGAATATATCAAATCAAAAATAGGCTTTACGATAGGATTTGCTTCTGAAAAGCCAAAGGCCACACAACCAAACCAAAATTTTGCTTAAATCCCTATTTAATAATATCACCCCCTCAAAAGAAATATTCGAATTTAAAAATTTGGAAAATACTTGTATCATTACAGCTCTTTAAATGTACTAAATCAAAAATTCAAATTTAATAGGCTTTGCGATAGGATTTGCTTCTGCAAAGCAAAAGCCAAACAACCAAACTAAAATTTAGCTTAAATTCCTATTTAATAATATCCCCCCCTCAAAAGAAATATTCGATTTTAAAAATGTTAGAAAATACTTGTATCATTACAGTTCCTTAAATGTACTAAATAAAAAAAAAGTTTAAATTGAAGGAGAAAAATGTTTGTATTAATGTACTGAAAAAAGTTTAATGAAAAATGTTTAATTAATTCAAATTTAATAGGCTTTGCGATTGACTTTTGCCTTTGCAGAAACAAATCTTATCACAAAGCCTATTAAATTTGAATTTTTGATTTAGTATATTTTTTATAGTAATGATCTAAGTATTTTCTAACATTTTTAAATTCGAATATTTTTTTTGAGGGGGTGATATTATTAAATAGGGATTTAAGCTAAATTTAGGTTTGGTTGTTAGAATTTGTTTCTGCAAAGCCAAAAGCCGCACAATCAAACCAAAATTTAGCTTAAATCCCTATTTAATAATTCCCCCCACCACTCAAAAGCAATATTCGAATTTAAAAATATTGGAAAATAGTTGGATTATAACAGTTTAAATATACTAAATAAAAAAAGGTTTAAATTGAAGAGGAAAAATGTTTGTATTAATGTACTGAATAAAAAGGCTTACATTCCAAATGCCTACAGTACCAAAGCCAAAACCTAGCCTAAATCGCCATTTATGGGATTCTGGTCCCAAGTCTAGAATGATTTCGAAACTTGAGTGATGGAACAGAGCAGTCTTTGTCGTGTTCGAAAATTTCCCCCTAGGGTAGATAACAATGACTGAGAATGGGGGAGTAGAGACCTATGTTTTACATCCCCCTGTCTTTTTCCCGTCTTTCACCTAAAATGTCCCCTCTCGGCTGTAAGAATGACGATTTGATCGCAAAAGTTGACACACAACGATTTTAAGCTCTGCTCGAGAAAATACAGGATCATCCATTTCAACATCTCCTGTTTGCACTGCAAGGACTTCCTTTTCTCTACTAGGCAACATTTGTCTTTCACACTCAACTTGTGAAAAAAATATTCCATAGAAGCTGTGGGAAGATAAATTTAAGAGTTTTCTTGTAAGAAAACGGAAAAATTACACATTTTTAGTTAAGTAAAAACTTTTAAAGACAATCTTTCTGTTTTTAGTAAATTTCACACTTTTGAAAATTCGGCTTCAAACATTGATAAAGAATGTTCATTATTGATTTCGTAATAACAGTGGATTCAATGAAATCTGGCCAATGAGAAAATATTATTTTTATTTTACAATTTTTTAATATAAACTTTTTATTTCGGCGTCAGATTTCTGCACGTCAGCTCATGAACCTACCACCGTATTCCCGGTCTAATTAGCTCAAAGTGTACACAAAAAGTGTGCATGACGGTAGAGTGACCGAATCAAACCAAGCCATGGATCTGCCAAATGTGTTGACTATTTTATAACCCATAATGCTTACCCTTACACCAGGGAGTCTATAGAGTTCCTTAATATTGTGTGTCACCGATCTATTTGCTATTGAATGTAACACTAGGGATAATTAGATCCTTGTCTTAACTGGAAAACGTCGTATAACGTGGACAATGTGTACTACCACTGTACCATGAGTACAGTGGTAGTACACATTGTGTCAGATACACATCAGATTTCTGTTTGTCAACTCATGGACCTGCCAAGTGTTTTGACTGTTTAATAACATATAATGCTTGTATTTACATCCGTGAGTCAATAGTGTTTCTTACTGAGTATGTGTCACTGAGTCTATTTGCTATCGATTGTAACACTAGCGAAAATTAAATCCTCGTTTTGTCGTTTTTGACAATGTCATAAAACGTGGACAATGTGTACTGCCACTGTACCATGAGTGACGAATGCATTTCTTGTCTTGTGTTATAACTTTATAATGACATTGCTATTATTAAATTTATAAGACATTGAATAAATTCTGGAATTAAACTGCCCAAATGAATAAAAATTCCAAATAGAAATTTTGATTTATTTTCTAACGAGGCATTTAGAAACATATTTGAGATAATTGTAGAAATTTCAGAATTTTGATGCAAGTCAAATATGTTGTTGTTCTAATGCAGCTGACAATACAGAGACAGTTAATCTTTATGCCATAAGCAAGAGTTAGCAAGAAACAACAAGCTACCTCTGTTACTCGTTTAGCACTACTCAGGGGGCACGTGTAGCTTGAAGATATGCTACGGACGCGAGTAACATTAATCCCACAACGCTCTACGATCCTATTAGATCGGGACCTACTGTTTAAAGTGGATTCTGAACCGATACAAACATCCATGTCATGTTCGTGACTCGAACCTTGTGGTACCGAGCGCCTGAGCACTAGCCATTCGGCCATCAGGCCTGTTTATGTTATTATGTTTCTTGATGGAATTTTTTTTGTCATGCACCATATAAAAAATCGAACAAAAAGGCAGCACGGAAACAGGTTTGAGAGTGCTTTCAAAGTATGCGTCAGTAATTTTAATGAATCCAAAATTATTAATTTTGCTCCAAAACTTTCATGAGCGGTGCATTAATTACATAATAAACCTTAAGCATCAGCCCCAAAAAGTTTTGTTGTAATTTTCCATCCTTTTCCCCCTTTGAAACTCTAAACATAAATAACTTTGGGATAGTTCCGAAAAATCAGGAGAAAGAATCCCGCTTTTAAAAGGTGGCTCAGTTTTAAATCGCCAGAAGGTTTGGTAAAATATCTGATCCGTTAGCTGAAGAGACAATTTCTAACTCTTGAACTCTAGAGACCCTTAAGGAATAAAGGAATTTCTTTTTTATTTCGTTTAGCTGGCTCAGTCCGTTTGTTTCCAATAAACTAGAGAAAACTGACCATTTTTCAATGAAATCATTTGAAATGGTTATTAACTATTTAATAGAAAATTGTATACAGTGCGAATGTACTTCTTTGATTATTGATAATTAGATCAGATATTCAAACAAAAATTTATAAAACAATAAAATCTAAAATGCCAAAATTTTTTTACAGCAGTATATGAGATTTATATGCAAAAATATTATCAATAAGTTATTTTAAGTAATAATATTATTTAATACAACGTAATATTCAAAAGTTTAATACCTTCCATTTGTTTACAATAAACTAGAGAAAACTGACTATTTTTCAATGAAATCATTTGAAATGGTTTTTAACTACTTAATAGAAAATTGTATACAGTGCCTGTATATCGAATGTACTTCTTTGTTTATTGATAATTAGATCAGATATTCAAACAAAAAAAATTTCTAAAACAATAAAATCTAAAATACAAATATTTTTTATAACAAAATGCGAGATTTATATGCAAAATTATTCTCAGTTAGTGGAGTATGATAACCGAGTGTCTGACGCTCGGTACCACAGGTTTCGGGTTCGAATCCCGGTGGTGCCATGGATGTTTGTAGTGGTTCGGAATCCACTTTAAACCGTAGGTCTCGGTCTAATATAATCGTAGAGCATTGCGGGGGTAATGCTATTCACGTCCGTAGCATATGTAACACGTACCCCCTGGGTAGGGTTAAATGAGTAACAGCGGTGGAGCCCTCGCTTATGGCATAAAGATTAACTGTCTCTTTATTGCCAGCTGCATTAGAAAAAACAATATTCTCAGTAAGTTATTTTAAGTAATAATTTGAATATTACATTGTACTAAATAATAAGTTGCATATATTGTTAAATGCAAATGTATATGCATTCGAGTTTCTTTACGATAAAAAAATACTTTATACGTTTCAAACGTACAGATTATTTCACAGAAGACATATTTTATATTAAAAAATCGCGATAGTTTCATATATTTATCAATTCATTTGAAACCTGAACAGTTAATTAATGCAAAATTAAAATTGCCGTAAATGATAAGAATGCTATATTTTGTTTTAAATAAAAATAACAGAATAAACTTTTACAAGATTAAAATTACAACAGACAACCCTTTTTAGGTTTAAGTTTGGTTTGTCGCTCTACGGTCATCTTGTGCGTACTTTAGGCTAAACGACAACCCTTATTAAGCAGTATTTGGAAATGCTTGCTAAATAGTGCGAAATTTCTGACTCATAACCCAGTGAGCGGCCTGGTGGCCACGTGGCTAGCGCTCTGGTCTTTGGTATCCCAGACTTCAGGTTCAAATCCTGGCGGTGGCATGGATGTTTGTTGGAGGTTCAGAATCCATGTTAAACTGTAGGTCCCGGTCTATTTAGTCATCGTGCGCACAAGATGACCGTAGAGTGACAAACCAAACCAAACCATAACCCAGTGATAACGTGCTTAACTAGCTTGTAAGAGCGCTTAGGTTTTAATCCGCTGGCGGCGCCTATTGCACTCGATGCCTCCAGAAACAAAGAGATGCGATGGCGATATAGACCGCCTGTATAAGAATCTTTCATGTTTTTCGTATTTTTTCATGTGCATCAAGGAAATGCAGAAGAAGAACTTTATGATTTATATTTGCAATGATTTTCAAATTCTTTAAAATTTTTCAAATTTACTAATTACTGTTGTCCACTCAACATGCAAAATGAAAAGTACGAATTTGTAGCAAGTACACATGCTATTGCTTCAAAACCACCTAAAACGATGCATGTGAGAAGGAGCCCAGTGATTTTTATAAGTAAGGCCTTCCATTTTTCTCCTCTATAAAGAATGGGCTTTTCTTAAGAGAGAGAAAGAAGAGCTGCTGTAACGGATGCTCCAGTCACCTTTTGTCATACAGCTATTGTTCATCCGTCGACTTGAATTATGAGTCAGTTTACACTCTAAGAGAGTGATGGGTCAAAGGTTGAACGAACTACAAAGTGGTTTTTATCATTACTCCATTAAGAAAGCCTTTTTTTAAAATCATTTTATAAAGATGAGAGTTTAATTAATTAATATTGCTTCTTATACAGAAAGCGCTTTGGCGTATTTGTACAGCTGGTTATTTTTACGAATTAAAATTTTAGTTTTAAAATGAAATTCTGTTTTGATTTGTGGGTGAAAAGACCATTTTTTTTTTGTATTCAAGTACAATGAAAATTTAAACTCGTAATTTTTAAGAATATATATTTTATTATACAGGGTGATTATAATTAAAGTACCACTTTCAAAATGCTGTAAAATAAGAACCACTTGTCACAATGAGTTCAAATTTGAACTGAAGATACTTGAAGAAGGAGAAAACGGTTCGGCATCAAAAAAAAAAGTTCCAATGTGTTTTTATAGATACCGCTGTAAGCGTCATAAAGAAAGGGAATTCGGCTGACAGTGGTATTTTGAATCGAAATTACAACGTATTTGGCATGAGCTGTACATTAAATCAACAATAGTGTTCAATATGCTTGATTGTTTCAGTGCTGTGACGGAAAAAATGACTTCCAAGTCATTCAACAGTTGTGTCACTGTTAGTGGAAAGCCCATACATCACAGCAAGGTCATACCAAATTGGATGGGAAAAATTGGTATAACTGTTTTTGATGCCATGCTGTTTCCCCCTTCAAATATCTTCAGTTCAAATTTGAACTCATTGTGACGAGAAGTTCTTTTTTTACAGCATTTTGAAAGTGGGACTTTAATTATAATCACCCTGTATGTTATTTTTCTTTAAAATGTCAGACAGAAAGAAAAAACACTGGATCGAATGATTGATTCTTGCACTTTTTGTAGACAAACGCTCTTGTCTCGTAAGTAAAAAAATATTGTAAAAGAAGTGATTTTACAATTTCTGTGGGCGTAATAAGCAACTTTATTATTCGAAAAGAGAAAATTGTGAGTTAATACTGTTGTTTGAAAGAAGACTCCAAATGGATACCCGAAAAAGACGCGTATTGTTACTTATGTTTTTAAATGTAAGACTCGAGTTGACTGATAATTGACGGATGCACAATATCAATTGCAGTTCTTAAACATCTGTAGCAAAATTAAACTCAATATTAAACAGATATTTACAGCTTAGAAGGGAAAAAAACCTGTGAAATTTATTGTCTTTTTGGGAGGAATATGATGGAAGGCAGAAAAAGTTGTAGAGTTTTGAGTGAAAACCGTTTCGCTTGAAATAAAAGAAAATTAACGGGAGCTTTGATGAAGCATGTGCTAATCTAAATGACAGCAGCAAAAAATGGTTTATTCTTATTTTTTTTTATCGAAAACGAGATAACACGAGACCTGGTTGCAACAATCAAAAGATAAGAAATAAGAGAAGTTAAAAGGTTCAAGAAGAAGTTATGATCGTTGATGTTTTCATTTACAAAACAAATTAAAAATTAGGAAAGTGAAAATATGTTATTAAATTAATTCATAATACTGCCAAAAAACTGTTTTACCTCTTTTATTTACAAACGAGTTACGATTTCTTTATTGAAACGACTTTGAAAAGTAGAACTACACTTATATAAAGCCACAAGTCATACTTCGAAATCTTCCGATACTTTCTTCGAAAAGCGTATGATTGACACAAGTTTATAACATAGATACCTATCTAATATATATTTTGAGAGACCTCTGACATTTTACCCACAGACTAGTGGGCCTTTGGCCTACTGATCTTTTTAAAGTAAATTTGTCACTATTGATGTACTCTAGAAAGTAGAAGAATGGAAAGCAATACCAATGGAAATATTACGATAAGCCCTACCACCATGGAAAGCATAATGCAGATCTATAATACGGAAGATAAAATATTTAACTAATATATATTTTAAACATTAATTAAAATCCCTAAAGATCCTCCTGAAAATCTATTTAAAACCTCTTCAACTATTTAAATTTTTTCTGACCTAATAGGATCTTCGTATCCAATTGTAATTTATAATGGTCAGATAAATGGATATATTTAGATTACATCACCCGATGTCAGAAATACCATGATTTAGTGTTAATACCTTATGACTTATCTAACTAACTCTTGATAACGCTATACCAGGGTATTATTCTATATTTACGTATTTCGCTAATAATGATAGGCTCATGTGTTTTATAATTTAAGTATTTCTGTAATATATTTATTATATCAATATTGCTTCAGAATTTTAAAACAACTCATTTAAAACATTTTTTAGATAAATCTTTCTTTTTCTAAAATATATTAAGAAAGAAAGAAAGAACTAAAGTAATATCTAAATTAGGGAGAACTGCTGTTTTGGTCAAATTTTAATTAATCTCAAACGAATAACCTATCAGTATATAAATCCTAAATTGTGAAACTCAAGCTGTTTTATATTATGGCTTTTGGTTCTTTTATAAAATAATTCCTTTTTAGTTTTCGTAGATATAAAAATAAGTTTGATAAAATAATTCCTTTTTAATTTTCATAGATGTAAAAAGAAGTTTGATAAAATAATTCCTTTTTAATTTTCATAGATGTAAAAAGAAGTTTGACAAAATAATTTCTTTTTAATTTTCGTAGATATTTTATCAAATTTCTTTTTATAATTGCCTTTTAATTTTCGCAGATATAAACAGAAGTTTGATAAAACAACTGCCTTTTGATTTTCATAGATATAAACAGAAGTTTGTAGAAACAATTGCCTTTTAATTTTCATAGATATAAACAGAAGTTTGTAGAAACAATTGCCTTTTAATTTTCATAGATATAAACAGAAGTTTGTAGGAACAATTGCATTTTAATTTTCATAGATATAAACAGAAGTTTGTAGGAACAATTGCCTTTTAATTTTCATAGATATAAACAGAAGTTTGTAGAAACAATTGCCTTTTAATTTTCTTAGATATAAACAGAAGTTTGTAGAAACAATTGCCTTTTAATTTTCATAGATATAAACAGAAGTTTGTAGAAACAATTGCCTTTTAATTTTCATAGATATAAAC
Organism: Caerostris darwini; assembly: GCA_021605075.1. Taxonomy (NCBI): domain Eukaryota; kingdom Metazoa; phylum Arthropoda; class Arachnida; order Araneae; family Araneidae; genus Caerostris; species Caerostris darwini. The sequence goes on along the minus strand of BPLQ01011087.1, from coordinate 1,023,491 downwards.
AGAAGTTTGTAGGAACAATTGCCTTTTAATTTTCATAGATATAAACAGAAGTTTGTAGAAACAATTGCCTTTTAATTTTCATAGATATAAACAGAAGTTTGTAGAAACAATTGCCTTTTAATTTTCATAGATATAAACAGAAGTTTGTAGAAACAATTGCCTTTTAATTTTCATAGATATAAACAGAAGTTTGTAGAAACAATTGCCTTTTAATTTTCATAGATATAAACAGAAGTTTGTAGAAACAATTGCCTTTTAATTTTCATAGATATAAACAGAAGTTTGTAGAAACAATTGCCTTTTAATTTTCATAGATATAAACAGAAGTTTGTAGAAACAATTGCCTTTTAATTTTCATAGATATAAACAGAAGTTTGTAGAAACAATTGCCTTTTAATTTTCATAGATATAAACAGAAGTTTGACAAAACAATTGCCTTTTAATTTTCGTAGATATTTTATCAAATTTCTGTTTATAATTGCCTTTTAATTTTTGGTAGATATAAACAGAAGTATGATAAAAACAATTGCCTTTTAATTTTCGTAGATATAAACAGAAGTTTGATAAAGCAAAATCTGAGTAAGAAATATTCTCGACTGAAATTAAGGAATTTCTTTCTTATCCATATCTTTTTTCTTCCAGCATCTAAGAATGCGCACTAAGCTATCTCACAAAGAACCACGGTTCACCAAAGTGAAGCGAGTCCTTAAATAAGAAGAACGACATTCCAGAAGTAGTGATCACGACACAGCGATTCAGCAACGAATAGACCGGGCTTATCCCGTTAATCTTTGGATTCGAATCGTTTCTGCCAGATCTCGAATCTAATTTACGAGGACAATCCGACCAAACAAACCTATCTTAAAAAAATACCGCTATATATCAGCGGAGAAAGCATTTCTCAGCGTTAATATTTGGCGAAAAAAAATTCCCACATGCGGCAACCCTAACCACTAAGTGATGTTCTAGAGTGGCAAAGTGTCGACGATAAAAGATATCCGGTGATTCTTCGGATGACGTCCACGACGGACAACAATAAAAGAGATGAATTAAGATGTTCTCTTCGAGATCCCTTTCTCCGGGAATAAGTTGCCTCGACCACGCTAATGCACATGGTTATGTCACAGGCCATCATTCTTATTAGAGCTAAATTCACCTTTGATTAACATTGTCAAGTTAGACCAAGAAACGGTCAATCAGTGATAAATAACCCTTTTTACTTATTGTTTTACATAGATTGAGCATTTCAGATCCCCAATTTCATTGAAGTGTGTGTTAGAATTAAAGATGTTTAGAAATCAGAAAGTAAAATGTTGATTCGGATTATTTGCGATTATTTTTTTTCAAGATGAGAATTTCGAGAGAAATATAATAAAGAGGATGCGATTTTGGTGCCTATAAACACCTCCTATTTAATTCTTTTTGTAGATAAAAGATTTTAAACGATATTAAACGCATTTTTAAAAAAAAAAATATTCAGTAGTTTTATCCAAAAGTTATAAATGTTAAAATATATTTTGACTTTACTTTGTGATCTTGTATTCTTTACACTATTTAAAAAAGACCAGTGATATATATAATATATGTAAAGCATTTTTAGTTATGTGGAAGAAATATTTATATATATTTCTTTTTTTAATCTCATTACCATTAATTTTTGTAAACATCATTACTAGAATTTCCAAGTTACGTTAGAACATATCTTAATTTGTTTCATTCAATAACATAATACTTTTATTATATGCTTTAACGAGAGGCTTGGTATGCATTAATATCAATAAAAATTCAACAGAAAACAAAATAACTATTTAATATTTGTTTCTCCTTGTATCTCAATAAGAAATGTCCCCAACATAGATTGTCTTACATGAATGTAGTACTTTAGTTTAACTCTCTAGCACAGCAGTCCATGTTGGACCATGGTCGTCTGTATACTGGCAGATTCCAAAACTGATGTTTTCTTTCTACGGAGTAGGGTTGGTCAGTCCTACGCCCAACAGTCATATGAGACCAGGATCTACGGTTTAAGATTGCGAGCCATTACAAGCATCCACATGTTGCCCAGCTGGTAAAACGAGTGGAATATTTGCCAATCAAATCGCTGTGAAGTATAATGCCAGACGCCAACGACGATAGCTATAACTTTGGTAACCCTATATAAGCTAGCACATTGTTTCCATTCAGTTGTTGTCTTTTATATGATCTGCGGTATTTACGCTAATCTTAGTTTCTGTGCCATTTAAATTTTTGTGTGAAAGTTGAGTGGAAATTGAAATTCTTATAAGACCAATTTCAAATTACAGTTACTTTTCCTTTAGCAGGTTGCAAATTTCGCCAACATCAGATTCGTTTTGGTGACAACATTAACAAATCAGTAATATAAATAATTTCAAAAATAAAACAACTCATTAATCACAGTTCACACTCAATTCATTAAGCACTCTCTATTGACAAATAAAACAACTCATTTCTTATCACAACCCAATTTCGAAAATAAAACAACTAATCAAACACATCAGTTGTTTTATTTTATAAAACTAATAATTAATTTCACTTAATTTTTTTTATAAACGTGCTATATATAACTATATTTGGCGATTTATCGCTTGCGCCCTGCTAATGGAAAAGTGCCTTCGTTTTCTTGTGAGACTAGCGGATAACCCAACCCTTGTAAATTAACTTTAGAAAAAGTTCTAAAACCTTTCGGCTTATGCGGAAATATACGGTATATAATAAATAATTAAATATAATAAATAACTAATATAACTATACATAATAAATAACATTGTTATAATAGGGTGTATAATAATAATTAACAGGGAAATATACGGTATATAATAAATAACTTCTATATAATACATAATATAATTAATAAAATATAATTAAATATAATAAATAATTAATATAACACTACATAATAAATAACTAAACTATTATAATAGGGTGTATAATAATAATTAACGCGGAAATATACGGTATATAATAATGATATAATAAATAAATAACATAATTCTACATAATAAATAATTAAATTATTATAATAGGGCATATAATAATACTTAAAACGGAAATTTACGGTATATAATAAATAACTTCTATATAATAAATAATATAAAAATAACTAACATAATTCTACATAATAAATAACTAAATGATTATAATAGGGTATATAATAATAATTAACACGGAAATATATGGTATATAATAAATAACTTCTGTATAATAAATTATTATAATAGGGTATATAATAATAATTAATACTGAAATATACGGTATATAATAAACTCACTTCAGAAGTAAAAAAAATATAAATGAAGCTTGAATAAAATATAAATGAAGATTTTATGAGAGTTTTTATCTACAAACAGAAAACTTATACCAATGATTCTCATTTAAAACGGTATTTATTTGTGTGTTTCTTTTCTTTTGACATTTTTTTCCGATTTTTAAATGCAAAATCAATGTTTGGAATGAAAAAAGACGATCCGGAAGGAAAATAAATAGGATGCATATCCTTAATCTGATAAATATGAGGAAGGAAGAGTCCCGCAGAAGTATCTTCGTTTTCTTTTGTCTCATAAACGCCGAATAAATTAGAGGGCTTAGAGTTACAGTGACATAAGTCTGGGCTTGTTTCATTTCGGGAAATAATTTAACTACGAATACGATTATTTTAATTATTTTACTATGAATATGATTATTTTAATTATTTTACAATGAATACGATTATTTTAATTATTTTACTATGAATACGATTATTTTAATTATTTTACTATGAATACGATTATTTTAATTATTTTACTATGAATATGATTATTTTAATTATTTTACTATGAATACGATTATTTTAATTATTTTACTATTAATATGATTATTTTAATTATTTTACTATTAATATGATTATTTTAATTATTTTACTATGAATACGATTATTTTAATATGAATATGATTATTTTAATTATTTTACTATGAATACGATTATTTTAATATGAATATGATTATTTTAATTATTTTACTATGAATACGATTATTTTAATATGAATATGATTATTTTAATTATTTTACTATGAATACGATTATTTTAATATGAATATGATTATTTTAATTATTTTACTATGAATACGATTATTTTAATTATTTTATTATGAATACGATTATTTTAATTATTTTAATATGAATATGATTATTTTAATTATATTACTATGAATACGATTAATTATTTTACTATGAATACGATTAGTTATTTTACTATGATACGAATACGATACGATTACTACGAATACGATACGATTACTACGAATACGATACGATACTATGATATCGACTATAAATACAATACGATACTATGATAACGATTATGAATACGATTAACCTACTTAAATTATTTTCAAATTATTTCGAACTTGATTTAGATGTATTCTTATTTAATTATACTGTATTAGTTTTTTTGTAATGAGTAAGTTTTGAAAATAATAATTTAATGTTATATGTCAGATAGGTTCTTTAAAATTTATTTATAGTTCCAATAAGTGAAATCAACAATAAATTCGAGATAGAATTAATTGATATTGACTGAAGTGAAAATTCTCTTTAGAAATCAGAATTCTTTTTAGAAATGCTGTAGTTTAAAGAGTTTCCAAGAAAGAAAATGTGCTATTTAGTTATGAAATTTCAATAACAACAATTTAGTTTAAATATTACAGTTAGGGATTGATTTTGTGAATAACGAATTCAAATTTCAGATAAATTCATAAGCCCATGACAACTTCATAGTTACGATCAAATTTAATTTATCATCGCCTATTACGACTGAAAGCCTATGTGAATAGGTGAAGTGTTAAACTAAAATTTGATGATTTTTTTAATACTCCTAAATTATGCATTGTGAAAATGTCGTTAATTATAATAACGCAGGAAAATAAAGCAATTATGTAAAATATTTTTACAGGTATGCTTAAAACGCATCTGATGAAGCAATTTTTAATCTTTCTACATATTTTTAAATATGTGTTAAAACATAAAGGTAAAGTGCATTATTATATAATTAAAATTATCATGAATTCCTCAACAAACATTTGAATTCATCAATTCCTTAACAGACATTTGAATTCATCAATTCCTTACCAAACATTTGAATTCATCAATTTCTTAAAATGCAGTTGAATCCCTCAATTCCTTAAAATGCATTTGAATCCCTCAATTCCTTAAAATGCATTTGAATCCCTCAATTCCTTAAGAAACATTTGAATCCCTCAATTCCTTAAGAAACATTTGAATTCCTCAATTCCTTAAGAAACATTTGAATTCCTCAATTTCTTAAGAAACATTTGAATTCCTCAATTCCTTAAGAAACATTTGAATTCCTCAATTCCTTAAGAAACATTTGAATTCCTCAATTCCTTAAGAAACATTTGAATTCCTCAATTCCTTAAGAAACATTTGAATTCCTCAATTCCTTAAGAAACATTTGAATTCCTCAATTCCTTAAGAAACATTTGAATTCCACAATTCCCTAAGAAACATTTGAATTCCACAATCCCCTAAGAAACATTGGAATTCCACAATCCCCTAAGAAACATTGGAATTTCTCAATTCTTTTAGAAATACTTGAATTCATCAATTTCTTAAGAATCATTTGAATTCCTCAATTCCTTTAGAAATATTTGAATTCCTCAATTCCTTAAGAAGCATTTGAATTCATCATTCATCAATTCCTTAAGAAACATTTGATTTTTAAGTGAATATTTTAGTATCAATATTACATAAAACTTTCATTAATATTAATTTTTCTTTTTTATAATATTTGAGATTTCTTCAATCTTATTTATATTTATTTTTTTCTTCATTAGTATGAAGTTCGTCTAAATGCTATATATAAAAATAAATGTATTTGGTCATTTCACATATTGAGCATTTTATTTATAAGAATTTGGAAAATCTTATTAAAAATTTTGAGAAAAACACGTTTTTCAGAAGTATTTTTTTCATGATCGTAGCGTTAAAACGTTAGCGTATTTCGAATAAATATCCAATTTTCTTTTCATTATTATCCTAATCCTCAGTAATTCTGTAGTAATCATTTCATATTTCTTAAAGGCTTTTTAAGACTTTTTTGATACACGAGAACTAGGATTTCAAACATTAAATATATTATATTTCTCTAAATAATTCTTCATTACATTAGACAATCTTACATTTGTAATTTAATCTCATTCAAGGAATTTTGTAAGGCGTTTTGAAAATTAAAATATAGTAAAACATACAAATAAATAATGCGACACATTTTCTGTACGCTTTCATCTAAAATAAAATATCACAACCAAAATAAACATTTTTTGTTGACACACAAAGAAATGATTCAAAATAAATGACAAGCATAAAACCACATAAAACAGACATTTTCTATAATAGCACTATAAATACAAAAATAACTTATATGTTTACTAAATAAAAAAAAATATATGTTTCCTGTTGAGATTTTATAAGATGAAAAATTTAAAAAAGTCCCCATTCAAAAGAATGTGAAATATTTTTTTACCAAATGCTGTCTTTAACTTTTCCTAACAATGTGACCTCAAAAATGATTGATTTTCTATAAAATATATTGCTTCTAATAAAGAGCCGGATTAAATATTCTCCAAAAACCACACCACTGTGATTCTGAAGTATTCAAATTCTCCCCGTGGTGGAAAATACTTCACTTAGTTTCACATTCTACTGATTTGCATCTTTTTGAGAAAAATAAACGCTGGATGAGCTATTTATCAAAATGGAACTCGACTTTTTCATTTGTAATCCTCTTGTCCCCTTCTATACTTACAAGACAAATGTTCTTTCTATATTGATCGCCGAGTTGCCACTCCTGAAGCTACTTTCTTTTCTTTTATGAGGTATTTTTTTTCCGCTTTGCCACAAGTCCATAGTTTTTTTCACCATGCCATGCTGTTGTTTTTGTCTTGATTCAGAAAAGTATTCAGCTACTTTGTTGTTCAAAGGAATGATTGTCTTATCGTTTGGGAAAAAAAAAATGGTGGCCCGAAGCCCTTTGAGATTTTAAGTAATGTGAAATTTCCATATTGGGGTTGCAATGAATCCCAAGAAGAATTCATGTATATATATGAAAAAAAAAATTCTACTTTATTTCCGTTTTGAATTTGCAATGGAGTAAGGAAACAAGACTTCAAGAAAATGAGAAATCTGTTTAATATTTCTCTATGCTTTCAAACAGAAATATTATACGCACAATTTTATCACAGGTTAAAAAAATTTCAATTTTAAATCTAATTCATTTTATTTAAAAGTTGCATCGATTTTAATAATTAATGTTATTTTATTTTTTAAATAGTGCATTTTTTACTGAAAAGGATCTGAAAAATTATGAATAAAGAATAAATATAATTATGAAGAAACAATTTATCGTTGACAACAAATTAACTTTTCATTTATAATACAATACATTCTAAATGCTCTATGTAAAATGAAATTATTGTTTAACTTTTTTATTATTCTTATGATTCAAATATTTAAAAAAAATTCTAAAATCTAAACTGCAACAAATTTATTAGAAAGATAAAAAGATTATTCCATAAAATATTGTTTAATATAAAAATATTAATTGTAATTAGGAGTTGTACTTGAAAATTTTGTGAATGGAAGCAATTGGAAAATTTTCTACTGAGTAGATTTATGGTTTTTAAACGTAATATTATTTCTCTAATAGAACAAATACTAAAAATTTTAAGCAAATGAGATTTTAATTTGGTCAAAAACAAAAATGTTATAATTATGGCAATATGACAGAATGCATCAAATCAATCAAAGCAAAAATGTTATAATTATGGCAATATGACAGAATGCATCAAATCAATCAAAGCAAAAGTGTTATAATTATGGTAATGGGATAGAATGAATCAAATCAAATCAAAAATTCCAGAATAATGGTAATATAAAATGCATCAAATCAAATCAAAAATGCTATCATTATGGTAATATGACAGAATGTATCAAATCAAATCAAAGCAAAAAGGCTATAATTATGGTAATATAGAATGCAACAAATCAAATCAATCAAAGCAAAAATGTTATAATTATGGTAATATGACAGAACGAATGAAATGAAATGAAATGAAATCAAAAATGTTATAATTATGGTAATATGACAAGAATGCATCAAATCAAATAAAGTCGATCACAGCAAAAATGCTATAATTATGGTAATATGACAGAATGCATCAAATCAAAAAGCAAAAATTTTAAAATTCCAGGAAAAAATTTTTTTTCTACCTAATATACACAATAGTTATCTTGAAATACTAAATATCCCTTTCTTATTAAAAAATCAATTTAAATCAAACTTATTCAAGTTTTCGAAGACTTCGAACACATTTTGAACTATAATTCAATTGAAATGTTTTAAACAATCCTACCAATGGGAATGAATAACAGCGCAAAATATTCTGACGAAACACAAGCGAATAGTGTTAGTGAAGAAATGACAAATTATGGGACTGAATGTCAGAATCGATTTTATATCACTCTATCATATTTCATTATGCGGGAAAAGACTTACCACATTGTTCATTAATTTGCCGATGATACGCCAGAAAGTATTCCTCGAACCTCCTCTATTGTTGAGCAACAATGGAAGCCATGGTTACCATTATATCCGGGATCGAGGCGGAAATGTGGTTTTCATCTTTTGGGGCTTATATTAATTCGAAATAAAGGGGAAAAAATGACCAGAAATCTTCCTCGAGTGGCCCTGGAGCATGAATTTTTACCACTCTTTTGAGCCTCTGTCATTAATATTCAAGGTAAATAGAAATCTGAATTAATAAATTATTCAAATTATTGACAGCTTGGGCGATATAATATAATTAATGTAATATTAACTCGTTTCCTATTTAGTAACTTGGAGTTACTTAAAGATAAGTTATTAATCATGCATATAATCTTTGAAAGAGAGAGAGAGCACTTATTTGGGAATACTCTTCAAGAGAGTTCAAAAAATTGATAAAGATTTCCATTTGGGTTTTCTTAAACGTAATGAATGAAGTAAATGTTTATAAATCTAATATAAACGAAAACGACAACCTTAAAAGAACAAAGTACATTTCGAACAAAGTACATACATTTAAGGACAAAGTACTGTTTTAATTATTATTTAAGACAAACAGAATCTTTGAACCCGAGAGCACTTATTTGGGAATACTATTCAAGAGAGTTAAAAAATGATAAAGACTTCCTTTTGGATTTTCTTAAAAGGAATGAATAAAAAAAAATGTTTATAAAACTAATATAAACGAACACGACTACTTTATGTTCTTTTAAGTTTTAATTATTAATATTTAAGACAAACAAAATCTTTGAAAGATACAGCACTTATTTGGGAATACTATTCAAGAGAGTCCCAAAAATGATAAAGACTTCATTTTTGGTTTTCTTAAACGGAATGAATGAAAAAAATGTTTATAAATCTAATAAAAGAACATAAAGTAGTCGTGTACGCTTATAAGTTTTAATTATTAATAATTAAGACAAACAGAAAATAAAATTAATGAATAATGTAAATTATCATTTGTTATGCCAATAGCGAGAAAATATTATTAAGGAATGAGTTTATATTATTATATTAGAAGGATAGTTAACAAATGCATTAGTTACAGATATTGCGAAAATAATACAACATTACAAAAGAATAATATAATTAATGTATGTACGATATACACTGAAGTGACAAAAGTCATGGGATACCACTTAATATCGTGTCGGCCCTCCTTTCGCCCAGCGAAGTGCAGTAACTCCACGTGTCATGGACTCAACAAGTCGTTGGAAGTCTTCTGCAGGAATATTGAGCCATGCTGTCTCGATAGACGTCCATAATTGTGAAAGCGTTGATGGTGCAGGATTTTGGGCACGAACAGACCTCTCGATGATGTCCCATAAATGCTCTATGGGATTCATGTCGGGCGATCTAGGTGGCCAGATCATTCATTGGAATTGCCCAGAATGTTCTTCATACCAATCGCGAACAGTTGTGGCCCGGTGACATGGCGCATTGTCATCCATAAAAATCCCATCGTTGTTTGGGTACATGAAGTCCATGAATGGCTGCAAGTGATCTCCAAGTAGCTGAACATAAGCATTTCCAGTCAATGTTCGGTCCAGTCGCACCAGAGCACCAAGTCCACGCCATGAAAAACAGCCCACACAATTACGGAGCCACCACCAGCTTGAACAGTGCCTTGCTGACAGTTTGGGTCCATGGCTTCGTGGGGTCTGCGCCACACTCGAACCCTAACATCAGCTCTTACCAACTGAAATCGTGACTCATCGGACCAGGCCACGGTTTTCCATTCATCTATTGACCAACCGATATGCTCACGTGCCCACGAGAATCGCTGCAAGCGATGTCGTTCTGTCAGTAAAGGCACTCGAGTCGGTCTTCTGCTGGAATAGCCCAAGAAAGCCAAATTTCTCCGCACAGTTCTAACAGACAAGTCCCTTGTACGTCCCACATTGATCTCTGCGGTTATTTGACGCAGTGTTGCTTGTCTGTTAGAATTTACGACTCTTTGCAGACGTCGCCGGTCTCGGTCGTTAAGTGCAGGCGGTCGACCACTGCGCTGTCCATGGTGGGATGTTATGCCTGAAATTTCATACTCTCGGCACACTCTTGACACAGTGGATCTGGGAATGTTGAATTCCCTAACGATTTCCGAAATGGCATGACCCATGCGTCTAGCTCCAACTAACATTCCGCGTTCAAAGTCTGTTAATTCCCGTCGTGCGGTCATCATCACGTCAAAACCTTTTCACATGAATAACTTGAACAGAAATGAAAGCTCTGCGAAAGCACTGCGCATTTATACCTGTTCTACGCGATGATACTGTCATCTGAAAATTTGCATATTGCTATCCCATGACTTTTGTCACTTCAGTGTAATATAATTAATGCAATATTAACTCGTTTCCTATTATTTAGTAACTTTGAGTTACTTAAAGATAAGTTATTAATCCTGCATATAATCTTTGAAAGTGAGAGAGAGCACTTATATGGAATACTCTTCAAGAGAGTTCAAAAAATGATAAAGACTTCCTTTTCTGTTTTCTTAAACGGAATGAATGTAAAAAATGTTTATAAATCTAATATAAATGAACAAGACTACTTTATGTTCTTTTAAGTTTTAATTATTAATATTTAAGACAAACAGAAGATAAAATTATTGAATAATGTAAATTATTATTTGTTATGCCAATAGTGAAAAAATACTATTAAGGAAGGAATTTGTATTATTCTATTAGAAGGAAAGTTAACAAATGCAGTAGTAACAGATATTGTGAAAATAAATAAAACAACATTACAAAAGCAACAGCAGTTTTTACTTTGTTTTTGTGTTTCAAATAATTAATGACAAGTGATTTATTAAGTTTAGTTTTCCTTTAATGAGTGTTTTTTTTAAATAATTATTGTTGAATTGAAATTTATTAAAGAAATAATCTTTACAAGTGCGAAAGTTAAAAAAAAAAAAAAAAAAAAATAATAATAAAAAAAAAACCTGAAATATATACAGCAAGAAACTTGAAAATGAGTATTTTGACTTATTTGGCAAATAGCTATTATTAGAAAATATAATTACCTAATAAACAATGGTATCTGCCATTAGGCAGACGGCCTTGACACATCATGGGGCTGTTACACCAATGAAGAAGATTGGTTTGGTTTGTCGCTTTACTGTCATTTTATGCACGCAATTTCTCAACAGACCGGGACCTACAGTTTAAAGTGCATTCCGAACCACTAAGCCAGCATTCGAATCTGAAGCCTGGGATACCAAACGCCAGAGCTCTAGCCAATTAGCCATCAGGCCATAGAAGAAGAAGCAATGGTATAAAATGTTTTGAAGTAATTTATAAAACAATTTTTATTATTTAAGAAAAATAGAGATTTTATTCCACTAAATGAATCATCATTGCATCACAACAAAAAAAATTACAGTGTCATTATATTTGATATTAAATGAATTCTATTGAGTAAAGCTGTTCTTAAAAAGGAACCACTGAAGAGGTTATGCATATCAAGGAAATATCCCGTAATTCAGTTGCATATATAAATGGCTGTAACATTTTACAGACAATTTTGTTATATACATAAATGATTGTATCATTTTACCGGCTATTTAGTTGCACATATAAATGATTGTTACATTTTACCGACAATTTAGTTACACATATAAAGGATTGTAACACTATTCCGATAGTTTAGTTACATACATAAATGATTGTAACATTTTACCGACAATTTAGTTACACATATAAATGATTGCTACATTTTACCCACAATTTAGTTGCACATATTAATGATTGTAACATTTTACCGACAATTTAGTTACATATATTAATGATTGCAACATTTTACCGACTATTTCGTTACACATATAAATGTTTGCAACATTTCACCGACAATTTAGTAACACATATAAATGATTGCAACATTTCCCTGACAATTTAATTACACATATAAATAAATGACTGTAACATTTCACCGGCAATTCAGTTACACACATAAAGGACTGTAACATTTTACCGACAATTTAGTTACATACATAAATTATAGTAACATTTTACCGATAATTTAGTTACATATATAAATGATTGTAACATTTTACAGACAATTTAATTACACATGTAAATGTTAGTAACATTTTATCGAAAGTTGTCAGTGTAATTCACTGGGAAAAATCACATTTGGTAGAATATGTATTGAAAGAAAAATGACCAGCGAGCAATGTTTTCAACAAAAATCGAAAGCAACTAATTACTTAATTTTTACGATTAATGCTAGCTCATCCTAGAATAAGAGTAAAAGATTATTTACTCTTCAATCACTAAGGCTGAATAATGAGCAGCAATTAGTCCCCGAGAATGAATAAAATGATAGACTTTGTTAAATGAACCAAAGCTTAAAATATCTTTTAAGTATTTTAGTTCTGATTCGAGTTTAATACCCATCGGAGATGAGAATATTTTAAAACTTGTTTTTTTTCCATACTCATATCAAGATGACTGGGAGGTGAACTTTTATTTTATGTAACATCGCCTAAACTACGTATTCAATGAAGATTAAATTCAAAATGATTTCTCTCAATGAGAATTTAATGTACAAAATAAATTAACGACTTTATTTTATTTAGTACGCGAGCAAATGGTTTTGCTATTTATTATGATAATAAGATTCTTTCAGAGAGCTGTGCTTTAGGTCTCCCCTTTTGAGACTGTTTGATTTAAAATTTCATTCCATCATTATTCAACTAGATTTGGGAAAAAAAAGAGTTCTTTCACTCAAAAAGTAAGTTTTAAAAACTACCACAAAGTTCTCAAGCCGGCTATCACAATTTCTCGGATAACATGGATGATTTTATCTAATTAGAGTTTATTTACTTGGTTAAGAATTTCTTAAAAAATAATTTTCACAAATTGGAATTTTTGGATGTAACATGTTTTAATCTGTGATTTTTTTTATTGATTCTAAATGAAAATTTAGTTTACCAACTTCAAGAATACTAGCATAAATATGTGACGTCAGCTTTATATTTATTTTCAATAGCTAAGATATCAAAGATTTGGTTAAGCATTGGTATTTTGTATTTGTTGCACAGGGTGAATATAATTGAAGTCCCACATTCAAAATGCTGTAAAAAAAGAACCACTAGTCACAATGAGTTCAAATTTGAACTGAAGATATTTGAAGAAGGGTGAAATGGTATGGCATCAAAAGCAAGTTCCAAAAAAATTTCACCGATTTTTTCCATCCAATTTGGTATGACCTTGACGTGGTGGATGGACTTTTCACTAACAGTCATAACTGTTGAATGACTTGGAAGTCATTTTTTTCCGTCAAAAAACGGAAACAGTGAAGCATATTGAACACTACAGTTGGTTTAATGTGCAAGTCATGCCAAATACTTTATAATTTCGTTTCAAAATATCACTGGCAGTCAAATTCGTTTTCTTTACGCTGATTAGAACGCCATCTATTAATCCACTTTGGAACTTTTGTTTGATGCCGTACCATTCCCCCCTTCTTCAGTTCAAGTTTGAACTCATTGTGATAGGTGTTTTTTTTTACAGCATTTTGAAAACGAGACTTTAATTATAACCACTCTGTAAATCATCATCGAGGGGATTCTCGTTGTTTATAAGAACAATGACAGCAAAGAACGAGTCCAGAGGATTTTAAACTGTCACCACTAGATCACGAGTCAGACTAATATTGATGTACAAATTTTATAAATTAGTTAGAAAATAATAAAATCAAATAGGTGTTTTAGATACTTATCAAAATTAATTTATTTTTTACTTTAAGTAAATTTAAATTAAGTAAATTTCTTTAAGTTTTTTCTATCAGTAAATCCTGACTGACAGTATGTATAGGTAAACTACGAGCAATACATAGGCTAAGGTTGATGTTTCACAATTATTAACAGAAAATCAATTAATAAAATACTTTTTGAAATGCTTTTTAATCTTTCATATTTTAACTACATTATTTTTATAACAAATGAGTTTAGTTTGTAATAATTTTTATTTTCATTTGAAGTTGAAATTCATGTTAACTTTTTTTACATCCTTTGCTTTCTAATTATTCATTTGTCAGAATTCTTTGTTTCGAGAAATCTTACGTCTGAAATCAAATGTTATTTTTTGTTTTATTTGGCTTGTCATTTTCAGCTGACGACAGTTGAAAGAGATGGACGTTATCTATTTGAACATTGGCCATTGTTTAGAGACTGATATGGAGCATTGTTTGTGTTACAATAATCGATTTCTTCCGCGTTTTTTTCTTTTTACAAATCTAACTGGCTGAATAATAACTGGTTAGATATTTATCGAAATACATCTTAAGAAAAAAAGATGTATTCTTCATAGAGACGCTTCTAGTCTTAAGAAATATCAAATTAAGGATTTTACAAGCTCTTATATTTAACATAAAAGTGAAGTTGCACAAAATTCTATTTGAAAAATTAAATTTGGAAAGAAAGGAAGCGAATGTGTGGTAAAAGGATACAAAATGAAAGCTTATTCTGTGTAATATCATGAATTTCATACAATTAATAAAAAGAAATACAACGTTAATAAGATTAGATAAAATACTTAAGTGAAAAAATGGATGTTGTAAAAATATAAATTTTTGACAAAAACGAAGATTTGTTTTGCTGGCTATGGTTAATATGATCTTTCAATGCAATATAAATTAATAGCACCGTAACAAAATTACTTTATATATTCTTATTCAGTTTTGTGTGTTGAGCCATCATTTAAAAAATATAAATTCTTGCCAAAAAGAAGATTTGTTTTGCTGTCAATGGTTAATATGATCTTTCAATACAACTTAAATTAGTAGCACTGTAAGAAAATTATTTTATATATTCTTATTCAGTTTTGTGTATTGAGCAATACTGATTTAATACAACTTATATAAAAAAGGTAGTCTAAAAATGAGCTACATTTAGTTCTTTGATGAACCTTTTGTATCATTCAACAAATAAGTGAGCAAAAGAATATCCTCATTTTACTCTCGATTTCAAAGTTCGAAACCGAAGTGAAGTGAAGTAAAAGTTTTGGATTCGTGACGAACATTGATTCTGAAATTACTGGAAGCAAATACCTAAAACTTTGAGCATAAAAATATTCCATTTATTGATACGTAACAATAAAGGGCCTTCGATATATCCCTCGGATCTAAAAAAATTTTCAATGCAATTTTAATTAGTAGCACTGTAATGAAATTACTTTTCACTTTTGTGTGTTAGCCATCATACTGATTTAGTACAAATCGAAAAGGTAGTCTAAAAATGAGCTACATTTAGTTATTTGTTGAATGATACTAAAGGTTCATCAAAGAAGTGAGCAAACGAATATCCCTATTTTAAACCCGATAAAGTAATTTTCTTGCACTGTAAGAAAATTACTTTATATATTCTTATTCACTTTGTGTGTTGAGGCATCACACTGATTTAAGTACAACTTATATCTAAAAGGTTGTCTAAAAATGAGCTACGTTTAGTAATTTGCCAAATGATACAAAAGGTTCATCAAAGAAGTGAGCAAAAGTATATCCTCATTTTACTCTCGATTTCGAAGTTTATTGAAAGCGAAGTGAAGTGAAGTAAAAGTTTTGGATTCGTGACGAACATTGATTCTGAAATTCCTGGAAGCAAATACCTAAAACTTTAAGCATAAAAATATTCCATTTATTGATACGTCCCAATAAAGGGCCTTTGATATATCCCTCAGATCTAATAAAATTTTAAGGCTAAATCATAAAAGTTTGCCGCACTCAGAGTGAGTAGAATTTCAGAAGCTTTTATAACCTTTTCAGATGAGCGCCAAAAAGAAAAAAAAAATCTTTTCCTCTTTATTCGAAGAGCAATAAAAGATCACAGGAATTAAGAACGCTCTCTTCCCACAACTCCATGCGACAAAGCTCTAAAAATTGTGGGAAGAAATTTTTATTCAATTTTACCATCGTTTAATGCCCTACATGATTTTTTTCTTACTTTACACTATGAATTATAAAATAACGAGAAAAAAAAGGATGACTTATTTTTTTTGGAACTTTTTTTTATGAAGTGTTTGTTCTCCAATACCTCAGTTTCTGCAAAACAGAAAAGCTGTAAGTTTTGTCTCATTGGAGATTTTGAATTTATTCTTTTTACTCTTAAGTTAGCGTCTGAAACACGGTCACTAACAGCAAGAGAAGAGAAAATGTTGGCAATCTTTGAACGGAAAGGGCTTCAAACTATTTTTGGTAGCATCAATGACAATGGAAATTGGCAAAGAAGATACAATTTTGAACTTTACAAACTTTTTAGAGATATTGACATTCTAAAAGTTATTAAACGGAACAGATTGAAATAGGCCGGTCATCTCATGAGAATGGAAAGTGATAGAGCTGCTTTGAAAGTTTTCAATGCAATCACTTTTGGACAACGACCAAGAGGAAGACCGAAAAAGAGATGGGTCGACTATTTAGACTTTGATTTTAATGTTATTAAGATCAAAAACTGGAGGTCCATGGCCAAGAGGAGAACAGCCTGGCTGGATCTTTTAAATAAGGCCAAGGTTCACAACGGGCTGTCGAGCTAGTTATGATGATGATGAAGACTCTTAAGTCAGTTCTTATAAAATTCAAAATTAAATTTTAGTTATTACATAGGGAAGGAGACTTCAACATTATATCATTTAAGCATATTTATAATTTTTCCCATCAAAGACCTTGCGTACTTTTAATATCAATCGTGTACTTTTGTTAGTATACCATGAGTTTATTACTAACATGTATGTATGTATTCTGAAAGGACTATCATGGGTAAATTTGCCTCAAATTTCGTGTCGTTTGGTTTGGTTTGTTGCTCTATGGTCATTTTGTGCGCACTTTAAGCTAATTAGAGGGGGACCTACAGCTTAATGTGGATTCCGAACCACTAGCAAACATCCTGCGTGTTGTTTGGAGAAATCTATGAGGGATTTGATTTTTTTTTGTCGCTCTACGGCCATTTTTGTACAATTTAGGCCATTAGACCACTTACGTGGATTTAGAGATTTACATTTTAACTTAAATTCCAAACCAATAGCATATATCCCTACCACCGCCACTATTCGAAACTGAAGCCTGTGGTGCCAAAGGCCCGAGGCTAACCAAATGGCCATCAGACTGCTAGGGATTTGAAAACTATCCAAGAGAATAATTATATTGCCTGCCAGATATACGCGCATGATAAAAACAGCCGTAAACGAATCATTAGAATTTAAACATTCGTTTTATAAATATTGATTTCCAGAAAAAAATAAGTTTTCAAACTTTACATTCGACTATTAATATAAATATGTACAATTTTCAACAATATTTATTCATCAGAACAAACAACTTTATCTTCAAAGCGACCTTTAGAATTTTTAATTAATGTTCAAGCGAGAAACTAAAGTCTTTTAAAGTCTAATAATTTTAGTCTAAAATTATTAGATTTATTTAGATAGACTAAAATTATTAGATTTATTTAGATAGACTAAAATTATTAGATTTATTTAGATAGTCTAGAAGTCTAATAATTAGTAAGATATAATAGAATATATAATAGAAGTCTAATAATTAGAAGTCTTTTTTATATTTACCTCCAATCTTTGTTACAGTTTAAAAGTTATTCATTCTGTATTTTAACTTCAGAAAACTATATTCATTTGGAAATAACTATAATAATAAATATAACTTCAGCTTATATGTTTTTATAAAATTTACCACTTATTGATGATATTCAGTGTTAAATGCCCAAAATGTACAAACCAAATGTCCAGTATGTTCTAAAAAAGTTCTGTTGATAGAAATTAAAAGGAAATGAAAATCACAAAATACTTTCAGTGTAAAATAAAAAAAGTTTTCGTTGTAAAAAATATAACAAACGAAACATTAATTTAGTTCTATCTCACGTTAAAAGAAAATGCACAAGAAATTTTATGAATTTTCAAAGCTATTCATAAACACAAAATTCTACTCAATTCCAAATTATTACAACAACATTTTTTAGACTCATGAACTTTTCAAAACTTTTACCTGTGACTTACATATAGGTTTAATTGGGCAATTCATCTTTATATATTTTTTAATTTCATTATAATCGCACTAATTCTTCCAACAGCTAAGTACAAAGACATATAAGATGGGTGATATACAGCGAATTTTAAATATATTGATGCAGTAACAAATCATTATTATAGTAAAAATTAACGAATTAAAATCTTTATATTTGAAAGTTATTTCGAAATGAATATCTGATATCTAACAAATAATTTACATCGCATATGTTTACAACTGGGGTGACCAACCCAAATGATCTTGTGGGCCACTTTGGAAATGCATCATAACTCCGCGGATTGCATATAAAATTATATATACCCATATTGGATTTAGACCCACTATAGACATTTTTTGGAGTGAAAAATTGAAACATAATGAGTTGTTATTATTGTGTTTACTATTATTCTTACATGTAAACATAGATAAAATAATAATAATTATGCGCAAATTGTATAACAATAAAAATGAAATATAAAAAATACAGAAATATAGATGAATTAATAAAAAAATAAATTATTAAAAAATGCGATATTTGTGTCTCCACTCTTTCACTTAGCTTTTGCAATTCGATCTCATTTTGTAATCGTAACTGGTGTTGCAGGTTAGCCTCCATTGTACACTCATGTCCATAAATTAAGGATAATGAAGTTCAGGCAAAGAAAGAGACAGAAGCAAAACAAATTTGACTTATTTGTAAAGTCTATTTAATAAACAAAAGGTAAAGAGCAAAAACGATGTTATATGTTTGACATAATTAATAAAAATTGCGATTTTTACTCCCTGGAGCAAATTTCAAAAAAGAACCTATTTACATAAAACAGTATAACAGGGTTAGTATGATGGTTAATATGGAGTATGTCCCCCGGACGATGCAATACAAGCCTTACAACGCCTAGGCATGCTGAGTATCAAATATCCTAATCTCAGTATCCTTAATTTATGGACATGAGTGTATTTGAGTGTGTTTTGTGTTTGATAAATTTCATTTTCGGAAAAAACAACAACAACAAAAAAAAAAAATTACTCTTTTGTGACGTAAGTGTTATAAAAAGTCTATTTTTGATTCTGGTGTTCCAAAAATGTGTTTTATTTAATATTGCCTTGTAAGTCAATCAGTTTAATTTGGAGATATTCTGGGGCCGACACGATTTCAACCTGAAAGGGAGATGAATATATTTAAAAAAATGTGTTGTATTTGTCTAACTCTAAATCGGCTTTCAAAAGCAGCTATAAGTTTTCTTATTTGTTTTGCATATTTGATGTAATTTTGAATATATGGATGCACAAATTATGTATTTTTTTAATACATTGTTTTTCACTACTTTGGTCATTATAAAATAACATTTTGTAAAAGTGTGATAAATCTCACGGGCAGGAAAAATATTCAATTCGGGCCGCGGGTTGACCACCCCTGGTTTACAATAACCTTTACATATTTTTTTTACTGATTTGGTTGGTAAAAAAGACTCGGGGCTTATATACATACTACAATTCGGAGCAAAAATATCTTCAGTAAATAGAACTAGTTACTGAATGCGATTTGATTGATTAAATATTACGATAACAATATGTCATTGTATACGGTTCTTTTTTTGAATAGGCACTATATAATTAGGTTTAACAAATCTTTTGAGTTCTAGAGAAATAAGAAACATGAAATTAAAAAAAATAAAGAACGGGACTATTCATAATATTTTGCTTCTTTTTAACAAATCTCCAATGCAAAATTTGTGAATGATCAACGATAATCTTGTGATGATAAAATTTGTCACACTTAATATTCAAATATTATTTAAAAATATACCAAAATTCTATTTGAGTAAAAATAGTTTGTAAACTTTATTTTATTTTTATTGGTAGCATTCTTTTTATAAAATTTAGCACTTATTGATACATAAGTTGATGATATTCAGTTTTAAATGTCTAAATCCAATGTACACTTACAAAAAGAACTGAATTACAAAGCTTTGTTTTTTTTTATAATTAATAAATACTGTGACTAACTTTCTCGTTAATAAGTAGAATCTTTCATTAATAATTTCGCTTTGGATTTTCATTATTCTATTTAAGTAATTTATTGACTTAGGATCTCAAAATTCTCCAATCTTTATCCACAAGGGCTTTTAATCTAATAGTTTCAAGTGGATCTTTCTAATGATCCCATTATCAAATATTTAGTTTTCTATTGTCATATATTTTTAACCCAAACTGCAAACTATCTAGAGCATTTCCTGAATCAACACTGGTCGTTAGAACGCGCATTGAACAAACATCGCACGTTTGTCGCTCTAACGATAGCTGGGGGGACAGTGATTTCCGATTTCCATAAGCGCGGATCCCTTTATTAAAGCGGTTTCATGCGCCGAGATTGAGGGCTGGACCTTGATTTACAAAGATGGGTTACGAAACTCTGTTACATACTCGTCTTCAAGGATATCAGTGGTGTCTATTTGAAAGGCAGTGTTTGTCATTTGGACAGATAGTTATTATACTTGGTGAGGTGATTGCATATGCCTACTCCACTCCCCTTTCCGTATTCAAACACGGGAAAGGGGAAATATATATGCAGCTAAACTCGGACATCCTCATTAAAATTTCCTAGAAGGAAACAATATATGCACTGCGTATCTCAGTTTAAAGTTCATCGAACTCTATGATCGTTAGTTTGTAATGAGCTTTACTCTAGACTCGCCATGGGAAAGCTGTAGTAGGTCAAAGTAAAATTCAATATGTTTAGGTAAAATCGAAAAACTTATTGTTGTATTTTTATCGTTTTATTGTTGTATTTTTATCGTTTTATTGTTGTATTTTTATCGTTTTATTGTTGTATTTTTATCGTTTTATTGTTGTATTTTTATCGTTTTATTGTTGTATTTTTGTCGTTTTTTTGTCGTTTTTTTGTCGTATTTTTGTCGTTTTTTTGTCGTATTTTTGTCGTATTTTTGTCGTTTTTTGTTGTATTTTTGTCGTTTTTTTGTTGTATTTTTGTCGTATTATTGTTGTATTTTTGTCGTTTTTTTTGCCTTTCATGTGCCTTCCTCACAAATTTAATTCAGTAATCGTAAAGAAGATCTCCAATATAAATTTTTTCCCTTAATAAGAGGGTTTGTGAAGAATTGATGTTCATTTGCCTAATTCCGAATTAATTGTGTTTTTCAGCGAGAAATACTAAAATGAATTAATGATAGATGGAGAAAGCGTTTACTTTATTGAATTTTCTTAAAAAGAAGACTAATAAATTGTATATAAATCATGGAAATATAGAGTATTTTTCGTGGAAATATGATATCCATGAAGTAACTATCTTGAGATTCTACAAAAGCTTAAATACAATTATGAGGATCATAAATGATTTGATGGATAGGAAAATAATTGCTTTTCCGACATCAATAAAATTAGACAAAATATTCAATAAACTCTTAAAATAATTAAAAAAAGAAACATCTATTTCTTATATTTTATACTATGTAGATTTTATACGTGTGTCTCATTATCGAATGTTATGATACTTTTATTATTAATTTTACAAGTAATTTTGTATTTCATATGCTTTCCCCACAAATTTAATTCAGTCATCGTAAAGAAGATCTTCAATATAACATTTTGTCCTTAAAAGGAGGGTTTGTGAAAAATTGATCTTCATTTGCATAATTCCGAAATTCTTGGATTTCGTGGGTTGAAGCGCTAAGCATTAGGAAAAAAACATCTTTTTAAAATTTATTTGATAGTTAAAACTAAAAACAATCACACACTGCTCCACAATGATTCCTCGTTTTTTATAAAATATACGTTAAAATGAAATAAATAGGGAAAAGAAAGATTATTTCAAACTGATTAAGAAATAACGAAATCACAAAAAATTCAAATTGTTTGTGATATTTGATAAAGTCAGGTAAAATCTGAGACCATAACACAGATTGTCTTTTTAAAGTATTTCTTAACTGGGCTGTTTGCCGCTGTTGTTTGTAAAATACAGGAGTAAATGTTCAAGATAATGGTCATCTACAGAGAATCCTGGCTGTGGCATGGATGTTTGTTGGTGGTTCGGAATCTGCGCTAAGTTGCAGGTCCCGGTCTATTTAGCTTAAAATGTAAGTAAAGTGACAAACTAAACCTACAGAGAATGTTGAACTCACGATTGATAGGTTTTTTTTAAATCTTGTGTAACATAGCCGGGAAAAATTTCGATTCAATGCCAACAGCTGATTTTGTTCTGCATATATTTATTTACCTTTTTTACATGAAATAAGAAAAATCATATTCTGATTAATTTCTATTTTAATTAATTCTTTAACTGAAATATAGACTTCTAATTTTTTAGAAATCTAATATTTAACTCAGAATTAAAAAAAAAAAAAATCAAGTTTTAAACAGGGACCTTATGGCCGAGTTGGCCGCTTTGGCGCTCTGTACCATAGGTTTCGAGGCCGAGTCCTGGTGGTGCCATAGATGTTTGTAGTGGTTCAGAATCCCTTTTAAACCGTAGGTCCCGGTCTAATATGATTGTGAGGGTAGTATTATTCGCGTCCGTAGCATATCTTCAAGCTACGCGTACTCCCTGGATAGTGCTAAATGTATAACAGCGTTCTTCGGTGCAGCCCACTTTGGGTTGCTCACAGGAAAATGGTCAAAAACGATCCAGTCCTTGACGTAATTAAAAAAAAATTAATTTTGTGGCATTATCATATTTATGTATATTAATACTGTTGTAAGGGTTTATTGTTCAATTACAAGATTCTTTATAAAGTTCTATTGATTTAAAATTATTCATTAGCATTTCATTAAATATTATTGAATTAGTGTAGTTGGTTTACATTGATATTTTGGAAATATGTTTACATGTAAATCTTGTAAAATACAATTGTGCTCTATCATAATGTAAACTAGAGACTTGTGGAAAATAATAATGCAATTTGATACCCAGCTAATTTAAAAATAATATCGTACGGGTTCCTAATCTGTAGAAATGTTTGTTTTTAATTACATAATATATACATATAATTGCGAATGACTAATGAATGAAAAAAAATTGCTTTTCTAAAAATACAACTCTGAAAGACTCTTTAGATGATTAATAACAGTTTGACACAGTGACTGTTTTCCATCAAATTGTACAAAAATGTAAAGAACAAAGAAATACTTTGCGATAATGGGATAGCTCACAGTTTTATGCAAATAATAAAATTTGTTAAGGACGTTTACGAGAAAGATTATTATTAAGTCATTATTAATTTTTGATGACAACTAGTTTAATGTGACGCACTTTTTGTGAATAATTATCCTAAGAACATTAAATGACTCAACAAAAGGGAAAAAATCCCGGGAAATTTCTATAAATAAAAAAAAAAGATAAATTAATAGCTTTACTGATTAATTAAGTAATTAATACACCCTCTTGATTAAATAATAAATGAATTTCTGAAATGGAAGAGTAAATTGATTAAGGCAATGATGATGAAACAGTGATGTTTCATTTTTATCTATCGGTTTTCATATACTTTTTTTTATTCTGAAAAAGGGATAAAAAGATAAGTATCTCTGCAGTTCTTAACAGTAATTAATTTCCCAATTTGCGGTAACATGAATTTTCAAGTGATTTGGGGTTGTTTTAATTTATTAAGATATTAAAATTGAGTACCATTGAATTAGATACTTTGTATTTTAAACCTTACTTTGTTTTTAAGGCGGTATTTGTAGGTATTAAATAAAGATGCAGCAAATTATAGAAATAATTACATCTTTTTGTTTTATCATTTTTTTTTAGAAAGAAAGAAAAAGATTTCTCTAGAATAAATCTAAATTTGTAAACTTGCTTGAACACAGATTGACTAAAGCTTTCATTTATTGTTTTCTTTGATTTTATTGTTTTGTACTAATTTACATATGGTAACATAAAATAAAATGCAATGAATAGTTTCTCTTTTAATTTAGTTATATCCAAGAATATAATAAAAAAGACGCATCTAAGAATTTAATAAATAAAGACTCGTCTAAGAATTTAATAAATAAAGACTCGTCTAAGAATTTAATAAATAAAGACTCGTCTAAGAATTTAATAAATAAAGACTCGTCTAAGAATTTAATAAAGACGCGTCTAAGAATTTAATAAATAAAGATGCAGCAAATTATAAAAATAATTGCATCTTTTTATATTATTACTTTTATTAGAAAGAAAAAAAGATTTCCCCAGAATAAATCTAGATTTGGTTACTTGCTTGAACACATATTGGCTAAAACTTCCATTTATTATTTGCTCTTATTTTATTGTTATTTACTAATTTACATACACTAACATAAAATAAAATGTAATGCATAGTTTCTAGATTAATTTAATTATACCTAAGAATTTAAGAAATAAAGATGCATTAAAGAATTTAAGAAATAAAGATGCATTAAAGAATTTAAGAAATAAAGATGCATTAAAGAATTTAAGAAATAAAGATGCATTAAAGAATTTAATAAATAAAGATGCATTAAAGAATTTAATAAATAAAGATGCATTAAAGAATTTAATAAATAAAGATGCATTAAAGAATTTAATAAATAAAGATGCATTAAAGAATTTAATAAATAAAGATGCATTAAAGAATTTAATAAATAAAGATGCATTAAAGAATTTAATAAATAAAGATGCATTAAAGAATTTAATAAATAAAGATGCATTAAAGAATTTAATAAATAAAGATGCATTAAAGAATTTAATAAATAAAGATGCATTAAAGAATTTAATAAATAAAGATGCATTAAAGAAATTAATAAAATAAAGGTGTAGCAAATTATAGAAATAATTGCATCTTTTTGTACTGTTACTTTTATTAGAAAGAAAAAAAAGATTTCTCTAGAACAATCTAAATTTGTATACTTGCTTGAACACATATTGGCTAAAACTTTCATTTATTATTTGCTTTGATTTTATTGTTATTTACCAAGTTACATATGCTAACATAAAATAAAGTCCATTTAATAGTTTCCCTTTTAATTTAATTATACATAGGAAATTAATATTTTTAATTATGTACCATTATTTACATTTATCTAATTTAAAAGAATTTTCATTTAAGGTTAAAACTCGGGATTTTTTTTCCAAGTGTACAATTTGAGCACATGCTTACACTAAAAAATAATTTTTCTAAAATTACTTTTAGAAACAAATTATTATTTCTTTTCTTCCAGTTTTTTTTTCTGAATTATTATATCAGGAAATGGGATAAAATGAATTTATTGATTGTTACTTTTTCTGATTTTTATTTAATTTTTGTTCTTTCCAAAAAATTTTAACTTTGAAATTTGCATTTTTAAAAAATGAATATGTCATTTTTCTTGTCACAACAAAAGCAAACATGTAAGCTGCGTGCAATTGCTCAAACATTGTAAGCTGTGTGTTATTTAATTGAAAAAAAATAATAAATTTTTTTATAATCGATAAGATTTCTTTTACTTCCCATTTTTTAAATATTTTTCAAACGAACATTTAATAGTAAGAAAACAAGTTTAATTACGCTTTTTTCCCAGTGTTGAACAAAGAAAACTGTTTTAAAGAGAAAGGAAATTGCAAACTTTTTACCTAACCCGAGTTTTTTAAAGAAAAGTTTGATTTTTTTTGTAGAAAATTATAGGACTTTTGTTCATCACCACTTGATTCGGACATATTGAAGAAGTAAAATAGGTAACAAAATTTAAAAAGTGATTTACTACTAAGCAACTAAAGAAAATGGTGATGTCTCTCAAATAATTTAATGCTAAAACATTTTTTTACATTCACATTTTTTAATGCTAAAATATTTTTTTACATTCACATTTTTTAATACCAAAACATTTTTTTACTTTCATATTTTTTAATACCAAAACATTTTTTTTACTTTCACATTTTTTAATGGTAAATAATGTTTTTACATTCACATTTTTTAATGGTAAATCATTTTTTTACATTCACATTTTTTAATGGTAAATCATTTTTTTACATTCACATTTTTTAATGGTAAATCATTTTTTTACATTCACATTTTTTAATGGTAAAACATTTTTTTACATTCACATTTTTTAATGGTAAAACATTTTTTACTTTCACATTTTTTAATGGTAAAACATTTTTTTACTTTCACATTTTTTAATGGTAAAACATTTTTTTACTTTCACATTTTTTAATGGTAAAACATTTTTTTACTTTCACATTTTTTAATGGTAAAACATTTTTTTACTTTCACATTTTTAATGGTAAAAAATTTTTTTACTTTCACATTTTTTAATGGTAAAACATTTTTTTACTTTCACATTTTTTAATGCTAAAACATTTTTTTACTTTCACATTTTTTAATGCTAAAACATTTTTTTTTACTTTCACATTTTTTAATGCTAAAACATTTTTTTTTACATTTACATTTTTTAATACTAAAACATTTTTTTACTTTCACATTTTTTAATACCAAAATATTTTTTTACTTTCACATTTTTTAATACTAAAACATTTTTTTACATTCACATTTTTTAATACTAAAACATTTTTTTACATTCACATTTTTTAATACTAAAACATTTTTTTACATTCACATTTTTTAATGGTAAACCATTTTTTTACATTCACATTTTTTAATACTAAAACATTTTTTTACATTCACATTTTTTAATACTAAAACATTTTTTTACTTTCACATTTTTTAATACTAAAACATTTTTTTACATTCACATTTTTTAATGCTAAAACATCTTTTTTACATTTACATTTTTAATATTAAATCATTTTTTTAAAACTAATATTTTAAGTCAAGTTAATATTTTAATCCGAAAATTCATTAAGATAAATTGAAATCTAATTCTTATTTAGAAATCAGATTTTCAAAAAAATATTAAATATCTGAGATAGTAGGAAAATGTTCAATGGATCAGTTGTCAAAAAAAAAAAAAAAAAAAAAAAAAAACACTTAAAATACATGAAATTAACACCTGTTGCCAGAGTTTTGTAAAGGGGAATTACTTATTTACTTTGACTTAAATTACTTAAAAAATGAAATTCTTTAAATGGCATAACAGATAGTGAAGGAAAATAGAATTTTTTAAAAACATTTAAAATGGGGTCAACATTTAAATCTCCCTTGTTTGTTCTTTAAACTAATTGTTGAAGCATGGGGAAGGTAAAAACTTTTCAGCATTAGTTTTCTTTTTTAATTGTTGTTCGCATTAATTAGAATTTACAAAGTTTAAGATGTTGAGAGAAAATATTTGTTAAATAAAAACACTTCAGTAAAATGTTGCATTGAATAGTTTTTATGTGTTGCTCACCTTATTTCTATCATTAATTTTATTGCTCAGGGAATAAATGTAAATCAAAAGGAAACTGTTTTGTATGAGGACTGCAAAATATATTTTTAATCCGTTGTATAATTAAAACAACTGAATCCTTCAGAATTTTCCATATATATTTTGTGTATAGTAAATTATTTTATTTTAACATGCTTCTTAGATAATTCGTTAACAACTCATAAAAACTATTCAATTCTTCAAATTGCTGAAGTTTTTTTATTTAACGAATACTGTCTCTCAACAGCTTAAACTTTGTAAATTCTAATTAATGCAAACAAGAATTAAAAGAGAAAACTAATGTTGAAAAGGTTTCACCTTCCCTATGCTTGTAACATTATTACAACATTATAACATGATATAAAATACTGGGTACATGCAAATGTAAAATAATACGTAAATGGCAAATAAAGAACTACTTATAACAATAATTTGATACCTTAGAAATCACCCAACCCGAAACAGATAAAACCGAGTAACATAAATCCCCCATTTTAAAATTAAGCTAACAATACCTCAGTAATGATTCCGGGAAAATGTCCAATTATTATAATTGAAGTGCATATAATTTCTGTTTTTCAGTATATCATATTTCAGAATAAAATAATGATTCCTAGAAAATTTACTGTGAAAAGATTAGAAGCATCAAATTATGTCATTTAGAAAGGCGAACTCTTATATCCACCTCTAGTATTAAAATGGAGTCAGCTGTTCTCTTGAAGTAGTGAGGATTTTGGGAATTTTGAAGAAATATGCCTTAATATGCCTAGTGATGGTGTATTCTACGATAATTAAAATGTTATTTTGGCTGCAAAAAAATCTAGTTTTAATAGAATATAGAATATAGAAAATGAAAAAGAAAATCAAGAATTTAATATTCATTGCCATATTATTAACTTTCGAAATATTAAAAACATTTTAAAAAGTATTTTTAGGTATTTTTTTTACAAATATTAAAAAGTACCTGCTTATGAACTTTTGAAAAAATCCTTAATATGCCTAGTGAAAGTGTATTCTATGATAATTGGAATGTTATTATGGCTGCAAAAAATCTAGTTTTAATAGAATATAGAACGCGAAAA
Source organism: Caerostris darwini (assembly GCA_021605075.1). Lineage (NCBI taxonomy): Eukaryota > Metazoa > Arthropoda > Arachnida > Araneae > Araneidae > Caerostris > Caerostris darwini. Next base: position 994,481 of record BPLQ01011087.1, on the reverse strand, counting down.
ACAAAATCGAGAATTTAATATTCATTGTCCCATTATTAACTTTCGAAATATTAAAAACAAAAATACATTCAATACTGATATGCTTTATTTAAAAAAGAATTTTTCCGAATTTCCAGATTTCTGATTGAAAAAAAAATATGTATCAGTTTTAGTGTGACTTCATTAATTTACATTTAATCTTAAGTTTTATTCATTTTTAGATACTTTTCTTGCTGATTTCAGTTGATTAAAATTTTTTTATCTGTAAACTGACATTTTTATCTGCGAGATTTATGTACGATGTTTTTTTTCTGATTCTTTACGACGAATTTTGTAAAATATGTTCTTTTATTTATCTTTTCAGTTGAAATGATAATAAATCAAGATAAAAATTCTACATTTCGTTTTTTCATTTGAGTATAATGATTCATTTCTGTTGTATTACAAAGATAAGATTTGATAAGATTCAATTTCCGTTTTCCTCCCACTTATTATTCAATAAATTAACCAAATAATAAGGTTTATAGGTAACAAGATTATTAAAAATAGATAATTTTTTCATTAAGCAGCATTTTAGAACATTAAATATTTTTTGTATTTAGACATTAATCAATTTCATTCACTACAAAAGTACAAACACGAGGCTTACAAAGATGAATGCAAAATGTAGTAAGTGTTAAAGTAAAACATTAAGTAGTAAAGTAATTTAGAACAAGTAATTAAAATGTAGAAAAATATACAAATTTTTATATATATATATATATATATATATATATATATATATATATATATATATATTACTGTGATAGCAATTAATTACTTATTTGAAATATTTATTCAAAATGATTCGTCTTGATGACATTTTATTTCTGATTCAAATTTGTTGTATGCGGTCTACTGACTTTCTTTCAAAGATAACATTTTCAAAACTTACTTTATTGTTCAAGACTTATTATATTGTTCATCTCAGTAATATCTCTGAAGTAAATATTTTTATAACTACTTTTGATAAAAAATACCGTATTCAATAATTTCAGTTGGTATAAAAGTTGATGAACGAGATTAATTATCCATTAATCTGAGGTGAAACACAGAGTTCAATCTATCGCAAAATAAGTAAGCTCATTAATAAATTAGCATTGGTTTCTTATTTAAAATGAGATCTCTAATTTGAGGGCTAAGTATTATGTCAAAAAAGTGGGAAATTCTACTCGCATTTCGCGGGGTTCTTCAATTAGATGTAGTTCAAATATATAAAAGATCTAGCATTCTTAAATAATAATAATAATAATAAATATTGACAATTGTCTGTAAAGACTAACTACTGAATTTTGGATGGATATGAATAATAGCATGAGAGACATTATTCTTGGAAAAACATTTTTGATAGTTCATTAAATTTTTAATTTAACTTAAATTTATGAATAAAGTATTTTTTCTGATAATTATCAGAAATTTCAGAATAACATAGAATACTAAATCACAATTTTTGTAGTAATAAACAAAACTTTATTTTGAAATATGAAAACTCAACTAATTTCTAGTACAGGGATCTCCATACTTCGTCAGCTCAAAAAACATACAAATAATAATGTGCAATTAATGATACCCATCATGACAAATTAACTAAATGAACTACTTGCTCTCTTCTTGCAGCACTTCCCACTCAGAAATATTTTTAAAATGTTTGAATAGATCAAGTAGATTTAATCAATAAAAAATAAAATAAAAATATTTACAAGTAGTTACTGAAGTTTTAATGTAATGGAAGTACAATAAAAGTAATAAAGTAATTAAAGGTCTCAATACCTGGTCTAGCATGTCTCAGCAGAATTAAAACTTTACTTGCTATTAATAATTTTTAATAAATACCAAGTAAAATTTACATAGTTCTTAAATTGTTATTTTGCTTATACTTCTCATGAAACAAAACTCTAAAAGTACATAATGTTAAAATCCTGCTTCCTGAAATCTTTTGAATATTTACCAATAATTTGATATTATAAATGTTCCTTTTCTATGCTTAGTAGAATAAATTACTTAACAAAGGACACTTGAAACAAATAGAACAAAATACTAAATTAAGAATGTCTCTTAATAATTACGATGCAATTTTTTTTTGTAGCAGAACAAAAGAGATTCAAAATTATTTTCAATGTGAATACAAGACAATCGCCGAAATGTTATAATTATAGGTATGGAGTGAAATTTATCGGAAAGAATTATGTGCACGCTCGACAATTATCTTCTTCCACCTCCCTTAAAGTCCTAAGTACTCAGACATATTAAGTCTCGAATCGTTCCTCCAGGCTGTTTTTCAGTTCGCTAAGCATTTCGGAATAATTTGAGGACGAAATGAAATTTGATTTTAATTTGATTGAAGGAATCAAATCCCGTACAAAATCGTTAACCTTCGGGCTATATTTCGTGTATCTACTTTTAACTGAAGCATTAATTTAGCAAAGGAAAAGTCCCCCTTTTAATGAAGTTCTAAGACGCAATTTAGTGATAAGCTTGGAGCCAAACCATAAAGCATTACGCTTTCCCCTTTCTGAGAATTTACCTAAATTGCTCAAAAGGGAATTATGATTAGAGCAGTCGGTGTGTAGGGTAAACGAGCAGACATTTGGTATGGATCCAGTCTTCTTAACCGATTATTTCAGCTACTCTGACAGATATCGTGGTTCAAGTGCATTTTATAGGACCGTTTTATTTAGGAGTGTTATGACTTACGAGAACAGAAAGTGACTCCTAAGTGGACTAGCTAGGCTTTTGTTATTTCAAATGGCTTTGTTGTTAAATACGCTAATGGATTTGCTGGCACGAGTCTAAGTAAAAAAGCTACTTTAGAGTAAACATTTAAACACAATATTTTTACAGATACATTTCTATTAAATATTCGAAAGACGGCATTTCTCATACTATTATATGAAGGGATTTTAAATATAAATTTGCTTTATTTTGCTAGAAAATATATTTACCATTCGAAAATTTATATTTACCAATCGAAATATTTTTTCTATAGATTGAGTTGTTGATTTGAGACCAGTCCAATTTTTTTTTATGTTCCATTTCAATTCCATTCCTTTTTTAACTTTGAAATTTATTTATGTCAACTACTTTGTTGCTGATTATCACTAATGTCCATCTTCCATGGCAAACGGTAAAAAATGGCAGTTAAACCAGTGAGATTTGAAATTCCAGATAAGGCATGAGCATGAATATTTAAATTGACGAGTTTTTGGACTTTTTCTCAAATTTATTTACAAACAGTCGGTTATCTATTATTCAAAGTTTCTAAGTAGATAACTGATTTCTAGAATGCTAAAAACTTTGCGGAAGTTATTTTAGAAATTCAAAAATCCCTAGATTAAAGTTGGACATAAAATTTCATATACAAGTTAATTAAGGATAAGCTTTCAACTCGTATCATGCAGATTGTACATTCTTTCTTTAAAATAATTCCAAGTCTGGTAAATGATCTGTAGGCTTTTTTGAAAGTAATTTATTTCTATGGAAACTGATTTCGAAGTCTTTAGACCGTGCTGCAAGAAATACACTGACTACCAATAAGTATTTGGACACCTGTGATAGAAAAGAAAAACGAACATTATTCAAAATCAATAGTTGGTAGAGCCTCCACGAGAGGCAATTACAGCGTGAACCCTCCGGGACATACTTTCCACAAGTCTTTGTACGACAGCCGGTGGTATTTTCTTCCACTCGGCTTGTAGAAGACATAGAAGTTCCTTCACCGATTTTGGACGGGTAGTGCACCCCTGAATTCGGCGATGCAACGCGTCCCAGAGGTTCTCGATAGGGTTGAGATCTGGGCAGGCCAGTCCATTCGATGAACTCCATTGGCACCATACCAAGCCTTAGTTAACGTCGAAACATGACAACTGGCATTGTCGTCCTGAAAGTAACAGGGGTCCAAACCGTAAAACTGCCACAACGTAGGAAGCACATTGTCATCCAAAATAGTGCAGTAGGCATCGGCGTTGAGCTTACCATGAATGGGGACCAAGGGTCCCAGTCCATACCAGGAGAAACACCCCCAGACCATAATTCCACCTCCGCCGAACTTGACTGTTGGTACAATGCATTCTGGCAGGAGACGTTTTCCAGGCAGACGCCAGACCCAGACCCTGCCCCTGCCATCCGAACGGTAAAGGGTGAACCTTGATTCGTTACTCCAAAGAATCCGTTTCCACTGATCTACAGTCCAATTTCGATGTGCTTTGCACCACATTAACCGAGCAGCGTGGTTGGACTTTGTGATTGAAGGCTTATGGGCAGCAGCACGACCATGAAAACCATGCAGATGTGCTTCCTTACGGATGGCATTCATTGAAACAATACTCCCGGATGCCTGTTGAAACTCCTCACGGATGAGGGCCATCGGTTGGGTGCAGTTCTTCCGAATTTTTCTGGTGAGCACTCGTCGGTCTCCATCTCCCAGTTTCGTTGGTCTGCCGACTCGGGGCACATTCCGACAATCACCGCTCACCTTCCACTTCTTAATCACATAGGCCACTGTCGATTTTGGGTACTTCAGATCGCTAGATATGTCTCTTAAGGATCGGCCACATTTGTGATACCCGATAATTATACCTTTCTCGAAATCAGAGAGCTCCAAACTGCTCGGCATCTTGCATACGACTAATGCCGATGCTGTTTCCTACACGATATATACCGGCTGAGTCCGTGACGTACCTCAGGACCGCAGATATCGTCATTTGCATAGGTGTCCAAATACTTATTGGTAGTCAGTGTATTAAATCATCTAGAAACATCAGCTGGGTTGGTTTGTTGGGATAATAATTCGGTCCTCAAACCCCAAAAATTTGTCGTACAGGATAACTGACTGTATTTTATTGTAACATCCGCGTGTGTGGATTATTCAAATTGTGAAATGTTTAAAAGCGACTTGTGTGAATCACTTAGGGAGCTTTTGTATATAATTGTTCGAGTCACATTCATTTATCATACACCAAGTATCTCTCTCTAAAATGTATAATTTGAATCCACTTACCCAAGATGGTTATTTACTTTAAAAATAAAATATACTATTTTCGAAACGTTTTACATTTATGCTGCTTTTACACATAAAAACATGGTTATGTGGTTAAAGATTTCAATTTAATTGATGGCATATTATCTAACGAAAGGAAATAATTTGTATAAACAAAAAGGTTAGAATTTTGTGAGAGAGTGGAATTTTATGTTTACGTATTTCAATTCCCGCAAGATTTCAGACTTTAACGCTTCATGGAAAACTGACATGGAAGTAATACTCATGAATTGGGGATGCTGGGAGTTCATATGGGGGACAGTCTTTCTGCATCCTGACAGGCCATTGAAAAAAAACGAATATTCGTTCTTATGGCGTAAACAAAGGGTATATACGATTATCTAATAAGGCACAGATATAAAGTTTCAACCTTTGATAAAAGACACCGAGGGATAAAAAAACTGCATATAACACATCGAAGCTACATTCTGAGCCATGTTCGTGAGCAAGATTTTCCAACCAGGTCGATGAGTTCTTTGATATGAGATAAAATCCTAACAATAATCTAGTGGCATATTTAGCACGAGAATTGCAGAAAAAAAGAATCCAGATTAAATATTCTGGTTTTGCTATTTCTGAACTACTCGGATGTTTCCAGCTCATTCGTTGATTGACAACAGAATACAATTTAGTCCAGATTCTCTACTACCTTGAAGATGAAAAACATACAGTAAAAATATAACTGAACAGTTATTGGGAGAACTGAACTAGAGAGAAAAGATACAGGTAAAAACTTCACTATTGTTGGAGATGTGGTGATTTACGTGTTGTAGTTTATGCATCATGTGAGAAAGCAGTGGATTAAGAAATCGGAGCACAGTGGATGCGAATTGAATCCAAAACAATCATCACTTAAATTAAACTATGGAGCTTCTCGTATGGGGTTGTACAGATATTGTCGAAGGTCTGTCCATACCGAAGACAAATGCATCAAAAAGATTCGACAGGTCACGAAAGCATAGAATGCAGAAGAAAGAGCAGCAGATTTGGCGGACATAAACATCGTCTTTCCAACAACTGAAATTACAAGTTTGAACAAGTTTTTGATTGATTCAGTTGCCACATCACACTGTTGTAAAAATAGAGACTGGTTCTACAATTTTAGAGAAGGTACTGTGCTTTTACTAGTAGGTGACAAGAATTGCACTTCAAAAATTCTGGGAATTGGCGACATCGACTTTGGACATTACCTATAACATCTTTAATTACAAATAACTTTAGAAATGTATTGTATACACCAAACCGGCTTAGGAATTTTATAGGAGGGTCGAATATTAACTATAATCAAATGGTATGATAATAAGATGATCGCATATCATAAAAATAAGTATATTTTTACTGTACTTCTGATTGATTAATTGTATATTTTGCTCTTTAATTCAAAGACAGTCTTTAAATATTAATATTATTCACAGAAGATTTGGTCATGCTAATATTCCTCTAATGGAACACATGAGAAAAAATGATATTGGGGAAGGTATTGAGAAGTTACTTTCTAAGCTTCAGGATAAAAATTGCAACGTTTGTAAAATTGCAAAATCAACAAGAGTTTCTTTAAAGAAGAATTATGTTGTTTTACCAATTCCCTTGGATCAGGAAAGTCGACTATATACCAAGTCCAAAAGATCCTGTCGCAAAAGAGAATAGTTGACTCAGAGACGCCAATACAATAAAGAAAATGAGAAAGAGAGGCAGGAAGGGAACAAGAATAAGGGGGAAAAGTCTTCACCCCATCTATTATGCAACTAGAATACTAAAACGAATGTATATGGATTTGTGGCGACCTTAGGTTAAATCGTTAGGTTGGTGAAAGTATTTTTTTTATCAATTATTGATGATTACTCATGTAAAGTAGAGGTATTTGTAATAAAGTGTAGAACTGAAGTTTTCATTTGTTTTGAGAAATATTTAGCAAAAATAGAACAGGAAACTGTAAATTGAATCGTATAAGAACAGATAACCGATTGAAGTTTATACGTAAACAGTTTGAAGATTTCCTTAGCAAGTTATCTATTAAACATTAAAGTTCGTCCACTTACATTCCTCAGCAGAAAGACGTTGTAGAAAAATTCAATTGGACTGTAGTTGACAGAGCACGAACTATGCTTCAAGATAGTGGCTTACAACAATGTTGTTGGATAGAAGACCTCGTTGCTTCTGTTCTGATTAGAAATGGGGGTGATCATAAATTAACAGAAGGGTTAACTCCAATCAAGATTTGGAGTGGTCACAAACTTTCAGTAAAACACCTTAACATTCTTGGATCATTTGCATTTGTATATGTGCATCAAGTTAATAGGAATAAACTTCAATCTCGAACTAAGTTTGAAATTTTAGTTGGGTGTGCGTTGAGCACTAACCTTTATAGGATTTTAAATCCTAAGGAAGATAAAGTGATTGATACGATTCACGTAAAAATCGATGAAACTAAAACGGTGTTGGCGTCTATTTGGAAAAAATAAAAGTTCGGATTACGCAAAATTTGACTTGAGGATTAAATTTAACGATTTAACTGATCCTGAAGGTCACTTAATAGTTGATTAAGTGAGGAAATTCTTAAAAACGTTTCTCCTTTAAATATTAGTGATTAGGAAAGGGTAGAAAGACACCGTTATACCATATTTACTAGACACTATCAGTATTTTCCACAAATACTAAAATAAGACGATCTTTAAACGAGGCTAAGAAATATGATGAAAATAAAATCGAATTTATGTTGTATCGAAAATTGAATGTATTTTCTATTAAATGAGAATCGAGTTCTTAATCGAAAATCGAATGTATTTTCTATTAAAAACTACAAGACAAACTTTCTAAATATCAAAGGATTGGATTTAAAATACTCTTAAAGTATTTGGTGATTACAGTTAACTAACTGACATTTGACGAGAGGTTATATTTATTTTGGAAATGTACCTTTTGCTTGAAGATAAAACAAGTAAAATTGTTTTGTGCTTTCTTCTATGGAACCAAAATTTGAAGCTCTATCGGAGATTGTAAAAGAATCTAGAGTAATAGTTTTCTAACTATCTCTACATCCAGAGTAATAGTAAAAGAATCTAGAGTCTGGTTTTTCAGAGTAATAGATATACTAAATTTGATTTCTAATTGCCTCACACCATCGCACTATTGGGATTAACTAAGCTGCTATTTGTTTCACTAAAAATGCAATGGGAAGTTTTGATACCAAGAATATTGATATAAGATAAAACTTCATTCGAAATTTGGTTAATGATAACTTAATTGAGATTTTTCATCTAAATTTTAAAGACAAGTTTTTTTAAGCAATCAGCTAAATTAACGCATAAAGAACCTTCAATATTGCACTGAACAAAATTTTCCGTCAAAATTTATATTCTTTTTTTATAATACGATGGCCGATGGATCCGATTGTTATTGGTTGGAGAATATTTTGTTCCTCGAATCCAAGAAAGGTTTCCTAGAAGATAATTGACTCCGTTTTGTTGCAACCGTGAGGTTGTGTAGATTAGACAAATTTTGAAGTGTGTAAAAGTAATTTGCATGGATCTCTCAAGGGAGCGTATGGGAAGCATTTAATTTATATAATATATAAGAATAGTAATATATACAGGGTGATTATAATTAAAGTCTCCCTTTCAAAATGCTGTAAAAAAAAAGGACCACTCGTCAGAATGAGTTCAAATTTGAACTGAAGATACTTGAAGAAGGGAGAAACGGTATGGCATCAGCAATAATTAACAGACGGTTTAATTGTTGCTTTTTATGCAATGTTTAGTCCAAGGACAATTAAAAACTGATTTTTACCATCCAGTGTGGTATGACCTTGCCGTGGTGGATGGGTTTTCCACTAACAATTCGACAAACGATGAATGACTTGGAAGTCATTTTTTCCGTCAAAAAACCGAAACAATTAAGCACGTTAAGCTGTACAGTTGGTTTAATGTGTAACTCATGCAATCATAATTGCGATTCAAAATGTCATTTGTAGCCCAATTCATTTTCGTCATACAACTTATAGCGCCATCTATTAATTCACTTTGGAACTTTTTTCTGATGCCGTACCATTTCGCCCTTCTTCAAGTATATTCAGTTCAAATTGAATCTCATTCTGACGAGTGTTTCTTTTTTTTTTTACAGCATTTTAAAAGTGGGACTTTAATTATAATCACCCTGTATATTAGTAATTTATATTTAATTGTTAGAGTGACATGTTCGGTGCGTGATAAATTTATCTTTCTGAAAAATTTATAATTTGAATCCAGTTGTCCGAGTTGAGGACTTACTTTAAAATAAAAATTTAGTATATTGGAAAATTTTTCATTAATGCTGCTTTTATAAACAGAAACAAGCTGTGATAAGCTCATTTCTATCCACCCAATCACCCTCCATCTAAATGAATTTGGTAAAGCTTTTCTTTTTGGCAACACCAACGTTATCTTCGTATCAAAAATTAAACAAGAATTTATTAGAATAAAAAAATTTCAAAAGTGATATTCCCAAGCTATCATTCACTTCCATGTACGTATTCAATTCTTTAAAAAATAATGAAAACTTATTAATGTAAATTAGGATCTTTCATATAAACCATATTTATTATTTTATCCTTTTAATGATATATATCAAACTTAATGTTTGTCTTGATTTTGGGCCGACTTCTGAAAATTATTAAGCATTAACTGTGGGATGTATTCGTTGAAGTTTAAAAAGGTGAATAAAAATGTAGACATTAATACTGTTATTAGAATATTGTTTCTGACTTATGAATTAAATGGGAATCTTATGGCTTACTGCTTGGATCTTTCCTTCGGCAATTGTTCGTATTTATTTTTAGCAACACTATGTAATTCAAATGTGAAGTTATAACAAGTTTAAAAATTATCTGCATCTTATTCTCGCACTTTGTACATGGAGATGAGATTACTTTAAATTTTAAGCAGTCGTGGTAACTAAATTTATCTAAAACTTACTTGCTTATAATTCTTTATATAGTCGCCTTATCAAAAATTTGTTGAATTATCAATTTTTGCTTTAAAATACATGAACACGTTTTGCATATTTTCAAATACGTGGATTTTTTTTTAATTTATAAATTTAACATTCGATCTTCAAATTTCCTGGTAACTTTACAGCAGTCATTATTGCCTCTACGCGAAAAAAAAAAATCTTTACTTTGAAATTTGAAAATTTTCCATGTCACAACACCAATCGCTATTCCAATTTAGTATGAAATTTTTTACATATCATTTGGAAAATTTTCTTATAACAATCTAATATCAATATGTTATTATCCGGGTCTCTTTATTTTACTGTGTAGATTCCTCCAAAAATTAAACTGAATTGGCTCCTTTGCTAGGATTTTTCAGTGCAGTATTGTGTTAACAGACAAACAATTTATGATATATTCAAAACTAATTATAACTTAGCATTCAGTCCAAATGCATTTAGTACAAATCAAAATAAATCATTCCAACCCCGTATTTAGATTTGGACTGCAGAAAGGGATGAAAATCACTGTGGCGAGAACTTGGTCAGATGAGCAAAATCCACACAATAGACGCCGAGTTCGATATCAAAACAGTGGACAAAGCTGCTCATTTCTCTCCTCCAAGGAACAGCAGAGGCGGGAAGATTGGAATCTTTACCCCCTTGGCAAACCGTTCGCTAAACTGGCTTAATTAGAAACAACAATCACATCACTGCATTCCCCTTTCATTCCCAAAGAGATTAGGGGATTTCCATGATTTCATCCTCTCCCCCTTCCCAGCGATAAGGGAATCGTTTACAAACTACGCGCTCTGTGCCCTTCATAGCATTCAATTCGTCTGGTAAAGTTGGTTCAGATAGTACTCCAACTAACTGCTGGAGATGGAGTTGCTTAAGAAAGGATCAGGTGCTGTTAACAAATAATACATGGATAGGAATCTTTGATTATCTGAAATGCTTTTTTACTAAATGTTGTAACTTTAAGAATAAAATAATTTGTATTACTTATTCGGTAAATATGCAGATTAAAAACCATTAAAATGGTACATTACTTATTTACAATGAGAACCTTGATGCAATTAAAAATGTCTGGTGGATTTTTTGTTCAATATAGGAATTCTGCAGTAACATATTAGGTAAATTTTCGTTTAATCTTTTGCATTTCTTATTTCCATATATCAGTGATATTTTCTTCGTATATCAGTGATATTTTCTTCGTATGCAGTGGTATTATTTTCTAATAACATTTAAGGCTCATAAAGGTTTAAAATCATGTTTGCATAGTAGTGATAAATTTAAATACTTCGAAAAAATTTGTCTAACAAAGAAAATTAAAAAAATATTCCTTTCGTTTTGCTATTAAAGTTTGCTTAGAGTATTTGAAATATCTGCAAATTTGGATTAATTTTTCAATCTTAATATTAATATAATCAACAGTGTTTTTTATTTGCAGTTTGTATAGTAATTTACTATTTTAAAAATAGTTAATATATAGTATTGAAATTTTTAATTCCAGTTTTACAAGTTTAGAAAAACATTTTTTTAGTCAAGATCAGCAGCCATTTTTACTGATCTTTGTTTCTCCTTGATTTGTAGTTGTAAACTAACCATTAAAAAGTTTTTACTACTGTTTTAATTTCTTGATATAAAATTATAATTATTGCCCTTGTAAGTAATAAAAGTTATGCAATTTGTGGTGCTTGTTTCAAAAATATATTGCAGATTTGGCTTTTCTATGTACTAAAAGTTACATTTTCCTTTACAACAAACTGTGTTATTTTTTTTATATAGATAAAGATGGATTTTTGAAATTTTAGTAGAACCCCATTTAGAAATAGAATTCAATCGGCGTTTAAACTTTGCAATACTTTACTTTAATTAGTTGAAGTTAAGTTGATTAGTCTCTTTGTGGCTTTATACAAATTTGCTTTTCTTTTCTACGAAATACAAAACATAATCCTCTAGCTAGTGTATGCTTTCAAATATTTTAATCTAAAAATAACAAAGTATGACCCTTTTTTTGTCTAGTTTTATATCCGTAAACATTTAAATTATTCATGAAGACATTTATTGCAAAATAAAAAACATTTATATAGTTAACCTATGTTTAGCTTTAAAGAATTACAACTGTTTGATCTGTAGTAAAATATTTTTATTTTAATTACTTTTTCAATTTAAGTCGTTGCTAAAATTTATTATAACCGTTACTGTTATTAAAAAGTTTATTTCCTATTTAGAACTAAAATGTTTTTATTTGAAGAAACATTTTTCATTTGATGTCGAGATAGTAAAAAAAAAAAAAAAAATTTTTAAGTGTGTCAAAAACACTTGTTCTTGACAGTAATTTTAAATATGTACTTTTCTCCGTGGAAAATTCTAAAAAGAACTTCAGAGCTATTGAATGAAGCAATCACCCTAAATGATCTTTTCCTCTCTAATGATGAGAAGCCAGTCTCTTATTTCTTCGAGCTGGAAATCTTCAAAGCCGAAATTGTAGGTCGATTTACAGGTCTCCCGTCCTTTCAGAAATAGACAATCTTCTCTCCCATTGATAGCGTGTAGTTAAGTGAGCCATGAGTGTGGAACAAGATTTGGGACGAACTGCGAATTAGCTGTGCTGAATGCTGGGGTGGAAGGGTTATATTAACAAGATAGAGAGCTGCGTGGCACTATTTGAAGATTGATGCATGGTGATGGCTGCTTTGGGGACTGAGAACTTGGGACAACTATAATACTTCATTAGAACCATCTAAGGGGGAGACTGATTTCGTATATAAACTTTAATCATTCGTCATAATTTCAGTTCACAAAGTCTTCTGCAGTCAATTTGGAATATATTACTATTCCAAATTGACTGCAGAATTCTGAACTAAAAAGGAAATTTTGGGGTACTTCATCAGAACAATCTAAGAGGGAGACTGTTTTTGTATATAAACTTTAATTATTCGTCATAATTTCAGTTGACTTGTAATATATTCCAAGTTGATTGCAGAAGACTTTTGTGTCAAAGAACTTTGTAGTGCTCTAATTATAATCTTCTTTTGCAAGGCCATCCAATTAGTGTGCGATTCAATATTTTAAATTGAAAATTAATATCGTGTTTTTCATAAGGGCAAATTGAGCTTAAACTCATTAACGAATTATCCTGAATATACCGGTATCTCGTATTTGTACCTTTTAGGAACCACAAGTTAACTCGAACGAAAATAATTTTTTTAATTTTGAGCTAAAAAGGGAATTTAGGGGTTCCTTACATTATTTATTCCAGCAAAAATCATTCCAGCATGATTTTATGTTATTTTACAGACATTAGACTTGATGTTCTCCAGTATACAAAAGGTTAGTGAGGAGCTTCATGCTATTTAATGTAAATTACTATTTTCATTTAATTTTCATTATTTTTCAAAATGAATTAAAATGATCATAGTTTTAGAGATAATAGGAGCCATGTATCTTGTGGGGGTGTATCATGTATCACGTGTTGTATCCATTCGTCATAATTTCAGTTGACTTGTGACATATTCCAAATTGACTGCAGAAGACTTTGTGTCAAAGAACTTTGTAGTGCTGTAATTATCTTTTGCAACGTCATCCAATTAGTGTGGGACTTAATATTTTAAATAGAAAATTCACATAGTTTTTTTCATGTAAATAAGGGCAAATTGAGCTTTACGAATTATCCTGAATATACCAGTATCTCGTATATGCACCTTTTAGGAACCACGAGTTAACTCGAACTAAAATTATTTTTTTAATTCTGAACTAAAAAGCAACTTTTGGGGTACTTCATTAGAACCATCTAAGAGGTAGACTGTTTTTGTATATAAATTTTAATCCTTCGTCATAATTTCAGTTGACTTGTAATATATTCCAAGTTGACTGCAGAAGACTTTTGTGTCAAAGAACTTTGTAGTACTGTAATTATAATCTTCTTTTGCAAGGTGATCGAATTAGTATGTGATTCAATATTTTAAATAAAAAAATTCGCATCGGTTTTTTTTTTCATGTAAATAACGGCAAATTGAGATTTACGAATTATCCTAAACTCCAATTCAGGAAAATTCGTTAAGGAGTTTAAGCTCAATTTGCCTTTATTTACATGAAAATAAAACGATATAAATTTTCCATTTAAAATATTGGATCACATACTAATTGGATGACCTTGCAAAAGAAGATTATAATTAAACTCCTTAGCTAATTATCTTGAATATACCAGTATCTAGTATTTGTACCTATTAGGATCCACTAGTTAATTTGAATTAAAATTATTTTTTAATTCTGAACTGAAGAGGAAATTTTGGGGTACCTTGCATTATTTATTCCAGCAAAAATCATTCCATTATGATTTTGTGATGTTTTACACACATTGGACTTGATACCCTTCAGTATAGAAAAGATTAATGAGGAGTTATTTAATGCAAATTACCGTTTGCATTTAATTATCATTATTTTTCAAAATGAATTAAAATGATCATAGTGTTAGAGATAATAGAGAGTTTTTGCATACCGTACGTTAGTTACCGTAGGACGTCCGTTAGCTTTTTCTCCCTAGCGCGCATGCTCATAGGAAATTATGTTTCCTATGAGCTATTCCAAACATAATTTCCTATGAGCATGCGCGCTAGGGAGAAAAAGCTAACGGACGTCCTACGGTAACTAACGTACGGTATGCAGAAACTCTCTAATAGCAGCCATGTTTCATATGGTGACTTTGAAAGCTCTAGCGATAAATCGCATCGATATTTTTGATTCTGTTTCATATCAGTATCAGACTTCAATCTGAATGGCTAAATTTAAGCTTTAATTTATATAATAAAAAATAAATACGGGGGAAAAAATTATTGTTCATAATTCAAACAATTCATATTTTCTATAATATTCGGTAAAAATATCCGGAACAAATACGCATTTGGGAAAATAAAAAACTAAACCATTAAGGAATTAATATAAAATGATATTTCAAATATTGGGACTATTAACAGCCTCCGTATAAGATCACTGAAAGGTTTTTCGTATGTCCGAAGAGAATGCAGAAACAAATTTATTTCTTTTATTGGAATTATTGAAGATTTACTAAATTCACAAAGAATTTTTAAGTTGGATATATAAAACATATGAAGGAATATTTTAAAATTCAACTTTCCATTAATGATGAAATGTCTTATTTTACGTTGAAAAGTTGTAACGCACATTTTCTTGATTTAGAATTAGGGAAATATCCTAAATAATTATTTCAATTTCAAATTAAAATTTCTTTATTCTTAAAACGCCTAATAAGTATATCAAAATTATCTATTTAAAAGTTAGGATGCTAAAAGGCATTTAAACTTTAAACTAAGAACGGATAACAATTTGAGTTAACAAATATCAAAATCTATAAATTAAAGTTTATTCTACATGTCATAGATATAATTTTTTTTCAAGATTTTCGTTTTATTACTGTGAAATTGTACTAAATGTGAATGTTAATGGATAGAAACTGTAGTGGATGGAAAAAGGCATAGTTAATTTATGTAAATATTTTTCTTTGTAATACAGGGTGATTATAATTAAAGTCCACTTTCAAAATGCTGTAAAAAAGAACCACTCGTCACAATGAGTTAAAATTTGAACTGAAGATACTTGAAGGGGGAAACTGTATGGCATGAAAAAATTTTCCACATATTTTTCCCATCCAATTTGGATGGACTTTCCACCAACAGTGGCATAACTGTTAAATGACTTGGAAGTTATTTTTTTCCGTCGAAAAACCGAAACAATCAAGCACATTGAACGCTACAGTTGGTTTAATGTGCAACTCATGCCAAATAAGTTGTAATTTCGATACAAAATATCACTGGTAGCCGAATTCCCTTTCTTTATGCCGCTTACAGCGCTTTCTATAAATACAACCTTTTTTTGACACCCTTACCGTTTCCCCTTTCTTCAAGTATATTCAGTTCAAATTTGAACTGATTGCGACGATTTTTTTTTTTTTTTACAGCATTTTGAAAGCGGAACTTTAATTATAATCATCCTGTACATAAATAATTTTAAATAATAAATACCAAATTGTAAAGAGAAACAAAAAATTCTAGGGGGTGGGTGCAGAAAATCAAAAGCGAAAATATTGTAGAAAAAAATTCGGTTATTCAATTTATATCAAGCTATCAAAATATAATATTACATAAAATATTCTAAGTAATCAAGTGAGATTAAAGAAACCTCTTAAATAAATCACAAAAATTGAGAAAAATTTTAATGTTCTTAAAAAAAAAAAATGTTTTTAACTTCAGTATAAAGGGACACTTTTTCTGTAAACTTTCATGAAAATAAATATTTACAATACAGAAGATCTAGAGTCTTGTTGATTATTTTTACTATCGTACAAATTAAATATACAGACATTAATTTCTAATTTATTTCTAATGGTAGATCCCTATGAAGACAGCAATAAAACATTTATTAAGATAATTAAATGCAATTAGAAAATCATTACATAAAACTCGAATAATAATATTCTTTTCTCGAATCTTAATATTCGTGCTTGGAAAATTTTTGTTCATTAATATATGTCGGCACAAAAAGTCTTGTGTATTTTAATTCATTATGCATTAAATATCACTCCACCACAATTTTAAAATGGAACATGTTTTTTTTTTTGATAATTACAAAAAATATTTAATCAATTCATGGGAGGAAACAGTTGATGTTGAGAAGTTTTGCACCAAGAGTCAGGCTACCTAGTAGTAGTTTTCTGGATTTTCTCCTCCTGAAAACTGAAGGACAGTTACACCTTAAAGCATTCTTTCATTACCCATCCGTAGGTTGTTTGTTATAAATAGAGACGCGGAGTACAAGGCAGTTTATATATGCAACCCCAAAAATATATTTTTTTCTCATTTTTTATTTGTTTCAGGAAATTTGGAGTTATTTAAAGTGATATTGCAATAATCATGCAGAAATGTATAGAATAGTATGCGAGAATTACTTTACACGTTATTATTACTCAAAATTTTTTTCTGAAATAGCAATGTTTCATAAAAATATATAATTGGGGAACAAATATTTTAATGATCGTAACTTTATAATTATATTGACATCCTGGCATTTAATTCAGGGAAGAAATATTTTAATTATTGTAACTTTATAACTATATTTACTTACTGACATTTAATTCAGGGAAGAAATATTTTAATGATTGTAACTTTATAACTATATTTACTTACTGACATTTAATTCAGGGAAGAAATATTTTAATGATTGTAACTTTATAACTATATTTACTTACTGACATTTAATTCAGGGAAGAAATATTGTAGCGATTGTAACTTTATATTTACTTACTGACATTTAATTCAGGGAAGAAATATTTTAACGATTGTAACTTTATAATTATAGTTACTTACTGGTATTTAATTCAGGGAAGAATTAACTAATAAAAATGCGACAAAATGGTTAAATTATATGAAACCCAAAATGAAAATAATTGAAAGTTTCTAAGTAATAAGTAGTAAATCTTTTAACAATCTTTAAGTACTTTTTTTCACTACAAAAAGAACAAAACCACATCAGTATCCGAAATGATACATCATCCTTCTAGGATTTCTTCGAAATTTCTGGATGACTTCCCTGAGGGATATGTATGCATTCAAAGAAGACTTTCAGGAAAACAAGACCTACAGTTGTACGGTACAAGAGAAATCAAGAAAAATAGCCCACTATTACCATGGAATCGATCAGAGACGCGTACGTTAGTCTTTCACTTGGAAATAGGGCTGTCGTAAAACCAGTAGAGGATTGAATTTACTAAGCGGTTTCGTAGCCCGTTAGAATAAACCGCAACTGGTAATTGCCTTTATTGAGGAAGGAAGTTTAGTGGTTACTCTAATTATGTCATTTGTGAATGTTCCTAATTAGAGAAAGTTCTGAACTCCGATCATAATGTTGTTGGAAAAAGTTTTAATAATGCTGTTAAACTGTAAAGCTACAATTTTTGTAAAAACATTGGTAAATAAAACTTAAATAATATAAATAATACTAATAAACTTAAATAAGTGTTTTAATGTTAGTTTCTTTATGATAATATAACTAATAAAATTTACAAAATGTTATATCTTCTTAAGACCCTAGAGCATGCTTTTCAACCAATTTTCCCTAATAAAATGTATTACAAATGTATTATACTGTTTTGTATTACATTTTTAAAAAATTAAATAATTTTTTTTAAAAACTATATGAAAATTAAACTTTTTGGAATGTTTAATATTTCTAGCTTTGACAGCATAATGGATTTCATTTTCAGCATGATATTTCGTTGTGAGCAAATAATGTTATTATGTGTTGAAAACAAAAATTTCTTGGTATGCAATTTTGAAAGTTGATCAAGATCCCATTATCAACTTTTTTTTATAAAAAAAATACATTCAGTAAAAAAACTTAATCAATCATTTTAAATTGTGTATTAATAAAATTATCAATTTTTGCACCAAAGACCATGTAAAGATATATATTTGAATTGCTGACGTACCTCAATTGTTGTTCTCTTGTTAGCCACCATTTTCAAATATTTGTGGAATAATGATATCGCGAAAATATGTCCAATATAACAGATTGCAGGATTTTAAGATCTAAAACTGATTTCTTTTTCTACAAACAAAATAAAAATGTCTTATAGAATAAGAAATGTGTCTCAAGACGTTAAATTAATAAGTATTGAAATTTATTAAAAAAACAACTGTAAAAAGTACAAAGTTCGTTTTTTACAATATTAAACTAATTTTATAGGTTTATATGATGATGATGATGATGATGATGTTGAAGATTATTGGAGCTCATTGGCCCCGTCAGGGTCCTCATCTCCGTTGGCGGCAAACATGAAAGAAGGAAAACATTGGCAATGCCAAGAGGTTAAAGGAAACCTTGAGAATTGAAAAAATTAAGTTTATACTGGGTGTAAGTAAATTATATACAGGTAGACTATTGACTAAACTGTGCAGAGTAACAATCTTCGCTTAGGGTACAAAATTTGCTCAACCATAACTGTACAATGCATAGTTTCCAGAAAAGTATCAAAGAAAAATTATGACATTACATTCGGGACATGGAAAATTAACTTTAATAAAAACAAAAATAGCATATGTCAATGGCATTTATATAGTAGTGTGCATCAAAATGAACACCCATCATGCGTGGTCGTACAGTGGCTAACTGTACACTATCCCAATAGCCTTGTGCCCTCAAAATCGAAGTCAACATGCAGATGAGAAACCAAGCATTTATTCTATGGTAATTGTAACTTGATATACAAATTACTTCAGCTGTCCTCCTAAAAAATTGTCCAAAGGAGTCGGATTTGGTAATCATGGCGGCAACCGAACGATACCTTGTCATCCAATCTGCTGATGACAATGGTGTTGAGATGATGACATGATGAAAAGTGAGAGGTATTCTTCCTCACAGTATGTTTATCACTACAATGACAGTAGATAAAGTGCTATCGCAACATTTACGAACACAATAAATGTCACTACGTAAAGATTATCCATAGTTTCAAGCAACACGAGCCCAATGATTACTGTTAAATGACATAACACACGCCAATGGTTACTATTCAATGGCATAACACACACATCTACAGGCCACCTCTCTTTAAATTGTTCCCACCAGCCTAGAGATTCAGTTTATTTTTATTTTTAAAATCTTTTTGTTTTGTTGTTGTTGTTGTTGTTTCTTATCCCACTTGGCTGGCCAAGCCCACGAGCCCATATGGACTCATGATTGAAGGGGAAGGAAGCAGCTTCTGTTGTGATGGAGCACCCCGTAGGTAGAAGCCTGACTTTTTCTCCGTGAATATCTTACAGTCATAGAAGACCGGGACCTACGGCTTAAAGTGGATTCCGAACCACTACAAACATCCATGGCACCGCCGGGATTTGAATCCGAAACCTGTGACACCGAGCGCCAGAGCGCTAGACACTCGGCCATTCAGGTCCCAAATTTGCCAACGGCACGCAGTGTTCCCAGGTGGTCACCCACCCAAATACTGACCGCGCCCAATGATGCTTAACTTCGGTGATCTAACGAGAACCGGTATATTCAGCATGGTACGGCCGTTGGCTTCTTTTTGTTTTTTTCATACTTTTGACAGCATCATTTAATTCTAATGAAGCTTATTTTCCGTGCACCGAAAGTGACGACCTTCGTAATATTCCTCACTTTTCTTGCAAACTATGTATTTTCAGAGGTATAGCACCTAAGGTAACTTAAATATACTCCGAGTGATGAACAGTTTGTGATATTGTCCGAACACCTGATAGATTATAAGTTCTTATTCATCAGTTTGTATTTATATGCATTCGAACAACTATTTAGATACAAACGAAATAAGAAAGAACTTCACGACACAAGTATTTTGCAGTTCAATTAATACACTGCTGAAGACATTTAAAGGATATTGTAAGTTTCCTATAAAATAACGATATAAAGGAATTTAAAAAAGTGTAAGAGAAACACATGAAATTTTCTACATTTTCAAATGTCCAAATATGTAAATGTTATCTTTAACGTTGCAGTTTGGCTTTGATGCAAATGAAATTAATGAGTTCAAGAATTTCACTTTAATGAAAGCGATAAGAAATAATTAGCATGTATTGTCTGCTTTGTATCAATGAAGGCAATGTCTAAACGAAGCCATTTAACCGCATCAGAAGCCTGGAGAGTTATTGGTAACTTAGAAAGAGGACAAACACAATCCGTAGTAAAGGAATCCGCAA
Organism: Caerostris darwini; assembly: GCA_021605075.1. Taxonomy (NCBI): domain Eukaryota; kingdom Metazoa; phylum Arthropoda; class Arachnida; order Araneae; family Araneidae; genus Caerostris; species Caerostris darwini. The sequence continues at coordinate 973,709 of BPLQ01011087.1, read as the reverse complement.
TAATATCACAAAGTATAATTTCAAGGTTCTGAAATCGAATCAGACTAATCGAACAGACCAAGATCGTAGCTTGTCAAAGACCAGGTCAAGATCGTAGACGAGCAACAATGCCGATTGAGGATCGATATTTAATACTGATGTCTAGGAGAAATAGAAATATGAATGCTACTCTTCTCCAACAACACTTTAGCTCGACTACCGGTGCTAGAAATTTGATTAAAACTTTCCTATACCGATACCACAATGTAAATCTATATGCTCGTAAATCTATGGTATGTGTTACGTTAATAAGTTATATATAAATTCGAGAAAAAATGAATGGAGCAATAATCTCTTCTCTGACAGGTCCCGTTTGATAATTATCCTGATAATAGGCATATTTCCATTTGTAGAAAACGCAGTACTCTAAATAATCATGAATTCATACAAGAAATGGTTGGATTTGGAGGAGGGGAGACATGGTCATGGCCGATTCCTCTGTGAATGGTCACACTGACGGCATCATTAGAAATGGTCCACATCATTAGAAATGTATCTACGATGGCTCAGCGATATAGGTATGGTTTGGTTTGTCACTCTACGATCATTTTTTGCACACTATGGGCTAATTAGACCGGGAATTACAGTTTAACGTGGATTCCGAACCACCAACACTACTACTACTACTACACCACATTACTCTGTGTTTTGAGAACGTTCTAAAATAATATGAGTTTCTAAGTGTACAGTAATCTGCATTTTTATCTTGACAGTAGGTTATAAATATGCAATTAATTCCTGAAATTCCAAAAACAAATGAATGGAGCAATAATCTCTTCTCTGACAGGTCCCGTTTGATAATTGTCCTGATAATAGGCATATTTCCATTTGTAGAAAACGCAGTACTCTAAATAATCATGAATTCATACAAGAAATGGTTGGATTTGGAGGAGGGGAGACATGATCATGGCTGATTTCTCTGTGAATGGTCGCACTGACCACATCATTAGAAATGGTCCACATCATTAGAAATGTATCTACGATGGCTCAGCGAGATAGGTATGGTTTGGTTTGCCGCTCTACGGTCATTTTTTGCACACTTTGGGCTAATTAGACCGGGAATTACAGTTTAACGTGGATTCCGAACCACCAACACTACTACTACTACTACTACTACACCACATTACTCTGTGTTTTGAGAACGTTCTAAAATAATATGAATTTCTAAGTGTACAGTAATCTGCATTTTTATCTTGACAGTAGGTTATAAATATGCAATTAATTCCTGAAATTCCAAAAACAAATGAATGGAGCAATAATCTCTTCTCTGACAGGTCCCGTTTGATAATTATCCTGATAATAGGCATATTTCCATTTGTAGAAAACGCAGTACTCTAAATAATCATGAATTCATACAAGAAATGGTTGGATTTGGAGGAGGGGAGACATGGTCTTGGCTGATTCCTCTGTGAAGGGTCAAACTGACTGCATCATTAGAAATGGTCCACATCATTAGAAATGTATCTACGATGGCTCAGCGATATAGGTATGGTTTGGTTTGTCGCTCTACGGTCATTTTTTGCACACTACGGGCTAATTAGACCGGGAATTACAGTTTAACGTGGATTCTGAACCACCAACACTACTACTACTACACCACATTACTCTGTGTTTTGAGAACGTTCTAAAATAATATGAATTTCTAAGTGTACCGTAATCTGCATTTTTATCTTGACAATAGGTTATAAATATGCAATTAATTCCTGAAATTCCAAAAACAAATGAATGGAGCAATAATCTCTTCTCTGACAGGTCCCGTTTGATAATTATCCTGATAATAGGCATATTTCCATTTGTAGAAAACGCAGTACTCTAAATAATCATGAATTCATACAAGAAATGGTTGGATTTGGAGGAGGGGAGACATGATCATGGCTGATTCCTCTGTGAATGGTCACACTGACCCCATCATTAGAAATGGTCCACATCGTTAGAAATGTATCTACGATGGCTCAGCGAGATAGGTATGGTTTGGTTTGCCGCTCTACGGTCATTTTTTGCACACTTTGGGCTAATTAGACCGGGAATTACAGTTTAACGTGGATTCCGAACCACCAACACTACTACTACACCACATTACTCTGTGTTTTGAGAACGTTCTAAAATAATATGAATTTCTAAGTGTACAGTAATCTGCATTTTTATCTTGACAGTAGGTTATAAATATGCAATTAATTCCTGAAATTCCAAAAAAAAAAAAAAAAAAAAAATCTCGCTATTTTTTTATGTAACATTTATTTATTTTTTATTTTTTTAAATAACATACAGCATTTTAAAATAAACATTGACCTTATTTCCTTCAAAATTTTGAACATGACCGCAATAACCGCACATCAATAATAATTTGAAATCAATAATAATAATTTGAAAATAATAACCGCACATCAATAATAATAATTAGAAAACAATAACCGCACATCAATAGTTTTCATCAATTTGATTTGCTATTTATTAATTTTAAATGCGAGTTATGAGGCATCATTACTTGCAAAAGTGAATTTTGATAATGCATCGTTTGCAGATAAACCATTATCTACAAACGAGATGATATCGTGAAATATGAAATTGTCCGTGAAATCCAAGTATTTGCGGTGGAAGAATGTTATCAATTTTAGTTACAGACTTTTGACTTCTTTACAATAGAACTAAAGATCTTAATAATAAAATCAGTGCTTCACACAATAAGGAGATAATAATAGGATAACAAAAAAAGCTTCTTGTTGGAGGTAACACTTCCCAAGGGGCGTCGCGTGTTAGATTGTAAGAGTGCAAGCCGGTATTTATCGAAAGCTGGTGTTGGTTGATGTTATTTCATTTATACTGATCGGTGCTTTAAAGAAATTTTAACATGAGGAATTTCATTTTGATTCAAAGTAAGGATTTTTATTAATATTGTTTTCTGTTTGATATATGATTTTTTAAAAAATTATTGCTTGGTTTAGAAATTAATAAGTATTTTTTGAAATGAGTAAATATACTACAAGATATTTTTTTAGTCAAATTTTTATTGAGTGAATGAATGATTGATTCAAAGCAAGGATTTTTATTATTAATATTGTTTTCTGTTTTATATATAATTTTTAAAAAAAGTTACTGCTTGGTTTAGAAATTAATAAGTATTTTTTGAAATGAGTAAATATACTACAAGATATTTTTTTAGTCAAATTTTTATTGAGTGAATGAATGATTGATTCAAAGCAAGGATTTTTATTATTAATATTGTTTTCTGTTTTATATATAATTTTTAAAAAAAGTTACTGCTTGGTTTAGAAATTAATAAGTATTTTTTGAAATGAGTAAATATACTACAAGATATTTTTAGTCAAATTTTTTATTGAGTGAATGAATGATTGATTCAAAGCAAGGATTTTTATTATTAATATTGTTTTCTGTTTTATATATAATTTTTAAAAAAGTTACTGCTTGGTTTAGAAATTAATAAGTATTTTTTGAAATGAGTAAATATACTACAAGATATTTTTTTAGTCAAATTTTTATTGAGTGAATGAATGATTGATTCAAAGCAAGGATTTTTATTATTAATATTGTTTTCTGTTTTATATATAATTTTTAAAAAAAGTTACTGCTTGGTTTAGAAATTAATAAGTATTTTTTGAAATGAGTAAATATACTACAAGATATTTTTTTAGTCAAATAATTTTTATTGAGTGAATGAATGATTGATTCAAAGCAAGGATTTTTATTATTAATATTGTTTTCTGTTTTATATATAATTTTTAAAAAAAGTTATTGCTTGGTTTAGAAATTAATAAGTATTTGTTTAAATGAGTAAATATACTACAAGATATTTTTTTAGTCAAATAATTTTTATTGAGTGAATGAATGATTGATTCAAAGCAAGGATTTTTATTATTAATATTGTTTTCTGTTTTATATAGAATTTTTAAAAAAAGTTACTGCTTGGTTTAGAAATTAATGATAAGTATTTTTTGAGATGAGTAAATATACAAGATAATTTTTTAATCGAATAGTTTTTATTGATTGAATGAATGATTTTAATTATTGGTTATCAATGATTGATTCAATACCAATTTGATATCAGTGATTTGTTGGGAGTAATAATGAATTAATACTTAAATTTTTATTTCAATGTATATTCTTTCCGTTTTAATGAACTGTTTAGTACTGTATTTAATAAAGTATATTTATAAAAATATTTAAAAAATATATTTATTATTCTATATGTAATATAGTAAATATTCTTAATAATATACACCATACGCTGTATATGCAGATTTATCAAAAATGTCTTGAAATATTTTAAAAAAAATTCATTAATCGTTTAGTATAAAATAATATTTGTAAAGATAAGTTGTAAAACAATATTATAACGAAAGTTTTAAGTTTGGTTTTGAAAAGTAGGATATAATAAATAGTGAAGAATAATTTAAATAATTATTTAAGATGTAGCCTCTATAAGAAGAATAAAACGTTATTGGAGCAGTATCAAAAATAGTTTTTTACCACACAGAATTGATGAACAATTTTTCCTTGTTTATAACTTTAATTTTCCATTATTCATATTGATTTTGGTTAATATAAGATTTATATTTACTACACTGGTTCATCATATATACATATGGTTTAATAGTATTTTATTTCTGCATCTGAAGTCCAATGTGTCTTCATAATTTCACGGAATCCACGTTAAACTGTAGGTCCCGGTCTAATTAGCCTAAAGTGTGCACAAAATGATCATACAGCGACAAACCTTCATAATTTCACTGGCTTTAAATGTGTATGTCCATATTGGAACATAAAGTACAGATTCTAATTCCTGTACAGAACTAAGTAGTAACATAATCTAACTAATAAAGTACCGATTTTTCTTTCTATTATTAAAAAGTTTTAATGAATGATTGACACAAAGTGTATGATTCTCTCATGCCAATGTCACAACAAACCAGATTGAAGACCTACTGGGTTGATTGAACCCGGTTTTTAGCTTTTTGATTTCTGTTTGTTTTGTAACCTTATTTGTGATGGTTATTTAAATGCATTTTTTAAAAATTATCTCGTGCTGTTTCTGTAATGTAACTAGGCGCTGGAGATGGTCTCCACAATCAGTTTGCTGATGCGAGTTGAATGTGTTGAAGAGTCTCACATATATAGTTTAAAAAGAGCTTAAAGAAAAAAAAATTAACTCCTTTTGTAAGACTAAAACTTATAAGTATTTGGTACAATGAAAAATATAAGGCATTGGAGACTATTTATATAAAACTGGCTAATATAAAGTTAATAAGTTAAGTATTTGGTTAATGAAGAATATTGATCTGAGCAATTCAAATTTTCCTTTTAAAACATTATTCATTGAGAATATTTCTCTAAAATTATATGTTAATCTATATGATAACGAGGAAATTTAAGGCATTGGAAACTATTAACGATAAACACAACTAATAAGGCAATTCCCAATCCGGTTAGTAAGATCTGCATGGTCATAATATATATCACACACTTCAAAAATCTTTTCTTTTTAACTCATAGACAGATCCTTATCTTATATATCAGAAATGTTCACCCCTTTTAGCTCTCTTGGGAAGAATTAGATAGGTAAAAGGTCTCGCGGGTTGCAGTTAGGATAGTTAACGATAACGATTGTTGTTAAGCCATAATACTAGCATTAGTAATAGTAAACTTTATTTGTTTTTAGAACTATTTTGTTAATAAAATTATGGTTTTCAACAGCAAAGTGATTTCAGTATTACATAATTCTTAGTTTTTGCTTTTTCACAAAATAGTATAATTATTCCTTCTTTTAATGAAATTTCAATAAAAATATTTTAATGCAGTATGAGCTATGTCTGTTGCCTCATGGATAAATAGCTCCGCGTGCATAATATGTAAAAAAAAAATCGAACTGTAAGCTGGGGCCAGAGGAATTATAAACATCCTCGTCTGCGTGGGCATGAGCCGGCTGGAAGGAGAAAGAAATGTAACCAGGGCAGAGGCGTTTGGCTTTCGAATAAAAGAGTTGAGTTTTTACAGTCCACTCAGAGTACATGTTTTGATTTTGAGACAATTACCAATGTCCACAAAGGGAAGAATGGGGGAATAAGGAAATATGGTTTGGTCATTGAAGGACATGACAGGCTGTCACGTGTTTCATTAGAACACAGATATCTATAGTTTCTCACTTTTAAAATAGAGTTGCCAATTTGTGGTTGAGGAGCCTGAATGGCCGAGTGGCTAGCGTTCTGGCGCTTGGTACCACAAGATTCGGATGTTTGTAGTGAATTCACTTTAAACCGTAGGTCCCGGTATAACATGATCGTAGAGCGTTACTCTGCGTCCATACCTTATCTTTAAGCTACACGCACCTCTTGGGTAGTGCTAAGTGAGTAACGTCGGTACAGCGCTTGCCTTAAGACAACTGTCTAAGTGTTTGCCAGTTGCATTGGAACTAAAAAAAGTACTGTGGTTGCCATGTCTTTGTATAAATAAAAATTTTTTACTTGAATTGGAATATTGATTGTATACTTATGATATTTTAAGTAGTATCACATAAAAAAATTATACCTCTGGAAAGACGTTAAGTTATGTAACTGATGTACTTAATGACCTTGTGAAAAATAATTTATATAAATTCATATATATCTGTTTTTCAGATATTCAGTAAAGCCAAATTTATGTGAATTTTTTTTATTTTATTTTGTGTTCAAACTAATGGCTTTTAAAATTAGCGAAATTTATAGTCTATTATATTAACGGTCCTTAAGACGCAAAGAGATGTATAATTTAAATTATGATAGTGTTGAAACTATCTAAACTTCATACAGTGAGAAATAAATATAATAAATATGTAATGGAAGCAGTTTGTTAGAAATAAAATCAAAGAATTCCATTGAAACATTTCTGGGAAACAAACCATATTTGCCGATATACTAGTATCTCAGAAACGGATAACGATGATACATTTCAAAATCAATATCTAACTTACTAGTCAGTCATGTGAAATTTCTGGAACATTTGATTACGTTAGGTAAAAAATTGTGTTTCAAATTCTTTATGACATGGAAAAATTTGACAAATTTCACTACTAGAAAAGAAATAGTTATGAAACTATTCTGGTTTACGGAAATTAACGTAATACAGTTAAACAATAAAATAGGAAACAAATTAATCCAGTAAAATCAATTAAAATAATGTAGAAAAGAATATCATTCATATTAGGTTTTTTAAAACTTTTTTAATAGGAGGTATAAATTTTTTATATCAAGTGTTGCTGTCGTTTAAATAAGTGAAACATATAGAAAGTAATAGAAAACTTTTTATCAAGTTATAATATTAACTTGATAAAAAGTTTTCTATGATTGTTTATCAAATTCCCGAAAACTTCATTTATAAAATCATCTGAATAATTTTACGATCACTTTCAAATTTATAGATTAGTATGCTAAAATAGCATCAGTGAAAGAACGAATTATGAATGTATGATAAAAAAAAGTTTTTACTACGTTGATGCGTTGTAGATATATCACTAGAATTCGAGTTTTAATAAAAGAAAGATGTATTATCACATATTGTAAAAAAAATTAAGAAGAATGCTATATGAACGCATTTCTTCAGTCAAGAACGTGTTAACAGTTGTAATACCGTAGATCAAAGCAGGGATGGTTACATATCCTCACTGTAAAAACATAAAACTTTTTTAACATAAATGTATTTCGTTTCTTTATGTTATTAACATAAATTAAATGTTTTAATACAATAAATTTTTGCAGTAAGCACAACAAGCACAACAATAATTAGTCAAATGGCTATTATTTAACGCTGGTTGTGATATTCATATGCAAAATATTTGTTCACATATGTGCGTTGATACAAACAGGCGTGCGCATCTTAATATAATATTTATTATATAATATTTATTATTTAGTAACAACCAACATTTTTAGCATAATTTTAAAATGGATTAGTAAGTATCATAGGTATAAAAAAACTACGCAGATGAAGTTCCTGCCTCCAGGTTAACACATTATTGGCGAATGATTTGATTTTATAGTCTGCAGTAAAATAGAAAACATTGAATAAAATGTTGTTCCAATATAATATTATAATTTATATAATATGTTATAATATATAATATTATAATTTATATAATATGTTATAATATATAATATTATATGTTATATAATATTATTGCTATCGTAGCTTGGCTCTTCATGACGAATCTAAAAAGGATAGATACTGGCAAACCCGAGAGCTCTTAAGGCAATGAGTTCGGTCAACTTTGTAGAACTTTTTTTTAAATTTTATTTTTATTCTGAGTTATCCTCATTTTTGTATTGCCTCGACATTGGAAATATTAAAAGTATTCCAGCCTTCGATACATGGATTCGACCAGTTTTAAAATAAATGAGTAATGAATAAATTGCGCCTTTGCTAGAAATTCATCTTACCTTATTTTTATCTAAAACATCCCAACAAATGTTGAACAGAGTATACACTCGTCAACTGTGGAGAAAATTAAAGAAATTTGGCGTACGAAGTAGAACGAAAGATGCCAGCGCTGGATGGACTAAAGAGAAAAGTTAAAACAACCAACAAAGACAGAGAAACAATAGAAAACAAAACATTTTAATGTGTTTCGCAAGTTTTCCACGTGACATCTTTTACACATAACACTTTGCATGCTGCAGATGGTGTAAAATAATGAAGCACGTGCAAGAGCAATCTGTTGAACCTGACGTCTGATGACATCTTTCAAATCAGATGCATATTGCGGATTAAACGTATACTCTTTAGATTTCGGGTATCCCTACAGCTATCTGACGCCGTGGGGATGCAAGATGGAGCTCCCCTATTTGTGAGATCTTCTGTCAAACGTTTCTTAACACGTTTGGCAATAGAAATATCTCCAACTGTTTCCGTGGATGTCAAGATCCCCCAATCTCACTTCAATAAATTTCTGGCTGTGGGGATACCTGAAATATAAAGTGTATGCATTTAATATGCAAACTGCATCTGATTTGAAATATGCGATCAGATGCCAGGTTCAATGGATACCTGTTGCTATAGAAGGTGCTTCAATACAATACACCATCTGCGGCATGCAAAATGTCATCGTGTGTGAAGGAGATTAAGTAGAAAATTTATGAAGCGCATTCAAATGTTTTGCTTTCAGTGGCTTCTCTGTAATTATTGGCTGTTTTTACTTCTAGTTTTTGTTTGTCTAGCACAGGCGATTTTCGTGCTACTGGTACAGTTCCAACGCTATTTATGATTTTTCACTATAGAGTTCACATTCAAATATAAAAAAAGGTAGGCGATGTCATTTGAAACTTGAAAATTTTATGTGTTAATTCTGAGGGTGAAATAAGAATCATCGAGGAACTCAAATTTCTAATTATTAAAGATAAATCCCACAAAAATTTATTTTTGCATAAGACCTGTTCGAGTTCAGTAAAGGACGTGCTAAAGGAGATCGAACGATTTCAATAATACGTATTTGAGACTTTTCAAAGAAAGTTCCAACTGGTACAAATGATTTATATAGTATATCATGATTCAGAGTATGTTAAAAAAATCCTTCATGGTTCTAAATGAGTATGAATTTTAAATCTTAATGCTTTTCAAGAATCGCTAGCATTAGTGAACAAAAACATTTAAAAATCATTCCTTATCTACATTTCAACTTATTCTTTACTACAGTTATCGCTTAAAGATTTTATTGAACTACATTATCCTCTAAATTTCATGTGACCTTGGCCACATTTAAAGCATAAAATATCAAAGAATAAAACGTATAATATCATTGTTATCAATAAATTATAGTAATTTTCCTTTTTTTATGAAACCTGAGTCCTGAGTGATTATCTAATACAAATAATATTTTAAATAACGTATAAATCTTAGTTGCATGATTTATGCAATTCCTTATCTTTCTAAGATATGTATAAATTTCATTATTACTATTATTGCTCTACTAAAACAGTTATATTGAGAATTTTATATACACGCGTAGATTTATCGACACTGAAAACACACATCTATTAATTCAATGTTTTTATCGTATCCTATATGTAATTCTTTGTTATAAGAAACAGAATATACTTATTAACTTAATAATGTTTTTACTTATAAATTCGAAAATAAAGTGTTATAAAAAGAAAATAATAATAATAATCAATTGGGAAAAAAGAGCCTAGAATATTCGAAGAATGTTGGAATTGAATAATGCTAAAAAATAAATGCAGTCTTTGAAAGGAGTTACTGTAATCATTAATAAATTATAAGATCAAAATTAAAGAATCTCTTTGTATAGATTCTTTCATAGATTATTATTGAAAACATTTAAAGTATTATATCCTTATCATTATTTCATTACGATGCATTACACATTACAAAGAATGTAAATATGTGTTAAAGCAGCATGCTGGACATATTTTGAGAATATGAAGAATGCTAGGCACTTCATAGGGAATTGAATATTTAAGAAAAAAATCATTTTTTTAATATCTATTATGAAAAAGGATACTGGCATACATATATCCTTAATAAAGGTTAAAATTAAAAATGTTTTGTTCAAGATCAGTGGGCCTCTTTTTCCACTGCTGTACGTCTCGAACAGCCCATTAATGGGTTATAAGGAGACGACATTGCCTTTCGAGTAACTGTTAAGTGTAAATTCACTGCTTTTAGGTGTGGGGGAAAACCCTAAAAATTTCCACTAGCCAGTCAGCCAGACTACTGATGCGCGACGCTTTGCACATGTCACAATCTCCATCGAATCTCCTTATTTCTGAAAAAAAGTGACTGCAACGTATTCTGCCAGTGGATTCAAACTTGACCTTTAACTGCACAAATTACCACTAGAAAACGAATATGGCAAAATGTAACTTTGTGACAATAATTAATGAACTTTATGTAGGCGTACTTTCATACTAATAATTATTTGTAGTTAGGGAACAAATTTACTATCATTTCTAGATTAACTTCAATCTGTAGATTTTTTTAATCTCTCTATATATATTTCTGGAGAAAAACTTTTCACATGGGTAAGTAACTCTGAAAGCTGGAAAAAAAATCATGTGCAAAATTTTAAAACTATAAAATTGTGTCATTGAAAAATTATCACATAATTCCTGTGGAATTAACACGAAATTAAAATTTGACCCAACTTACCGTACTGTACCGTTTTTCTTTATATTACGATGTTAATGTATAGATGTATTATAAAATGTATTTTATTTTTGGTGCATATTGCACACGTATTATGTTTTGAGGAATATATTTTGTTTCATGGTGGTATGGTATTTTGGGTTTTGGCCACCAAATGTTTTGGTCTTTGGTTCAAATATGCTATAACCTTCTGTATCTGTCATAAGCTATCATCGATATTTTTAGAAATAATTGTATTAATATACAATTCATTATAGCTCTAACGCTCATGAAGTTTACATCGCGTATTTAAAGCAAACGTGATTTTTGTGTTCGTAGTGGCTCCACTCTTATGCGTCTAGCAAGAAATTTGAATATACGTTATCTTTGATATATGCAACATGCTTCCCAGGTTTCGTTTTTCCTTGATGATGGAATTTTATTTTCCAATGTATAATTAATTAAACTCAATGTATATTCAATGTAAATACCAATGCATATTTAATTAAACTGCCAGAGCAGTTTATTAAAACGAAAACGTTTGATTTTCTATTAGCCCCATTAAAGTAAAAGATTCTACCTACGGGTGCTCCATCAGAACAGAATCTGCACCCTTCCTCCCTCCTTCCATGAGGGACACGATAACAACAAAGTAAAAGATATTGTTGATTTTAAAATATTTTATATTCATTATAATATTCCAAATTAATATATTAATATTTACTTGTACAAAATAGATAAATTTCTAAAAATTTAATTTTTTTACATTTGTCAGTTTAATTCACAATAGTTGATAGTATTTTATACAAAAAGAAAAGATGGTGCTGATTATATGTATTTTATGTAATTAGGAAAATAACATCGAAAAGATTTTAAATGTCCAGTAGTTTAAAGATACCAACAAAATTTTTTGAAATTTCAGTGTCAGAAGCGTTTTGTCATCACTAAATTTTCACGAATGAGTCTGAATCGATAAAACCTTATTAATTGGCATTTAAAAAAAAACAGAATTTATTTTAATATTTGCTTTTTTTCTTTTCAGAATGGACGATTCTAATTTTTGTAATTCTAACCGTTCTTCAAGAAACCAGGTGCGATCCTCATTTTACGTGTCCAACAATGGATGGTAAGTATTCAGATTATTATATAAAATTTCAAGTAGAAATTGATGCAAACAAAGATCAATTGCAAAATTTTAGTTTCATTTATTTGCTTCATGCGGCTCCCATTGAAAATTAAGATTCATCCTCGTAAATTATTTCAGGGCTTTTTATCTGAAACTTTTTAGGAAACTAATATTGTGTTATTTTTGGTCTATGGCTCTGAAAATTGGACTTTGGTAAGATCTGATGAGACCTATTTGGGTATATTTGAACGGAAGATTTTAAGGGCTATTCTTGGAGGTGTTAAGGAAAGTGATTGTTGGAGAAGATGGTACAACGCAGAAATATATAAATACTATAAAGACTCAGGTATTATAAAATTTATTAAGGTCAATAGATTAAACTGAGCTGCTCATATATTTAGAACGAATGATTTAAACCCTGTATAAAGGCTCGTTTTAGCAATTCCACGGGAAAGGACGACCAGGTTGCGATGGATAGACGCAGTTGAGAAGGATTTTGCTGTACTTGGGGTTAAGAATTGGAGGACCATTGTCACCCAGAGGAATGCATGGAAATCTCTTCAAAGGAAAGCCTTGGCCCACTCTGGACTGTCGTGCTATTGATGATGATGAATATTTTGTTATACGGATTTCATGTTATGTTTTTTATGCCAAGATATTTTGCTATTTTATTCAGTAAATAATCGATTCTGAGAAATTTTATTACTTGAGTGTATTTTTCATGTTGCATATTCATTCATATGAAAGAAAAAAATTTTCCTTAAAAAGAAAGAGTAAAATATGAAATGTTGTTTACGTTTTTAGTTTTCACGTGAAGTTCGTGAAGTTGAAATATCGTTCACAGTTGACCAATCAGCATCTCACAGAATTGCTGTGAAGAGCTTTAACAAATTATACGATTTGTTAAAGCTTAGTAACTTGATTAATTTTTCAAAGATTTAGCCGAGGGATTTTGTTAAATGTTATACTTCTCATTGTTGCATTTTTATATTTTATTTTCATTATTAACAATTGGAAATAATTATTTTATAGTTTATTTCTCTTAATTATACTTTCTTATGATTATATATTTCCCTTAATCCTTAATATTTGTCTAGTATGCCATCAAATTAAAATTTCAGTTAATTAATATGAAACTATATATTATAATATGGATACTATATATTATAGTGTGGATCTTAATAATGCAGTCGGTCATAAAAGTCAACATGAATCTAATAAAATAAGATTTAAGAATTATAAATACATTAAAAAAAATTATGGCAATGTAGAGCTAAACTAATTAAGTTTTAATGTTGAATATTAATGTAAAGAAGAATTTTATTGTAAATTTCTCTAATTAAACATGCTAAACTTTCCGTATTTTTTGTGTATGTCAAATGATAGTAATTTATTTTAATGCCTTGCAGTAAAATTCAAACATTTTTGAAATAAATTAGATAATCCTCGTATATTAAAAATCCTTATTAGGTATTAAAATATTGCATAATTCTGTGAAGTTTTATCTAAAAATATTCTTATATTTTCAGGTTTAATCTTTACAACTATAAAATTGGTAATCGACTAATGATTCAGAATATAAATATAATGAAAATAGTTGAAATTTGAACTAATTTAATTATAATTATTATTCATGTAATATTTATTGATTCTTGAATATTTAAAAAACGCTTTCACAATGATTTGATGATTGAAGTAATCTCCAAATACTATTATTGCTTACAATCACAGCCTCATAGCATTAATACTGAGTAAAAACTAGTGAATGTTGTATTATATACTTTTGAAATAAGAAAGATTCAAGAATGATTGGTGTTGCGAACATATAGGCCAAGGGTGGTCAACCCAAATGATCTTGCGGGCTACTTTGGAAATGCATCATAAATCCGCGGGCCGCATAAAATTTTTTATATCTCTATATTAGATTTAGACCCACTATAGATATTTTTTGGAATGAAAAATTGAAACATAATGAGTTATTATTTTTCTGTTTACTAGTATTTTTACATGTAAACATAGATAATATAATAATAATGACACTAAACGCACATTGTAAAGAAATGTATAACATTAAAATGAAATATAAAAATATTTAAATATAAATGAAATCATTAAAATATATTTATTTTACTACTGCGATATTTGTTTTTGCAACAATATAATTTTAAAATCGAAGTTAATTTTTTATCATAATTTCGACAGTTACTTTTTGAATATATGGATGCAGAAATAAAGTATTTTTTTAAAATACGTTGGTTTTTACTATTTTGGCCATTATAAAATTAATGTTTTTTAAAAGCGTAATAAATATCATGGGCCTGAAAATGTTCAAGTTGGGCCGCTGATTGGTCACTCTTAATATAGACAAAATTAAAAAAAAATATTAATAAATATAAAATACTAATCATTACAAATGAAAGAGAAGTTCTAAATTTCATTTCTTTAAAATAGCCTTCAAATGAACAAAGGTTTTTCAAAAATAATGTGTGGAAGAGAAGACTTGTATATGGAATTTAGTATTATCCACGTTACCCGCATCTTTCCTAGGTTTATTCGCGTAACTGCATTTTTAAAAGATAAACTTCAAAGGTATAGGATTTTTGGATGATTGTATGTGTATATTTTTTGTACTGGTGTAGTTTTTTTAAAGTATATAATTTTTCAGTTTTTTGTGTTTTAGACGATTACTATAAAAAAGAGCTCATAATGACTTACTTTTGAAGTTCGTGTATAATAACAATTTTGACCTATTTCTTTATTAATATAATACATAATCATTACTAACAGCATTATATTAGGGGGACAGGATAGTAATGTTTAAATTTAATCTAAAAAACGACAAATTTTTAACACATTTTTATTTTTAAACAAGGATGTAATCAGCCTCGGTATCGCTTTTTACTGTCTAGTGTGCAAATTTTCAATATCGGGTCGATAATTAACTAGTTTTTGAGCAAAACATCTGGAGATGGTATTTTGGATATCCAGCAAATTTTTTCTCATATAGGAAGTGTTTTAGAGATCGGAATAAATCGAAATTCGATGGCGCAGTGTCGGGCGAATATGGTGGGTGAAGCAGTATCTCAAACCCCAATTCATTAATCTTTCTCAGGGTTCATCTAGAGCAGTACGATCTTGCATTATCGTGTGACAGAATAATGCCTTTTCTTCTGACGATCGCTGGACACTTTTCAATCAGACTGATTTAATTTACAATAAAAGTCTGCATTCACAGTTTGTCCAGGTATCAGCACTTAAAAATGAATGATCCACGAATACTCCAGCAAACACACAAAATATCATTTTTAAAATATAAACCTATACAGTCAAACCTGCTTTTATGTAGTCTTTTTCAGTGCGATTTTTTTGTGCTGTATATAATAGAATCCTTCAGATGCATATTAAGAATAAAAATTAATTCAAAAATGAAATTAAAAAAATAAACAATAGATGGCTGTCAAAATAACATGCAAATTAAAAAAACCCCAACAGATGGCCCCCCTAATATACACTTCCCTTATCACAAATGTTATTAGATGCAAATTGTTACATTTTGAGATTTTAAGTTGCATAATTTCTATATGGAAAAATTTATGTGATCCCTTTTTTGCCGCATAAAAACAAGGTTTTTAAATGTGTTGCTAACAAAATATTTTTTAGATAGTTATGAAGTTTCAAGATTTTTTTATGCTATTTCTATCCTCCGAAAAAATTCAGGTTTGACTGTACTTAATTTCTACAATCTTATTGTCAACAATATATGAAGTTTTATACCTAAGAACACTGAGTTAACAACTAATAACTAATACAAGTTAGTACCTATTGAGTATGAAGTAACTAATATATTGCTGACTGAGTAGGTACTTAATATATACCTCCCTTTAGTCTAACATCTTCTGTCATATTGCATTGTAAGTGATTGTGATCCCTGGTTTTGCCAGCCTGCTTACCAAGCTCACGCAATTAATAGGGACTCGCCGATTAAATATTCCTCAGGCGTGGTTACACAATTGCTGAACGGAAACTGCGTTCTCTTAGTAGCAATGATAACAGCTTATTACTAAGCTACCATTTAATATGTACATCTATTCCTTCATCATTTTCTTTTATTAAGGGA
The DNA here is from genome assembly GCA_021605075.1 of Caerostris darwini. NCBI lineage: Eukaryota > Metazoa > Arthropoda > Arachnida > Araneae > Araneidae > Caerostris > Caerostris darwini. Next base: position 957,303 of record BPLQ01011087.1, on the reverse strand, counting down.
ACTCGGTGGCTCATTGTACTGCGACATTGTGAAAATCAGTTTAAATTTACTATTTGAAATTCTGTTGATAAATTGATGTTTGCATTCAAAATATTATTCTCGCAGTGTTTATTTGTAATGTTAGGTTTCTTAGCAACTTTTATTCATTGAATTATATATTACTTTTATTTGTATGATGTCTAGCTGTATTAAATGGATATTTGATTAAATTAATGTATTCTGTGGATAGTTCATGATTGCAGAAATTATGAAATTCATGTTTAAAATTTAAATATGCCCGGTTATTACTTTCTTTTCTTATGTTGTAAGAAAGAAAAGCAGAAATAATCATTTTAAGCCAGATATATAGGGTGATTATAATTAAAGATCCACTTTCAAAATGCTGCAAAAAAAAAAAAAAAAAAAAAAAAGAAAAAGAAACACTCATCAAGATTTCAAATTTGAATTGAAGATACTTGAAGAAGGAGGAGAACAGTATGGGGGAAGGGGAAGCTGTAACAAAAAAAGTTCCACCGATTTTTTCCCATTCAATTTGGTATGGCTTTGATGTGGGGAATGGGCTTTCCACTAACAGTGTCGCAACTGTTGAATGACTTGGAAGTCCTTTCTTCTGTAAAAAAAAACCGAAACAATCAAGCACATTAAACCAACTGTAGTGTTCATTGAATACAGTTGGTTTAATGTGCAACTGAATACTACAATTGGTTTAATGTGCAACCCATGCCAAATACGTTGCAATTTCGATTTAAGATATCACTGGCAGCTAAATTCACTTTCTTTATGCACCTTACAGCGTCATCTATTAATACACTTTGGAACATGTTTTTGATGCCGAACAACTTACCCTTCTTCAAATATCTTCGGTTCAAATTTGAACTCATTGCAACGAGTGATTTAAAAAAAAATTTTTTTACAGTATTTTAAAAATGGGACTTAAATGGGATAATTATGAATGGGAATATTATAATCACCCTGTAAATCTCGCTTCATTTGCTTTATTGATGATTTTAATAACTAAAAGTCAGCAGTCTTTAATTCAACGTCCTTTGAAATTAACTAATATTGTGTTATGTTTTTGAAAAAAAATTTTTGGTATTAGTAAACTACACATAAAAGAAATTTGTAAGGACAAGAATACTAGTATCAGCACAGAGATACGAATAATAAATCGATAAATCTAAATCAACTCTGTATTTTTAAAAAAATAAGAAACATATTATTTATTACTTTCGGATATTTTATATTTATCTTGAAGATGATCACGGAAATTTTGACATGTCTTTATTAAGTATTGAAGATGTACTGAGCCGTGATATTTGTGTAAAATGTTTTAAAACGTTTCCTTGATTCTTTGAAATATAAAAGATATCTAATTATATACCATTTTTTAAAACAAATATCGTGTATTTTTAAATAATAATTATACGAATTGTACTAAAGATTAAAGTTTTAATCAGCGAATGTACTTATTTATGCGCTGTTACATATTTAATGTGATGGATTCAAGGACTTGATAAATTATAGATCCCTATGTTTCAGAAACATAACTTGTTTAAGTTTTTTTTAACAAAGAAAATTGCAAACTTCATGGGATATTTTAGAATTTTACGAAGTTCCTCTTGTGAATAACTTTGATTTTAAAATAATATTCTTGTGAATATATGACAGATATTGTCCGTTTTATTTATGAGTTTACAGTTATGAGTTCGTAGAATAATTAAATTATATTCTGCGAACTGATGATGCCCACTTATCTTGGAATATCTAATATAACAGGTTCTATGTTTCACTTTAAGTGACTTTAGTGACGCAGTTACCATCCTCAGATACGCACAGTCAATTGTGATAGCAAAGAAAACCAGACTCTCAGTTTCAAGTGAAATTTTTTTTTTTTCGTTTTGTGTGCTGTGACTGCAGGATAATTATTTTAATATACCTACACTTTAATATGCTTGTACCTCATATTATCTATGTTTACATGTTTTCATTCTTTTATTTCGTTTATATTCATATATTTTTTATATTTCATTTTTAGTGTTATACACTGAAGTGACAAAAGTCATGGGATAGCAATATGCAAATTTTCAGATGGCAGTAGCATCGCGTAGAACAGGTATAAATGCGCAGTGCTTTCGCATAGCTTTCATTTCTGTTCAAGTTATTCATGTGAAGAGGTTTTGACGTGATGATGACCGCACGACGGGAATTAGCAGACTTTGAACGCGGAATGTTAGTTGGAGCTAGACGCATGGGTCATGCCATTTCGGAAATCGTTAGGGAATTCAACATTCCCAGATCCACTGTGTCAAGAGTGTGCCGAGAGTATGAAATTTCAGGCATAACATCCCACCATGGACAGCGCAGTGGTCGACCGCCTGCACTTAACAACCGAGACCGGCGACGTCTGCAAAGAGTCGTAAATTCTAACAGCCAAGCCACACTGCGTCAAATAACCGCAGAAATCAATGTGGGACATACAAGGGACTTGTCTGTTAGAACTGTGCGGAGAAATTTGGCTTTCTTGGGCTATTCCAGCAGAAGACCGACTCGAGTGCCTTTACTGACAGAACGAAATCGCTTGCAGCGACTCTCGTGGGCACGTGAGCATATCGGTTGGTCCCTAGATGAATGGAAAACCGTGGCCTGGTCCGATGAGTCACGATTTCAGTTGGTAAGAGCTGATGGTAGGGTTCGAACGTGGCGCAGACCCCACGAAGCCATGGACCCAAACTGTCAGCAAGGCACTGTTCAAGCTGGTGGTGGCTCCGTAATGGTGTGGGCTGTTTTTTCATGGCATGGACTTGGTCCTCTGGTGCGACTGGACCGAACATTGACTGGAAATGCTTATGTTCAGCTACTTGGAGATCACTTGCAGCCATTCATGGACTTCATGTACCCAAACAACGATGGGATTTTTATGGATGAGAATGCGCCATGTCACCGGGCCACAACTGTTCGCGATTGGTTTGAAGAACATTCTGGACAATTCCAACGAATGATCTGGCCACCTAGATCACCCGACATGAATCCCATCGAGCATTTATGGGACATCATCGATAGGTCTGTTCATGCCCAAAATCCTGCACCATCAACGCTTTCACAATTATGGACGTCTATCGAGACAGCAGGGCTCAATATTCCTGCAGAAGACTTCGAACGACTTGTTGAGTCCATGTCACGTCGAGTTGCTGCACTTCGCCGGGCGAAAGGAGAGCCGACACGATATTAAGAGGTATCCCATGACTTTTGTCACTTCAGTGTATATCTGTTTACAATGTGCGTTTAGTATCCTTATTACTATATTATCTATGTTTACATGTAAGAATAATAACTCATTATGTTTCAATTTTTAACTCCAAAAAAGGTCTATTGTGGGTCTGAATCTAATATGGAGATAGATAATTTTATATGCTGGCCGTGGACCCATGTTGCATTTTTAAAGTGGCCCGTAAGATCATTTGGGTTGGCCCCCCCTGATTTATACGTTGCTACAGATTTAATGTGATGCATTCAAGAACTTGATAAATTATAGATCCATAAGTTTCAGAAACACAATAACTTGTTTAAGTTTTTTTTTTAACAAAGAAAATTGTAAACTTCATGGAATATTTTAGAATTTTACGAAGTTCATCTTGCGAATAATATTAATTTAGTATTGTTTTAGAATTTGAAATTGAGTTGGAGATTTATTCATAATAAAATAAACCATTTCTTGCAGGAGAAGACGTTCCTGAGCTTCCTAATTATTATACTACTCACGTGAGATTGAACTATTTTGATCAACAAAAAACTGTTGATGTGAGGCAAGTTGTAAGCAAAAATGAGGACGGACATAAAACGGCTGTTGAATTCTCAGCTGACCAACGCCATGTTAAATATATACATTACGATAATCAACTACTTATTGTTACCTTCTACAGTGACAGTAAGTTTCGAAAAGTCTTTATTTTTTTCAATTATTTATATAATTTCCTTATTATTATTTTGTTTCCTTTATGCATTTAATTTTTAATACATAAAATTATTAAATATATTATATATTTTTTAAGTTGTAAGATAAAAATTTAATTTAAAATTTTATTTGTTGCTATATTGATCTGTAAATAGTGAAACGGTTCTAATTCCTTTAAAAAAATGTTTTTATTGGACGAAATAAGCTTAAAATAAGATACAATTATTGAAATTCTGAATTAGATTGCTGAAATTATTTTGTAGTAGTTATTATATTCTTAATATGTCGGTTCTAATTTATTTGAAAAAATGTTTTTATTGGACAAAATAAGATTGAATTAGATGCACTTATTGAAATTCTGAATTAGATTGCTGAAATTATTTTGTAGTAGCTACTATGTTCTTAATATGTCTGTTGCAATTCATTTAAAAATGTTTTTATTGGACAAAATAAGATGCACTTATTGAAATTCTGAACTAGATTGCTGAAATTATTTTGTGGTATTTATTATATGTCTTAAAAATTGAACTGAATGTCGAATATTAATGCATGAATCATTTTTCACATACAAAAGTGATTAAAAATGTAAATATAATTAAAATTTCTAAAAATATAAATTTATTTTTTGATTGAGTTTTCATAGTTTTTAGTGCAGAAAAATCGTATTACTTTACGTATACAAGTCAAATAACTAAATTAGAGAAAGTAGTATTTTTAAAATTTAACTTTTTAAAGCCCTTTGTGTTATTTTGTTATATCATTTAAACAAATAATAACTTTCAGTTAGAACTTTTTCATTTGTATGATCGATGCTAATAAGTATAACGAAAAAAAATTACAATTTTCTTTGGTCTGTAAGTAATAATTATTTCATGATTCTAGAAATAAATAATTTCTATATTAACAACTATTTAAATTTCGATTTTCCAGTTTTATTGTACTCTATAGAATTTTCCGGAAATAAAAATGCCTGTTTTAATGTAGAAATCCAATCAAGAATTTTGTTAAATTGTCAACTAAATTGTAATCATTAATGCGAAATAAATAAAAGAGTTTAATTTAAAAGAAAATGTGCATGATTAGAAATTTAGAGAAAATGGTAATATCTAAATAAAAACTGTTGTCTCATGGATAAATAGCTCCACGTGCATAGTAAAAAAAAAAATAATAATAATAGTAATCTAAATGGAAGGCAACGCCCGATAATATAAACATCCTGTCTGCATGGGGTGAGCTGTCTGGAGGGAGAAAGAAGTGTAACACGAGCAGAGCGCATTTGGTTTTCAAATAAAAGATGTGTTTTTACAGTCCCATAGTGCTATGTGTTTTTACAGTCCCATAGTGCTATGTGTTTTTATTCTTAGACCATAACAAATACTTTCAAATTTTATTTTAACATATTTATTTGCCGTGCTTTTTCTATCTTTATATAACATCAAATATTGGAGTTCGCTTAGAAAAAATCTTTTTCGATGTCTAACATCAAAATTTATTTTTAATAAATTTCCTTTTGTCTATTAAAAGCTATCAAAGTGTGAGTTCCTTTTAAATTTAATTTTTAGTTTTTGTAAAAAAATCCTTGAGTAATATTTGAAAAGTATATTGTTTTTAATGTTAAAATAAGTTGAATTTTTTTAAAATCGATTTCATTGATATTTATAAGATTATTCTTATCAATCAATTTATAAAATAAATTTAAAAAAACATCAAAAATTCTTGTTAAAAACATGAATTGAAAAAGATTCTTTTTTATTAAAGATTGGTTAAATTGTTATCTAGAAAGTATGCCAAAATTTCTTCATGAAATCTGACGCTATTTTCTTATTTACATAGAAAATCCTCCATGTATTGTAAAAGATATACACAGATTTCATTGATATTTATAAGATTATTCTTAACAAACAATTTATAAAATAAATTAAAAAAAAAAAGAAACATCAAAAATTCTTATTAAAAACATCAATTGAATAAAAAAATATTTTTTATTAAGGATTGGTTAAATTGTTATCTAGAAAGTATGTTAAAATTTCGTTATAAAATCTGAAACTATTTCTTATTTACATAGAAAATCCTACATGTATTGTAAGAGATATAAATCGACTTCATATCAATCAATTTATAAAATAAATTAAAAAAAGAAACACCAAAAATTCTTGCTAAAAACAAATTGAAAAAGTTTCCTTTTTATTAAAGATTGGTTAAATTGTCATCTAGAAAATATCTTAAAATTTTTTTATGAAATCTGACACTATTTTTTATTTACATAGAAAATCCTACATGTGTTGTAAAAGATACAAATCGATTTCATTGATTATAAATATCAATGAAATCGATTTGATTTGATCGAATGATTCGATTTTTTAAATTTATTTTATAAATTGATTGATAAGAATAATCTATCAAACAGTTTATAAAATAATTTAGAAAAAGAAACACCAAAAATTATTGTTAAAAACAAATTGAAAAAGATTCCTTTTTATTAAAGATTGGTTAAATTGTCATCTAGAAAGTATATTAAAATGTCTTAATGAAATCTGACACTGTTTTTTTATTTACATAGAAAATCCCACATGTGTTGTAAAAGATACATCATCTTTGGATAAATTTTTGGAAGACGAAGATGCTGGTCCAAACATGATATTGTCGAAGCTAGTGTCCGTTGTCGAAGGCCCATTAAGATCGCAGCTTAAGATATCCGACGTATTTAATGAAAATGGTGTGTCAGGGAGAAAATGGGAAGGCTGTTTTAAAAATCCAGAAATTAATGTTTCCCTTTCTTTCACTGGTAAGTACTTTTAATTATGTCTGAAATTTGAAATTGCGCATAATTTGAACATTTTTCTAAACAGTACTTTAATAATATATAATAAGGCTCTATTAAATTGATTGAGTTGGAAAGTACCACCACCACCACCACCACTACTACACCACGCACGCCCACCACCACCAACCACCACTACTACACCAAGCACGCCACACCACATCACATAGCCTAGAGCTCGGTTTGCCCCTATACTGTTTGGGAATGATATGGGTGAAAGATGGACATACGATGGAGGCGGGACAATTTCGCGTAATTCACTTTTGGAGGTACAAAAGATGAAAAATGAGGAAAATTTTTACAAAAACATAAGAGAATATCAAATTTAAAATTAAAAAAAGGGTGAAATACGAAAATGTATAAATACATTAGGTAAAATATTAGAAAAATTTCAAACAATGTAATACAATAAACACTACATTGGAGAATATACAATTCAGAGAGCTGAAGGAATATTCATCAAAGCAATTATTATACAAATTAGAAAAAGAGTAATAGCTAATAAATAATTAGACAGTAGAAGCAGTTGCTAAAAATTATGAACAATGGAAATATAAAAGGCAGGAAGATATTACATAAGAGATAATATGCTAGGTACATAACTAGATAATTGGTATTTACATAAAAATTAAGAATGCGCAAACTAGAATCAATATAAAATAGAATAATGAATTGTTCCAAAATTAGTTTACCCAAGATATACTCATATATTGTATGCACCCACGTAAATTATATTATAAAGCAAAATTTCTTTAAATACATATACAAACATAAATTATTTTGTAAACCAAATCACCTTAAGAACTGGAAACTTGAGTATTCCATGTTAATCTAACAGGTGGGCTGAAAACTCCTTAGGCTGACACATAGATGGCACTACTAGTATTAAATCCATATGATTTTTAGTTAGCCCTAACCTTCAAAAGACACGTGTATAAATTTGACAGCTGTTGCACTATTAGTAAGTGAGATATAGCATTTTTAGTGTCCATCACGTGCAGTCCACGCGGATGACTGCCGATTGGACTCCGGTGAGAAATGATGGAGCCATGTTTCATCCATTGTCACATATCGACGCAAAAATTCGGGTTTATTACGATTGAACAGCTCCAAACACTGCGTAGAATCATCAATTCGTTGTTGTTTTTGGTCGATTGTGAGCTCGCGCGGCACCCACTTTGAACAGAGCTTTCGCATATCCAAATACCAAATATTCATTCACGATATGTCCAACACGTTCCTTTGATATCTTTAGGGTCTCGGCTATCTCAATCAACTTCACTTTCGGTAATCAGAAATTATTTTGTGAACTTTTTTGATGTTTTCTTCGGTAACAGCCTCTTTGGGGCGTCCACTGCGTGCATCGTCCTCGGTGCTCATTTCGCCTCGTTTAAATTTAGCAAACCACTTCTCTACGGTTGATTTTCCTGGTGCAAAGTCTGAAGAATGTTTATCAAGCCAAGCCTTGACTTCAATAGTATTTCTTTTTGCCCCAAAAAGCAATGCTTTATTAACACACGAAATTCCTTTTTATCCATTTTTTCAAACTAACAAAAGTTGCTTCATTAAAAATGCTATAACTCACATACTAATAGTCCAACAGATATCAAATTTACACGCGTGTCTTTTGAAGGTTAGGGCTAACTAAAACTCATATGGATTTAATACTAGTAGTGCCATCTATGTGTCAGCGTACGAACATTTCAGCCAAACTGTTACATCAGAAAGGCTCAGAATTTTAGTTTCTTTGGGCTAGATTCGACGAAAAAAAAAACTATCAAGGGCCACATAAACTATGCTAATTCAACGATAGTTGTTTGTTTAGCAAATAATATGAAATCTAAATATCCCCCTCGAAAACAAGCAAAAATATCTTAGTATGTTATTTTTTTGGGTTTCTTTTTATGAAGTGTTTTTTAAATTAAGGGAAAGTCAGGAAACTTCAATCATATAAATTAAAAATATCACATAAAATAAAGTTGAACTAAAAAATGTTTATTTGTGTTGTAAATAAATTGTCCAAATTGTACATTGCCAATTGGCATTTAATGAGCTAAATACAAAATCAGTATTGATATTGGATATTGTCAGTATTGAGAAACTATCTCAATATCTGTCATATAAAAATTTATGATAAATGAAATATTTATATTTTGCGAATAACTAGAGAATTAAGAATCAAATTTTAGATATTTAAATAGAAACAGAATATTTTGTGTTTTTAAATATCTATAATTTCTGAAGAGATTTTAAATATGTCAAATTGCTTAAACTTTATTTGATATGTTCTTGGCTATTTTGTACTACGAAATTCATTTGTTGTTGCAGAAAATGTCTGGAAACAGGGACATACATCCCGTCTCCATAAAGGAAAATATATTGTTTCCGCTGAAGCTCAGATTGATAAGAACTACTTAGTAGCCTTATTTAATTATTTTGATCCGGTCATGCCAGCAGATACTGAATTTCAGGTAATATATAGTCCTTTAACTTTAAACCTATGTTTAAAAAATTCAATCTAGTAAAATTGAATTGTTTCCTGTAGTTTAAATATTTGGTAATTATAATTAAGTTTGAATTATAGTTCAATTGTTCCACATATTTTAATAATTTAATGTAAAACAAAAATTCTGTTAAATAAGTAAGGGGATTATAATTTTTTTCTAAAATCGAGAAACTCAGTCAACACATTGGGTCAAGAAATCATTTAAGTTTTTAAGGGCTTATTACGGTGTGTCAACATTGACTTCTGTAGAAGCAATAATGTGTTAGCAGTCAGGAGTTCTGATGTTTTCAAGGAAGAGTGTTGAAGTTTCTGGTGTCATTGTTGTAGACACTGCTTTCAGAAACGAGGAGATTCGAAGGCAAATGTGACAATGTGTGTAAAGCATTTAGCATCAAGGGCATGCTGTTTGGTGGAGTTTTTCTGCTTTTACCCATAATATATGACAATTACCTTAAAAAGTTCTCTTGGAAGGCGCTTTCCCCACCTCAACACCCATCGCTGTGCTGTTCATGGTATACAAGAAGCCCAAGGGGTAGTGTTATTTGAGTCCGTAGCATATCTTCTAGCTACACGTGCCTCCTAGGTAGTGCTAAATGATAACAGCGGTACAGTCCTTTCCTATGGCATAAAGATTAACTATCTCTGTATTGCCAACTGCATTAGAACAACAGCAACAGCATGAGGTCCAATGATGTTTCTGGTAATGAGCCTTAGATGACTTGCTAAGGGTTGTCTAGATTTGAAAAGCTTAATCAATAAATTGCAAAGAATTTGAAAAAACGAAGAATTATTTGCTGTTTTAAGTAACTCTATTTAGCGAAGATGGAATGTGATACATTATATGCGGAAATATATTGTTAAGAAATTAACTATTCTGTTGAATAATTTAATTAAATTTTCTGTTGCAACTAATTGAATTTCTTCTTTTTACAATTATAATTTTATGGAATGAATTTCAAATACATTTAATTGTTATTCCTGTATTGTTTCTTAATGATATTTATAAGCGGAAATTCAAATATATTGGGAAAAGAAAGAATATTTAACTTTTATGTTAACCAATCTTGAATATTTTATAATTTCACAAATGATTTAAGTGCATAAGCGAATTTAAATAGGATTTTATCCACATTACTATACTTTCTGTGATTAACTTTAAAAAAAAAAAAATTATCACATTTGCATAAATACAATAATGTATTGCAAATTAATAATTATTTTACAAGGAAACAATTAAGCTTTATATTTTTAACCTGTTAGATGAAAATATTCTATTACTAAACAGTTATTAACGGAAAATTAGTAAATAAAATTTAATACATTCGGGATTTTGTTGAACTTAGAAAGAATATACTATAAACATTAAACAAAGAATCGCGCAAAAATCATCTATGTATGTACAATATTTTTTTGTTTGTTTAAGACTTTAAAACAATGATTTACTGTTTCTTGGAGTCCGACATTAAACACCAAGTTTTCGCACTAAAAGGCTTGGCGGATCTTAAACATCATTTGCATATCTTGGAAGTATTATGGAATTTTTATTCAGCATCTTTCGGGGGTGGATAAGACATGGTGGGATAAATTCTAAGGTGGTGAATATATTAAGTTTCATCAGTAGCCTTGAAAGGGTTTATATATATAGATTTTTTCTTTTCCAATAGAAATACAAAAGAAATAATTTTAATATTTCTTAATTTTGTACCGATTTAAATATATTTATTCATGAATGTGTTATAAAGATAAATTTGTTTACTCAGTTTGTTTCAAAATTTATTTCTTTTTATCACTTTTCTTAAACTGATGACTTCTATTCTTATATTTAGTTAATAATAAATCTACCGAAATTGCGTACAATTGCCCATCTACTTATGAGCCATTGCAGATATGAAGTGCTAATTTTTAACCTCAAGATAAAAATTTGAGCTCGAATTATTCTATAGAAAAGGGAGTATGTAAGTCACATTGAACTTAATTCTTAGGCATGTAAACTATTGACTTTTACATATGATCAGTAAGTACCTATCAATCATGGACAAATTTTAGAAGTGTGTCAGTAATTAAAGCTATATAGGTACTAAAAAACTGTACAAATATCATGAACGCATGATAACTTATTAAAAATTAAATAACATGCTTTAGAATTCAGTTTCTTAAATTTACGTATAATTATAATTATCAATATTCATATTTTGTTGCTTGATTGTCTGCAATATTGTATTGTATGAATAATTTAATATTTCTAATGATTGTATGAATAATTTAATAATTCTTAAAAATAATTTTAATATCAGATATGACTACTATTTTAATGATCTTTAAAATATCGATTCATGTTTTTTTCCCCACATCCCTGGTCTCTGTATAGAATCACATTGAAAATTTATCAATGTTAATTCAGAATTTATTTAAATTGAGAACAAATGTTTCAAAAGATGTTATTTGCCAAACATATTTTTATATCAAAAATTGGAAAACCAGATGACCATAAATATATAAGCCTATTTTCTACATTTGGAAATTTCTTACAGGATCGCTGCATTTATAATATAGATGTGATTTTCCGTCTTTAATTCCCTGGATTCGAACTGTCTGTTAAGATTTCAGTCTTAATTAAATTAGTTACCTGTTAATTAAAGAAAACTATTTTTATCAGTAAAACGTTTTTTATTCTACATTTCTATGTAATTTTTAAAATACTTACATTTTACAAATGACTATAGTTTCATATTATTTAACAAGTATGTTGTCATAACTGTGTCAATTACCCGATTCATAAAATTTTTTTTAAAGTTATCAACAATAGTACATTAGGAGAAAAATTTAGCCTTTAATAAATTATATTTTAAAAAAATATTATTTCAGTGTAGTACCTTTTTATAATTTAAATTTAAAAACCAAATATTTTTTGACAAGTTTACAGAACAACATAAGTTAAGACAAGTAAGTGTTCTATAAGTTTAACAAGTTTATAGAACATTTTTAAATATAAAAAAAAAATCGGGAAATTGAGGCCTTTTTTTAAATCAGATTTAGACTCACTATAATAAATGTTTCTTTCTTGATATATCAAAATAAAATAATTGGTATCACAGTACTACTAACGCAATGAAACTATTAGTACAGTAGAAATCACATACAACTAACCATCGTTAAACCACCCTTTTCATGTTCTATCATAAAAAAAAGACAGTTTTGTACAAGAAAACGTCTTGAAATTACCCTTTTTTATGGCATAGCATAGGAATGGTAGCTTAAAATTAATCTACTGTACATTATTATAAAATTATCAGGTTTTTATTGGCATTAGGAAGAGCATTATCAATGACACATTGTTGAAGTATGTGACTAAAATTATATAAACCAAGGGTGGCCAACCCTAATGATCTTGCGGTGTTATGATCATTGGAAATGGATCACAACACTGCGGGCAACATATAAAATTATATATCCCTATATAGATTTAGACCCACTACAAAAATTTTTTTGGAGTGAAACATTGAAACATAATGAATTATTATTATTATTGTGTTTACTATTATTCTTGCATGTAAACATAGATAATGTAAAAATAATGATACTAAACTCACATTGTAAAGAAATATATAACACTAAAAATGAAATATATAAATAACAGAAATAAAAAAAAATGGAATCATAAAAAAAAATATTTATTTTACTAGTGCAATATTTGTTTGCGTAAGAGTGTTATTTTAAAATCAAAGTTAATTTTTTCTCATAATTTCGACAGTTAATTTTTGAATATATGTATGAACAATTGCATTTTTTAATACATTGGTTTTCACTACGTTGGCCATTATAAAATAAATATATTGTAAAAATGTAATAAATCTCACTTGTCGGAAAAATATTCAGGGCGGGCCGCGGTTTCGCCACCCCTGATCTAGACTTGTAAATTAAGATTCCGACATTCTGATTAAATCAATATATATATATATATATATATTTAGCATTGTCTATTCTGTTCTTTTCAGAAAGAAAATACACGTTTTATTTTGTTTATTATTTAGCATATTCTTTTAACATCACTTTTTTTAATCCATCCATGAGCAAGTGCATTAATTTCTTTTTTATTTCTAATGATTCTAAAAAGAAAATGCTTTCTACAAAATCTATTACTAAAAGAGTGTAGGAAATATTAAAGATTTCTGCTTTATTTATTTGAATTAAAGATTTCTGCTTTATTTATTTGAATTAAATGAAGATATTTGAATTCATACATAACATGTAAATTTAATTACACTCAATTAAAGGAAGAAACCCTTCAGTTTTGTTTGTTTTTATCAAATCTTGGATTCTTAGAAGTGGAGAGGTCTGACTGGAAGGTTCGATGTTATTTAAATCGATCTTTTTTTTTATCTTTTTTTTTGGTTCCCTACTTCACAACTTGTTTCTTTTTAAATATTTTTTTCTTTATTTATATTTATTTCAAACTAATATTTATTTGATTTAACATCATTAAGTAAATATAATTTTAGAAGTTGTATTTTAGTTAAATGCTCAGAACAGTTTTATTTTTAATTTAATTTTTTTACAAATGCAATTTTTTTGTTGTGTATATTGCAAAATGAAATTGCTAGACATTTTATAACTTTTAAAATCGGTGACTTGGTTAAAATATAATTTGGTTCAAATCTCAATTAATATATGTAAGTAAAACCAATTTCTTAATACTAAAATGTAAATTGCAGTAAGTGTTATTAAAATTGCTGAAGAATAAAAATTTGTTGTTGAAAAGCAACAACTGTACAATATAAAATTATTCAATCTCATTGAAAACCGGTTTGCATGATTTCAGTGTATTAATTTATCCTTGCTGTAAATTATCCTTGCTGTATTAATTTATCCTTGCTTCAGTGTATTAATTTATCCTTGCTGTATGTATTGAGATGTTGCGTGTAGCAGTGATTACTGAACAAAACATTTTGAAGTAATAATAACACGAGATTAAAAAAGATATTTAAAGAATGTTTAGTTGCAAATCTTTCTGTTTGAATGACAGGAGTGCTATTCCTAGTTCATCAGTCACAAGAAAGTCCTCAAAATATTTCAAATTATTCGTATTTCTGAGGATGATGGCAAATATCATCATCAATTATGTAATAAATGATATGATAAAGAAATTGTAGCTATATTGAGTGAGAATATCTGACAGTCATTTAATTCATGTCTGACTCTGATTAAGACTGAGACAGGAGTTTATTGATTAGGACGTTACTTTGTAATAATAGCATAGAAGTTATTCTAAATCTAACAACTATACAAAAGTACTAGATAAAAACATAAATAAAATAATGCTGACTTCAGGTAAATTATAATTCCTAAACTTCTAAAAAAAATTAGGGAACTTTTAATTTTTTTGCTATTATGCGTGCTGGACATTACTTAAAATGTTTCAGTGAATGTGTTATAATGAACTAACTGGTACTTAAAATACTTAAATAACCTTGTGAAACTTACATTAAAATACTTCAAACCAAGTTTTACTAAAATGATTAAATTGATTCTTACAATTTAATGGAAACTTAAAGGAATTTGTCATTTTAGAATTCTTAACAAAAATTTACATGTATTTTTAATGTACATGGTTTTAGTTAAAATTGTATTTCTACTCTTTCAATTCAAAGTAATGTTTTGAATTCTTGAATGATATAAGAATATCGAAATCAAATTTTAGAATTCCCTATGACTAATTTTATTGTTTTTTTTATGCAACGCTCGACAATTTTTATTAATAATTCAGATTATTAATATATTACTTTGCCTTAAATTTTTTTAGCCTCCGGAGAATGTGTATTGTGAAGGATTTAGAAAAGACAAGAAACCTCCTAGCATGCCCAATTATTTTAGCTATGATTCAGAAGTAATTTCATACAGAAGTTCAATGGGAGTTGCCCCCATTTCTACTCATCTGACGGTAAGTAAAATCCTTTGCAAAATTATGATTAAAAAGGATTTAAAATATGTAGATTCTTTACGAATTATCAATCTTTCTTGTTGATTTAGTAATTATTTAAAATGTTTTTTATTTGAATAATACCATAAATATCGCCCAGTAAAAAGGTATAAATTATTTGAATGTGTAGCATTTTTCCACGGGAAGAGTTGTGGCATTTCGTTCTCAGGAGAGAGGAATGTATATTCTTTGATAACAAAATATCATTTAAATTTGAAAGTAGGCAAGTAATATTGGGAGTAGTTATATTAGATGCAATTAGTGTTTTGTGCTAATGAGATCAACCTGTCTCTCAAATCTGATAACAGATATTCAGTGTCATGAATAGTGAGACCTCATGAAATTAGCGATTGTCTGTGAGACCTTCACATGTCGAAACAGTTACAGATGGAATATGGACTAACAACGTAAGTTGTTGAAGCGTGATTGGTGATAGACCATGGGCTGAGAAAATGGCTACTCCAATGAGAAGTGAGGGAAGTTGAACCGGATTGACCGATTTTTTTGAAAGGAGATTTTTGGAAAAGAAGGGAATTCTCCGACTAGTCGACAAGGAATGTTGTTTTCCTCTGAAGTGACTAAATAAGCCGGAGATTCCGCCTTTTTCCAAAGTGAGCCCCTTGTGGTTTGTATATCATGCCATGGGTCTAGTATAGGCCGAGACGTTACAAATGTAATGTGATTTGGAATTAAAATATTTATTTAACAATCGTTTTGTAATTAAAATTTTAATGTGAATGAATTACATGGAATAACTAAAGATTTTTTCGGTAAGTTAAATTGTGTACATATGGAATCCATGGAATCAAATGAATATATTTTGAATGTTTATTCAAGTTTATTCAACTCATGTATTTTGAACAAAATATATTAAGCTTGTATGTTTTGAATAGAATATATTTTATACTTATTTCTCATAAATAATTAAAAATTAAATATCCAACTTAATGATTCATAATTTCCATATTTTAAAACAAAAGAATTGAGGTAAAGGTTCAATGAAAAATTTGTTTTAGAATAAAAAGCATGTAAAACATAAAAGTTTATAAAATCTGTTTTTTGAAACACCTAAAAAATGACAATGAAAGTATCAATTGTAGTCTATTTTCTAATAAATCGATATCAATCGATGTAGAATCAATCAATCGATCATATCGATGCAGAATCAATCAGTCGATTATATCGATGGAGTCTATTTTTCTTTTCTCCCTTAATGACAAATTTGCTTGATAGCCCCATATGTTTTATCTGGGGTTATTATTTCTTTTTTACTTTTTGTTTCAAGTACTAGTTCTGCTTCATGTGTTCTAATTATCGTTTAACTGTTGAAATGTTGTGATCTATTTGATCTGTAGTTTTGTCTATTTCTTTTGTGTTCAAATTTACTCCTTTTATTTTGCTTTTGGTTGCTAGAAAGTTAAAAGCAACGTTTCTTGCATTTTAAAAGGAATTTTAAAGCTGTCATAGGTAATGATTTCTGGAATTTCGAGTTTTAAAGTGGTTCCTTTATGGGGGTTTCATTTTTAATTCTGCCAAAATGTTTTGTCTGTTATAATTAAAAAAAAATAGAAAAACATTTGGATAGATTAAGACAAAGCTGAATCAGCATGCAAAGCACCAAGCCAAATTTGCTTGATAATCTAAAAAAGTAAAAAAAAAAATATATTATACCTTTCGAGATACTTATTTATTATCCTAGAATAAGCTTTCAAACTCTAAGAAGATAAAAATATATAAAATTGAAGATTCTATTAGACAAGTAATAGTGATTACAATGACTGCTTCCTTTGTGAATTATGATTAAATGTACTTTCTTAACATAGAAAAAGTTGTGCTAAGTATTGAATATTTTGTTTTATCTCGATACATTTAAGCCATTTGTGTGTTTGATAAAATAATGTATCTGTTCACAAATAAAACTTTATAAAAGTTACGGAAGAGCTTAAACCATTTTATCAAGGGCAGCAGGATCCTAGCTGTCTTTTTACAGAATTTACTGGAATGTAAAGTAGCGCTGGAGAATAAGTATGGACCGAAGCCGATGCACGAAATAAAGTATGGCGTAAGTGGTACTGGTTCCAGTATTTTTAGTGCGATTCTCCAACTTTACGATGAACACAATTCCAAAGTATACTGAGGAAGAAAAAGATGGTTGCTTCTAAAGATAAAAGTTTGCTTTGAAAGTAAAACGAAAACAAATTTAAAGTCTGGTCGTCCTTTTTTTTTTTTTAATATAAAGCTTAAAATGGAGTTTTTTCGAGTAAAGGAAGTTTGAAAAATCAACCTTTTCCTTTCTTGGGTGGTTAACTGTTTCTGAAGAATTTGGGTGTGCATTTTCCCCTTTTTGTCACGAAGATCGTTATTATTTTTTTTTTGAAGTTGAAAAATCACCAAGAAACAACAATTGTTAGCATCACCTTTTTGCTGTTTAACGAAACTTAGTTATTTCCGTTTTATTGTAATGTGAGGTACCAAAATGAAGTCGGAAGAAAAGGGGAATTTTCTTCCAGTTCTTGGTGAAAAAAATTCGTCAGTTTTAAGAGAAAAGAATCAAATGAAATATTACTTTTTATCTTTTTAAAGATTTCTTTTATTTTTAAATAAAAAAAATGTTTACATAAGTCATCGCTTTTCGATCGATGATCGATGATCGGTTTATTAAATGAATTAGCATTTAATACTCTGAGTTTGTTGAAGATAAACATTTTGGAATAGTTATAAATAGTTTATTTACATTTCAATGGATGTATTGTTTTGCATCTTTTACGTTAAAATCTAACAGAAAATATTTTAGAAGTAAAAATTACTTAATTATTTATAAATAGAGCATATTTCAACATATAACACATATTTTTATCTCAAAACACATATTTTTATCTCAAAACACATATTTTTATCTCAAAAGACATATTTTTATCTCAAAAGACATATTTTTATCTCAAAATACATATTTTTATTCAAACATATTTAAACATAAAACACATATTTTTATCTTGTCACAAATTAAAAAAAAATGTGTACACAAGTCATTGCATTTCTATCATTGATAAGTTTATTAGATGAATTAGTATATGATACTTTATCTGAGTTTGTTGAAGATAAATATTTTAAAATAGCCATAAAGAGTTTACTTCCATTTCATTGGATGTATTGTTTTGCATCTTTTACGTTAAAATATAACAGAAAATATTTTAGAAGTAAAAATTACTTAGTCATTATTTATAAATAAAACATATTTTATCTCAAAACACATATTTTTATTAAAACATATTTAAACATAAAACATATATTTTTATCTTGTCACATCTAAAAAAAATGTGTACACAAGTCATTGCATTTCGATCATTGATAAGTTTATTAGATGAATTAGTATATGACACTTTATCTGAGTTTGTTGAAGATAAATATTTTAGAATAGCCATAAAGAGTTTACTTCCATTTCATTGGATGTATTGTTTTGGATCTTTTACTTTAAAATCTAACAGAAAAAGTTTTAGACGTAAAAATTACTTAATCATATTAAAATATGTTTTATTTATAAATGATTAACTATTTTTTACTTCTAAAACTTTTTCTGTTAGATTTTAAAGTAAAAGATGCAGTACAATACCTCCATTAAAATGGAAGTAAATTATTTATGGCTATTCCTATGTATTACGTTAAAATCTAACACAAAAAAAATTTTTGAAATAAAAATTGCTTAGTTAATATTAAATGGTAAATATTAAATACGTTTGAAAAAAATTTCTCACAAATTACAATCGACGTTAATATAAATTTACACTACATTTTTGATGATGACCCATAAAATACATGAAAATTATTTACTATCTAAATGTAGAAATGGTGGGTTAACTTTTATAATTTTTTTCTATTTTAGCATGATCTTTTTTATTTTATTTCAACTCGAACTAAATGTTAAGGAATTTCTTTGTTTCCTTACTGCTTGGAAGTAGCTTTATAGTACTCGAAGTCTTGCAGGAAAAAACTTTTCAATGTCGTGGAAGCACTGTTTGAACTTCTTGAATTATTCATCCATTGTTATACAACTTCTTCAACTTGTTGGGACACAATCATTTGGGTTTTAGTATTCTTTCAGTTGTCTTGGTTACAATATGCTGATATAAATACATTTATTGCGATATATTGTTATGTTTACCTAATAATTGAAAGTATTAAAACGTAGTTATGTTTTTATAATTATTATAGAAATAATAATCTGCAGTAATGACATTTGTTGAATTGAAATCTTGGGAAAAAAAAGGAGGATAGCTCGTTCTCTCCTAGTGTGTTTGTACGTTACTATTTATTCTTGTTCTGAATATTACATATTTATTCTTGTTCTGAATATTACATATTTATTCTTGTTCTGAATATTACATATTTATTCTTGTTCTGATTATTACATATTTATTCTTGCTCTGATTATTACATATTTATTCTTGCTCTGATTATTACATATTTATTCTTGCTCTGATTATTACATATTTATTCTTGCTCTGATTATTACATATTTATTCTTGTTTTTATTACACATACATGAAAGTTTCATGTAGTACTTTGTGGTGCACGGGATGCCTTTTTCAATTAACGAAAACTTTCTTCCTTAACTTTTACTATATTTAAGACAGGAAAATAAAGAATAAAAAAAATAGAAATAAAAGTGTAAAGAAGCCTACTTATTTACATATTTTTCATGCCAATTCTTTTGCAATTATTTACATATTTTTCATGTCAATTCTTTCTCACTTATTTACATATTTTTCATGCCAATTCTTTCTTACTTATTTACATATTTTTCATGCCAATTCTTTTGCACTTATTTACATATTTTTCATGCCAATTCTTTTGCACTTATTTACATATTTTTCATGCCAATTCTTTTGCACTTATTTACATATTTTTCATGCCAATTCTTTTGCACTTATTTACATATTTTTCATGCCAATTCTTTCTTACTTATTTACATATTTTTCATGTCAATTCTTTTGCACTTATTTACATATTTTTTCATGCCAATTCTTTTGCACTTATTTACATATTTTTTCATGCCAATTCTTTTGCACTTATTTACATATTTTTCATGCCAATTCTTTTGCACTTATCATATAGAGCCAAAACATTATGACCACCTGTCAATAACGAATTGGCCCACCTTTGGCGCGCAACACAGCTTCAACCCGCCTTGGCATGGATTAATACCACCACTTAATACCAGTTAAATACCACTTCCACCTGATCACGTGCATTTCACTTCATCCAGGCGAGTTCATTGCAAAATGTAGGGGTGGTCATAATGTTTTGGCTCTTGAGTATATTTACATGTTTTTCATGCCAATTCTTTTGCACTTATTTACATATTTCTCATGTCAATTCTTTTGCAGTCATTTACATATTTTTCATGCCAATTCTTTTACACTTATTTACATATTATTGATGCCAATTCTTTTGCACTTATTTACATATTTTTCATGCCAATTCTTTTGCACTTATTTACATATTTTCATGTCAATTCTTTTGCACTTATATACATATTTTTTATGTCAATTCTTCTGCATTTATTTACATATTTTCTTGTCAATTCTTTTGCAGTTATTTACATATTTTTCATGGCAATTCTTTTGCAGTTATTTACATATTTTTCATGGCAATTCTTTTGCACTTATTTACATATTTTTCATGTCAATTCTTTTGCACTTATTTACATATTTTCATGTCAATGCTTTTGCACTTATTTACATATTTTCATGTCAATGCTTTTGCACTTATTTACATATTTTCATGTCAATGCTTTTGCACTTATATACATATTTTTCATGACAATTCTTTTGCACGTATTTACATATTTCTGATGTCAATTCTTTTGCACTTATTTACAGGTTTATTACGATTACCCCGCTGGTATCGCCCGCTCTGACTTTTACGATGCTCTGGCTGAAGATCAAGACATGTTTTCAGAAGTATCAGCAAAAGGCATATCCATTATCCACGATTTCAATGCAGGTAACAGAAGTGAAAAAAAAATCTTTTTATGTCTAATAGCTCTTTGGTGAAAGTCTGCTTTTTTTTTACTTTACCGTAAGGCCTTTTTCAATCAAATGTCAACACAGATAAAAAAAAAAAGGAGACAGAGCTAAATTTTTTTAAGGACTTTGGCTCTTTCCTATCGCCCAAGGAAATGCGTTCGTCAATTTTATGACCCTATCGAATAGTAGCGTGACGTTGCTTTGGAGTATCTTCTTCTCTTCAAAGAAAGAAGTTATCGCTTCAATAGTTTTCTTACATTCTTGGTTCTTCGGTAACTCAATAAACTTGTTCTTGTTTACAGGAAATCATTATCTGTTAATGGTTGTCATTCAGTTGAGGTACGATGTCAATTATTTCATAAAGAAGTTACTGTGAAAGTTGTATTAAGTGAATGTTTATTTACAGATTTTATATTGGCTATCTGTAAGAAAAAGGGATTAACATTACTCTTGATGAACGATGGTATAAAAATAGATTGTTTAACTAGACGATATAAAATGTTGCTTTTTTAGGGTATTTCTTATGCTTTTTTTTTCTATAAATTTACCACGGAAATTGATATGTCATTATTTTTATGCATTGAGAAATGTGTAGAAATATTTATTTAATTATTTCAAAAGATTATTTAATTTAATTAATTTTTTTCAATCTCTTTCTAATGTTTTATCTTCAGCAATGAAGTGGTAAATATTTGATAATAGATAAATTGTGAACAGACTCTAATGAATATTAGTAAGAATTTTGTTTGGCAAAATTAAATTTTATAATGTACAATCTGAATGAATTTTTGCATGTATTTGCATTTTAATATATATATATATATATATATATATGCTATGATTAAAAATACAATCCAATGGAATGAATTGAAGAAGTTAAATCATAATTTAAATACTAAATTAATTCCAGTAGCAAAAAAATTAATTCATTGTTTTAAAAATTATGATAAAACGATTTCAAAGACTCAAAAGATTTAACTAAATAACTAATATTCTTTACAATTAAATGATAACAAGAGATAGCAATTTTTAAAATTAGTAGTCTTTTTAAAATTTTTAATTGATTAGCATCTTTAAATATAAATATATTTTTTATAACTGATTCATATCTAATGGATGGAAATGGAAAACAGAGATTATGTGGGAGTGTACACTAAGGCTGAAAACCTTAGTAGTGTTTGGCAAACTTGGGGCAGTGTCAACCTGTGGCGTACAAACACAGATTATAGAAACGTTTGAGAAAAAAAACATTTTTTTTTCTTACAAAATAACTACTTATGCTATAACTTTAAAAGAAAAGGAATTGGTTTTGACTTATTTTAATATTAAACAGGCATAAAAGGAATGGTGAACGAAACATTTTCAACTTGTATCAAAAATAGATTTCTACAGCATTTACATTTCAATATATATTTTGGTAAAAGAAACTAAATCGATGGCAGGGTTCAAAATTGTTTAAACAAAAGATTTAAGCAAAGAAATACCATTAATCATAAAGAAAAAAAGGATTTAAAGAATAAAATCATTTATTCAACTTTCAGGAAAGAAATACATTTTAAAGCTACATGAACAAAACTAAAGAATTTTATACACTGATAACTCCTGTTAGAAATTTGCATTTCATTAAAAAATAATTTAATCATCTACATGAAGCTAAGTATTGTAAATATAAATCAAATCTTATTATTGCTATGCAAATTTCATATGAGTAAATTTTCTTACAAAACTTTGATGTCATTTCTTAGTTTTATTAGACTAACAAAAAATTTTATACTCCCTTCTGTAATTCTATATCAAATTATACTTCTTAAATAAAGTTTTTAATGGTAAACAAAGTGTCTGAACATTTATTTTGATAACTGGAGGAAGACTGAAAAAAATGTACGCCATCAAATGTTCTGATTTTTTTTAACGCATTTAATTTTCAGGAAAGAAAGGTTTTCAATAATTATTACTTAAATTTCCATTTCAAGGATATTTGAAAATTGAAAACAACAATTACATTTTTTTTTTTAAATAGACAATAAAACTAAATGTTTCATTTAATATTTAGGGATTCTGTTTTATAAAAAGGCTGTTAAATAATTGAATTCATTATTTTCAGAAATACAAATTATTATTATTACATAACAGTAATTACTTTCAGCATAAGAAGTTATAAATGAATCTTTATTTGATTTTTTTTTAAATTTATAAAATTTATAAAAAAAAAAAAGATGAACGAATTTTTTTTGGTTGGAGCATCATTTCCATTATCACCATTCATAAGCAGAAAACCAAATTCTTGTTATATCTAACCCTTATTAGACCCATTTTGGTCTATGGCTCTGAAACTTGGACTTTGGCAATATCTGATGAGACCCATTTGGGTATATTTGAGCGGAAGAGTTTAAGGGCTATTTTTGGAGGTGTTAAGGAAAGTAATTGTTGGAGAAGATGGTACAAAGCAGATACTTATAAATGCAATAAAGACAAAGATATTATAAGATTTATTGAGATCAATAGATTAAGCAGGGCTGTTCATATATATATATATATATATATATATATATATATATATATATATATATATATATATATATATATATATATATATATATATATAAAGAGAGAGAGAGAGAAAATAATTTAAACCCTGTAAAAAGGCTCGTTTTGGCAGGGCCACAGGGGCAAAGAAGAAGAGGACGACCCAAGTTGCGATGGATAAACGCAGTTGAAAAGATTTTACTCTACTAAAGGTTAAAAATTGGAGGACCATTGTCACCCTGAGGAATGCATGGAAATCTCTTCAAAGGAAAGCATTTGCCCTCTTTGGGCTGTCAGGCTATTGATGATGATCGATGATCATTTCCATTCTTATAATTAAAGATCGGTTACTATTTATTACTTAACAGCAATTATTTTCATTATAGGAAGTTATAAATGAATCTTTATTTGATTTTTTGATTTTTAACAGGTATCCAATATCTGGTTGATCCAATAATTGGTTCATGTACCATTGACGAGATGGAAGCTACTATCAGTCCTGCAGATGTGCAAGTAACAGGTGACAATAAAATGCCAACTGGAATGGAATTCTTCAGCTTGAATGTAAAGGGAATTTCATATAATGGACAAGTAAGATTTTTCTGTTTATAATCTGCTAATATTTTACAAATGATTTCTTATATTTTAATTACTGATATGCTTAATTTATTAGAAACATCTGAAAACTGAACATTCATAACAATAATTTAGACCTCAGTGGCAGTGTTACGGACATGCATTTTAATAAATAAGATATCGATTTTTGTTGATGGTATGTTTTACATACCTTGCTTTGGAAAATGAATAAATTCGGTTAAGAGTCGGACACAATGTCTCGCATCGATTGTTGGGGTACCTGGTTTATTTCTACTGAGTTTATTTTCTATACCATACACAAATATAGTACAGTTTTTGAGAAAGTCATTGAAGAAAGCAGTATTCCCTCTACTCTTAGTGGCCTGTTAACAACTTGGTTAGCGCTCTGGCCTTTGGTACTACAGGCTTCAGTTTTGAATTCTGGCGGTAGCATGGATGTTTGTTAGTGGTTCGGAATCCACGTTAAACTGTAGGTCCCGGGCTAATTAGTCCAAATTGTTCACACACTGACGGTAGAGCGACAAAGCAAAACAAACTTCTACTCTTAAAATGGATCACTAGAGCTTAAACCTAGAATAAGTGATTCCAAATTAAAGCTGTCTACGTTATAGGGTCAAAGGCTCCCGCATTAAAATAAAAAATGATCAAAGTTGAATTTTGATCATCAATTATTTTCTTACTGGTATTTATAAATGTTAATTATAAGCCAAAAACAAAAATTGACATTTATATGACAGAATTAAGAATAATATAGTAATATTTAATAAGAAAAATGTAAGGAATATGCATTTATCTAATTCTCTCTTGAGGAATTTCTTTTTTACACATGACACACAGTATGAATAATTGCAATTGCAACTTTATTTTATGCATAATTTTTGCATTAATATTATATTATACAGAACAATGATTCTCAGATTGAATATACGCATACGTAAGTATGAAAATATTAGAGCAGCAATTTTGGACTTATGTATTTTAGGAGATGAAAAGAAGTAAATGCTTGGTCTGAAGTACAAAAATATTATGTTTTTTTTTTGCATTAAATAAAATATGAATTTTTAAAACTAATAATTGCTATAAAATTATTATTATTTTATATTAATTTTTATTGGTGTTTTTCAGTTTGAAACACGTGGTTACACTGCAGATGTTTACACTGCTCTCGTAGAAACTACTATTAATGATGAAAAGAAAAAATTAATTTACTCTTGGTATTTCTCTACTGTAAGTATTCATTAATTTAAGAAAAAATATATTTTTTCAGAACTCTTAATGAAATCCATCGTTGTTTTTCATATTAAAATGTAGACTACTGGCCATTAAAATTGCTACACCAAGAAGGCGACATGCTACAGATGTGAAATTTAAACGACAAGAAGAAGGTGCTGTGATATGCAAATGATTAGCTTTTCAGCTCATTCAGACAAAGCAGGCGTCGGTAGCGACACCTACAATGTGTTTAAATGAGGAAATTGCGTAGTCGGTTTCTCATACACAAATTGCATTTGAACGTTGTTGCTTGGTGAAAAGTTGTTGTGATGCCTGCCCTGTATGAAGCAGAAATGCGTACCAGCATGTTTCTGACTTTGATAAAGGTTGAACTGTAGCGTACCGGGTTTGCGGTTCATCATATCACAGTATTGCTGCTCGCGTTGGTCGAAATCCAATGACTGTTAGCAGAATATGGACTCTCTGCTCGGAGACCAGGGCTGCGGCTACCCTTGGCGCACGAATGGCGAGACGTCATTTTTTCCAGAAGAATCCAGGTTCTGTTTACAACATCAAGATGGTCGCATTCGTGTTTGGTGGCATCGTGGTGAACGCACATTGACAGCGTGCATTTGTCATCGTCATACTGGTCCATCACCTGGCGTGACGGTATGGGGTACTATTGGATACACGTCTCGGTACCACCTCTTATTCGCATTGACGGCTCTTTGAACAGTGCATGTTACATTTCTGGTGTTTTACGACTCGTGGCTCTATTGTTTAGTCGTTTCAGCAGGATAAAGCACGACCGCATGTTGCCGGTATTGTACGGACCTTCCTTGATGCGGAAAATGTTCGGCTGTTGTCCTGGCCAGCATGTTCACCAGCTCTCTTGCCAAAATAAAACGTCTGGTCCATGGTTGCCGAGCGATTGGCTCGTCACCATACGCCAGTCACTACGGTTGATGAGTTGTGGCATCATGTTGAAGCTACATGCTAAAGGCTGTTATTACGGCCAGAGGAAGTTGTTCTGGGTACGGATTTCTCAGGATCTATGCACCCAAATTTCTTGAAAATTTAATCACTTGTTATTTCCAATATAATATATTTGACCAATAAATATCATTTTGCTATCTGCATTTCTTCCTGGTGTAGCAATTTTAATGACAAGTAGTGCAGTTTCATTCGTAAAGATATTTCAATTCAAATTATAATTCAATTTCCACTTTCAATGGGAATCTCAATGTCTTATAAAATATGAAACATTATACATAAATTAGATTTAAATAAATGCTTTTTTTAATAATTGCTTTAATAAATGCTTATAACTTTAATAATGCTTTGATTTCAGAACGCTTACTGAAATCCATCGTTGTTTTTCACATTAAAATGTGGTTTTATTGGTAAAAATATTTCAATTCAAGTTATAATTCAATTTCCATTTTTCAGTGGGAATGCGTCTGTCTGATAAAATATGAAACGTTATACACAAATGAGATTTTAATAAATGTGAAAATTGTTTTTGTTATTAATCAAGTGAAATAATTATTTTTATAGACTTATTATTATTATTAGTGTTAGAATTATCGCCTGTTCCAAAATTATTATTATGTTATTAGAATTAGGCCTGTTCTATTATATTAAATTATTTATTAATTGTATCGTGTATGGTATTTTATATGCTTACATAGATAATCGCCAGCATCGTTTATTATAGTGCATCCATTTATTATGTTAAATAACTATTTTAAATTTTAAAAAAATAAAGGAAGATTCAAGTTCAGAGAAATACGAGATTGTAATCAATTAATTTTTTTACTGCCTTTCTCGACAAGAACTTTTTCTTGTCGCTTTTAGTTTATAAGTTGCTTAAGACTATTTAATTTACAAATCAACCTAGTAAGTGCGAAAATGTTTAAAAAATAAAGTTGATTAAAAAGAAACATGCAATTAGTTTTATCTTACAGTATTATCATCAGTTTTGTTATTTGTTGACATAAATGAATAGTTGAAATTCTAGATTAGTTTATCTGTTAGTAAAATATTAACATTTCTGTTTGATTAAAATCAATATAAAAAAGAACCAAAACAATATCTATCTCTGTAAATATGTGGTATAACAAATTAGTGAATGTTATCATATTTTGCCCTTCCTGTTTATGTTGTACATACCAAATTTCTTGTTCTTCTACGACAAAAAAAAATTATAATCGAAAGAGTATGAATTGAATCCCCTATGTGAAACATCAGTCATCAAAAAGTTATAGATTTTGTTAAACTTATAGTTATATAGTTAATGAAATATTTTCATTAGAAAAGTCAGTAAGCAACTTTAATTAAATTTTACATCTCTCGTGAATTATTTACTTATTTAACTATTATTGTAGTATACATTTTCATCTTGAAAACTCTTCTTAAAAGATTGTTTCGCCGTTTATGTGTAAGAATGTGAATCATCATTGTTCCCCCAGGTTCTTGTGCTACTTAAAAACGGCAAAGAAGTTATCACACCTTGCAAAATATGTGATATTTCTGATGATGGTGATGTACTGTACTTGAGGATATTTGTTTTAATGCTTGTTCTAATGAATAAGATAAGACAGCATGATCAGTAAAGGGTTTGTGATCAATAGTATATTATTGAAGCCCATGATTTAAGACATTCTACATATAATTCATGTATTGTACACATTTTAGATCTGTAGGATATATCTTTCAAGATAGTGCAATTTTAATAAAAAAATGTAGTTAAATGGCTTAGAAATCTAATACACAAATTAATTTGTATAATGTTTATTTTATTAAAAAAAAGATTATATAAAAAATATTGAATAGTTTAATAATTAAAAGCATAAATTTTTCAAGAAATAATTTATTTTATAAACGAGAAAGGTAGGTATGAGTTATGGATTTTGATTCCATTAATTATTTTGTGTATAAAATTAAAGCCTTAAAAGTTTCATTTGTATCCCGATGTTTTGTGCATAAGACAATAACTACAAAAACAACATTTTATTTTCCATTTATGCATAATTACAAAACAAGAAAACAAATTTAATACACCAACTACAGATTAAAAGCTGTTTCAATTTTGTTAACACATATATTTCTCAATTTTTTTTAATGTCAACTTCTTTACAAGCATGGTTAAATGTTTTCAACTACTGAACAAACGGTTACAAATCAATTTTCACAGTCTGATGTCACCCATTCTAACTTGAGCATGAAGGGAATATTCGAAACACATTTTTTTCTACATGTATCTTCATAATTATATTTAAAAAATCGCTTATGAATGTATGATTGGATTAACTTTTTTAAACAAGCATTTCATTTTAGCACTGTTCTTTTATTTGACACAGGATCTTGTTGATATTGTTGAAAAAGAATCCGTTGAGAAGAAAGTACTTCTGCGTATGGTCGTCCAACCTGAAGCTGTAAGTAAAAAACAAAAATTTATTGTCTTTTTGTATTGTTTGCTAACAAAATTAATAGTTACAGGGCATGACTAAAAAATCAATGTTTTACATCATTTATTTACAAGCTATCTCTACTTCATGAACGAGTTTATAATTAAAAAAAATAATTATGACTATCTTTTGTATAGCTAATTTGAGTTTTACAATACTATCAAAATGATTTACGGAAGATTTGCTGCAGTTTTTTATTAATCTTTTATGGGACATGATTTTATAAAATATACATTTATTTATAAGCTATCGCTTCTTCATGAATGAGTTTCTAAATCAACATAAATAATTATTATTATCTTTTATACAGTTAATTCGGATCTTACAATAATATAAAAATGATTTATGGAAGACCTGCTGTAGTTTCTTATTAAACTTTTATGGAACATGATTTTATAAAATATCTTTTAAAAATTCGAATTGTTTGTATTCTGCACTCTTACTAGAGCGAACATCTAAAATGCTGTGTTATTATAATATTTATAAGATAATATGACGAAACTAATTCTGCCATGCGAATTAGTTTAATTTAATGAATCACTTTTATAACTGAATGGTATTTTACAGTAGTATGCATAAATCAAGCAAATTAATGAATCTATGGGGTAGAAAGGATATCAATGCAACATCATATTTATGTATTTATTTATTTTTAAATAAAAGTGAAAATGTCACTAATCTTTGAATATGGACTATATAAGAATCATAAATTAAGCTGAATGAGGGAATGCATGTATATGATATGTTCATATTCTCTAAAATTTTGGTTAATTCAAGTTTACTTGATTGCTATACTTAATTTCGATAATAAACAATGTATCTTTTATTAAATTAAAATAATGCGAATCAATATAAATTTATTTATTTATATTTAATTAATATTTATGATTTAAAAATTATTGAATAGTGATCAAGCATCTTGATAACTAACAAAGTTGAAATTTTGATGTTGGTTATCTTTGACATAAATCCTTGTTTACTATGGTTTACTCAGTTGCAAGTCATACAGTTCTTGATTTCGCGAAACGCCATAAACCTGAAGCTACTGCTCGCTCTTAAGTTGCTACCCAATTATCTTTAACTTCGACATTGTAAAGATTCATGTCATATGAGTTGTAAAGTTTCGACAGTTTCCATGGTTGGTTTTGTATGTTATGGCTGCGGGCATTTCCTCACCAACAAACCTTAAGCAATTCAGACTAGGGCACTATATGTGTACTATATATTAGAAGGAAGGAGACGTGCGATAATTCATCAGGCGTACTATGGGGTATGTCTACAGGCAAAAGGGTAACTTGTTCCTCCATGCAAGAACTACAAGGATTATTTAACTGTAACATGGCAAGGAAGGCTTGCTGTTAATTATGGTGTACACTTCGAAGTGATGCGTCGTGATCTTCTCCTACTTTGAAAGTGAATGGTCTTAATTAATTCTCCATAAAGAACAATTTTCGCTCTGATTATACTTGAAACTGGCTACCAAATAGAGAATAAGTTAGAAAGAAATACGATTTTAAATTGTTTCACCATAGATGCATTTATTACATTTCACTACATTTAAATATATTTTATTAAATGTAAGAATATCTAAACAAATTTTGAATGTATTAAAAATATTTCAAAATAAATACAAGAAACAAAGAAAATTACGATATGATGTAAAGTTTTATGACATAAACCAATACACTGAACAAAATTGTACAGTTGTAGAAATTTTAAGGGAATATATTTTAAATAAGAATCCTGTTCTTTTATTATTCTCTATAAGATATGGAAGGACCTAAAAGTAAAAAGTCTGTAATATATATTTTCGCTTATAAGTCAAAAATTATTGTAGCTTTTTTTACGCGCTTAGGATACTTGCGATCATGTGCATGATTTTCTTGAACAAACAGAAAAAATAAACATTTTTTTTTCATATGCTCGTCATCGATATTTTTTTCTTTTTTTAATTTCAGGAAATTTTTTTCGTAAAGTTTTATTTTTTCTGCTTCCTGTAATCGTATGATTCTATCAGCTGTTGAACCAACTCTGGTCGTATACAATTAAAATGAAAATAACTTAGTTTCAATTTGCGTTCTTTTCAAATGATAATGTTATCTTTCTGACATCATTTCAACAAATCACTCCACTTAGATTTGTAATATGAAACCGAGCTGATAGATGAAAATCGAATATTATACAAATACATTAAATCCAAATATAAAAATATTAAGGAATAAAAAGTTACACAAAATAAAAAAAATATATTTTAATTACATACTATTATGAATCGTGAGCGAAAATAGAACTAAACAAAAAAATACTTTGACAATTTCCATTCGAAAATATTTTGCAGATGATTCTTGAACTAATTAGTGTAAAAGTGCAATTTTATTTTGCAGACTGAGCTGGAAAAGCACAGTGAATTGGGCATTGGGTTTCCACATTAGGAGAACGCGCTCTATTCCACGATATGTCTTTAAGCACAAAAAAGCTGTAGACTGGAAAGTTTTTCCGTTAGGTTTAGTAAGGAAGGGAGGAGGGTACGAATTTCCCAGATACCATCCCTGAGAATGTTCGTTAAAAATTGCGATGCGAAAATGAAGATTAATGTATCTGTGGTTCTGCGGTCTGTATCTTAATGCGGTTCACCGTAAATAATGATGACACATCTGTCGTTATAGTGGCGTATGCTCGAAGTTCAATGCATAAAGTTTTCAAAAATGCTTTTTAAATTTAGACTTTTAATTCAATTAAAAAATAGTCCACCTTTAGTACAGATTATAATATTTTCTTGATTTCGTAAGTTTTCTTTAAAACAAATATTAATGAAGTATACAATTTGGAATTTAAATTTAAATAATAGTATTTTCTTCAGCTTCTTTGATAGGATAGTAAAAAAAAAATGCACTTAGACGCTGTAACAATTAATTTTGATTAGATAAATAAACAAACCATATAGGAGGGTTTAAAATACTTTTTAGCCGTTTGATTTTTTCAACTTTTTTATCTTAAAATAAAATAACTTAACATTTATTGCTCCAGATTTGATGAATTATATTAAACATTTTTTATGATATTGAATACTTTAATAGGAGTATGAAATTTTAATTTTTTTTTATCAATTTAGACATCATACAGAACAAATGTATATTTTGTGCATTAACTTACCAGATAAGAAAGTGTATAGAGCCCTTCAAATCATGATGCATGTTCCAAACAGTGGTTAATAATTCTTGGGGGTTCTAAAAATAAACACAATGTGTGACACATTTGATGTTAAATTTTGTTGTTATACATATCATTAAACAGAATAATTCGTTTCGCTAACTACAGATAAAATGCTTGAATTCAGTGAAAGTAATTATTTTAAATTAAATTTCAATGAAGACTTTAGGTATTAAATTACTTAAAATGCTATATTAATAAATTGGATTTTTTAATAAATAAAGTACAATCAAAAGATTATTCAAGAGATATATAGACTTAAAAACACTTAAGTTACTTTGGTCTTAAAAAGTACTTTTTAAGTTGGTCTTTTTTGCATTTACAATAATATCAGTTATTGGAAAGAGTTGCCAAATACCGCATATTTAATATCCATTAAAATATTTACTAATAAGCGGTCAATTTTTAAAAATATGTTATACAGTTAAAGAATATTAATATTGAGGGCACAAGGTGTAAAACAAGACAAGAGTTCACTTGTAAATAATTATAATAAGTAAGTTATCTAGAAAATTTATCATAATTAAATTAAAAACATCAAAATGAAACGTTTTTGACTAAAAATATAATGAAGTAAATCTTCCTTTTTTCAAATATGGAAGCGAATGAATCTTTAAAAATAGGGGCAAGTTGAACCTAAAATGTTTTATTTATGAAACTGTTACATTTACAAAATTTTGAGCTGGATTTTAAACCATGCATTGGGCTATGAATGCGTCATCAACACCATTAGGAATTTATGGATTAATAAAAAAATACAAACACTTCAGTTAAATAAATTTTAAAATTGTAAATCAATAGAACACACTTTGAATATATTTATGGCACATATGTGAATGTAGAAAAGAAAACTAGCATATGGATTTTAATAGTTTAATTTACCTGAAAGCTAAATCCTACTACTAAAATATATTCTATGACAAATACACTTATACAAAGAAATTAATGGCCTTTACAATAAAAATTTTCACTGAATATCAATCCATTTTTTAAGCATGATTTTAAACTTCCCAACAATTATATTTCTATTGTTTTGTTATAAAAAACACAGTTTGAATTGCTCAAAGTATATTATCAATACAGAAAAGTAAACGTATTTACACAGAAATACATTCCAAATGAAACTTAACGCCGTTAAAAAAAACTTTGAAGAATTTGCAGCAATTTTCCAAGATCCGCACACTGTTTTACAACGACTGAATAATTCATACAGTTTTAAGGTATTTTTTTTTTCTTTTCTGATCCGCTTCCTCACTTTTCTATACGTTTGAGGTAAAGTAGGAAAACCTTATGGCAAACTAATGCCACGTCGTTAAATATTCATTGGCGCGTTTTAAGTTCAATGCAAAGCATTTCAATTTCAGCCGTTTTTCCCTCTGATTTCTTTTTTTTTTTTTTTTTTCTTTCGTCTTCAAGTCCTGAGAGAGATTGTTCGTAAAGAAGTTTTTGAAGTTGCTTGAAGTGGTATTTGTTTGCTCTTCTATCTTGATGCAAGGCTTTCCAGATTTCTAAAATCTCGATGCTCATATATGTTTAACAAAGTGAATACAGGATAGTGTATTTTGGATCTATTTACTTTTAACTTATTTTTTCTTTTGGGATTTCTGAGATTTTGTATGAACGAACAAAACATCGATTATATTTGGAATTATTACATTTAATTTTCAGAAGTAAATGTCTTGGAAAATCTTCTGATATATATTCAGATAAAAAAAATTTCATTGCTGTCATAATCTTCCCAAATACAGAAATAAAGTAAATCTATTTACAAATTTTCCTTAATCTATAATCTTATATAAATTGTTCATTTATATAAGATTGGTGGTATTTGTTTGTTCTTCAACTTTAATGCACGGTTATTCCGGATTTCTAGAATCTCGATGCTTATATATGTTTAACAAAGTGAATACAGGAGGGTGTATTTTGGATCTATTTATTTTTAAGTTATTTTTTCTTTTTAGATTTCTGAGATTTTTTTTATGAACGAACAAAAAATCAATTACATTTGGAAATATTACATTTAATTTTTAGAAAGGTCTTTTAAAATTGTTTATATACACTTCTCTATATTATATCTTCTGATATATTAAGATAAAAAAATTTCATTGGTGTCATAATATTCCCAAATTCAGAAATAAAGTAAATCTATTTACAAATTTTCCTTAATCTGTAAACTTATATAAATTATTTATTTTATTGAAAATTATAGATACAAGTTTAAAAATTAATATGAAAAGTTGAAGTGAAAACTTGTAAATAGAGATAAAAACTTAATATGAAATCTTTAAAAAGATTTTAATGTTTTATATATCTATATTCTAAATCTATAAACAAAGTAATGTATTATAACTTACTTTTAACTAATTGGTGCTAGAGAAATGGATACATAATTGCTTTATTCAAAAGGAAATATTTACCGAAGATAAAAAAAAAATATTACTAACGATTGAATTGCATTTAATTATAAAAAAAGAAAATATACTGATAATTTTTTTTTCTTTTTACTACTCTTGTAAATCTTTATAAAATAATATTTCCCTTATGTATGAAACACAAAAATAAAATACTTTTGACGTTCGCTATATTTTAAATGCTAATTTCAGCTAATGTTGCAAAGTATACATAAGATATTATTGAAATGCTAACCGTGCAAAATTTTTTGTGGAAATCAGATGCATGTACTTCTGAAAATAAAAGCTGGATAATTTTGTTCATTAAAAAAATAAAATTATTGGAATTTAGATCCGTAATTCAAAAATTTGATAAATGTCTTTAAAACTATCAGAAAAATATAAATATGACAAATATTAATTCACGTATTAAAATCCCGTTGATTGTTTTTTGGTAATGAATTGTAAATTGAAATACATGAGAATTATTATATTCATTAATGTTTTTAGTTTTAATATCGTTTGTATTTAGATTTTATAATTAAGATTATAAATAAAATGAAAATATTTAGAAAATAAATTACTATGAAGTATTTTAAATATTAATTCATCCTATTAAAGAGTTGTTTTACTTTTTCTATTCAATTTGCTTCGTAAAATATGCCATTATTCCTTTAACGAAACAGGTAACTCATTTCAGTTTTGGAGTTAGTTTTGTGGTAAGTTTTCGAATATCCTCAAAATCTTACGTTTCGTGTCAATGTAAGCGTAAATTCGATATTTTCCTACACCAAAATCAATATATAAACCACAAAGCTTAGGAAATAAAGCCTCTTCAATTTTAAAGTTAATAGTTGCGAACTCTGCCAAATCCTACAGTGATCCTAGAAGGTAGAGGAAGTTCACTCTTCCTTCTTTTTATGTGTCAAAATGGTATTCTACTCTATGGGGACAAATAAAAGTTCTCACCATTTCCTTTGTTTCATTTATGGGCTATCAATAGTTTCGAACTTAGAAATTCGATGTAAGACACTTTCCTTTTACTGTGTTCATACAGAAATGTATTTAAGTGTGCGTAAATAATTTACACTCATCGAAATTCTGTTTCCATGATATTGAAATCTTAAAAGGAATTTATTTGAAGTAAACGGTAAATAATTCAATTTATGCAGCATTTTTGTACTTACTTGAAATGATGTTTGATTATTTATGAAGACATACTAATTTTTAGAGTCAGAATTATTATTTTACTTTGTAGCAAATTGAAAAAGTATTGTTAAGTGAAAGGTCTTGTAGTTGTAAGTGATTTTGCTGCACGATATTTAGAAAATAATTAATACATATTTTATAATTTAAGATTCGCTTCAATGAGTTGATTAAAAAGTTAAAAGAGAAATAACTTTATTGGAATACTAATACCAAAACTGTATAACCACATTTAATGAATTAAAACGTAGCTTTTAAAGAAATCCCAGTAACATAGTTAATATACATACCTCTCAAGGCAACAATCAGGAAACGTTACAGAAGCTGTTTCAATTCAAGAAAGCCATCATTTTGTTAATATTTCCTTCTACATCTTATATAGAAAGGTGTCATAATTACAAATATTTAAAAAATTTACAATGGTCTTTGGACCAATAATGATAGAGTTATGCAAAAAAATTGAGTTTAAAATCAATCTGGATATCATTCAATTTGCTGTCGTAGTATGTATGGTATTTATGTACAAACATCATAGAAACAAAGCTAGACAATTGAAGTAATCACCAGTTAAAAATCTGTCCAAAGTCATTTGTAAAAATGCATTTTACGCTCTACGAATTTTGAACGGGTTACTTATAAAACAGGACCCTTATTAGGTATACCAATGCATAATAGCTATATTGTATATAAAACGCACGTATTTCGCGAGGTTGCAATAGAAAAAAATAGTTTTCTAGATTCAAGAAAATGCATCATTTCGCGCAATTCGGCTTTTTGAGCTCTCTGCTCTTGAGCTCGGTGAAGTGGAAGTGTTTCTTACGTTCCAATTACCTTCTGAAGATTGGAGAGAAAAATGTCTGTAAGAGATGTATTCTTGGGGAACGTCATTCTTAACAGGTCTCCGTCTTCGACGCCTACGGAATTTAATGGCCGTCAAGAGAACAGATAGTGTGAGTACAAGTGCCGCACTGATGCTACTACCCAAAATGATACCCAAAGTAGACAAAGACATCTTAGTCTTCTGCAGTTTAGCTAATGTTTTAATTTGCAGGCACTTATGATTTCCATTATCCGGTAGTGCAGGTTGAGTTTTGCCTTCCATGGTAACATATGGTATCGGTTTTCCCAAGGTCCTTAAATATTTGCCAGCTGCCGTCACACATACAGTGTACCATGTTTCTGGCTTCAAAGTTTCCAACTGGAATCGTCGCTGAGTAGCAGGAAGTGGTTCGCTAGATTTTACGCCACTATCTCTAGATGAAGTGAGATGATATGTTACTAGAAAATCGTCAATGAGAGTTCCGTTTTGCACATTCCATTTAATGATTAAAGATTCGTGGTCTAGGTGGATTACTTCGAGATCGGCTATGAAAGGTGCCGGACAAATGTCAACGGGATGCAAACTTAGAATGGCGTGATCTTTTAGTTTTTCTGGCATCATACAAGTAAGAGACCTGCTCTCGTTTTCAGGATCCTGAATCAATCTGGAATGTTCCTGAACCCATTCCCAAAAACTTAATAGCCTGCAGTCACAGAAGAATGGATTTCCTATAAAAAATAAAAAATACCATGACTTAGGAATATTTACATTTCGAACAAATTGTTTTTCTTTATTTATATCAAGTCATGATTAATAAATGTAAATTTAAAAAAAAAACTTTGAAAGATTGTTAAAGTATATAAAACTAATGATAGTTTTTACTTAAAATAAACTGTGAAATACGATGAAATTAATAAATAGATAAAAAGAAATACTAACAAAAGTTTTTTGACAATAAACAATTCAACAATTAATTTTTTCACAATTTCTTAATAAACTGAATTTTAAATCGTTGAAAAATATCGAAACACTTTTTTTTACTTGAGAAAACATTCATAATTCGCTTATAGATAACCTTATAATGTATTGGTATTTGAGACATGCTGTTATTTTATAAGGTGAAATTTTTCAAAATATATAATTTCTATACCTTTTAAAGTTTCATCGTTCTATTTGAAATAAAGTACTCTAAATTTACCTTATGCAGCATATTTTGAATCCAGAACTTTACCTTTCCAGCATATTTTGAACCTGTGGTTTTCTGAACAGTTTTTTTTTAGTTAGAAGAATATCGCAGAAATTTGAAGTTCATAATTTTTTATCGTAAAGAAATGAAAAATATATACAATTTTATTACTATATTGAGTAAGCTGAAATTATTTACAGCTGTGAGCTCTAAATAATTTCTGTCAATAAGTTGCAGCTACTATCATATTTCTTAAAAATGGTAGATTAAAGATAGTTCTGAAAGTAAAAATGTGTTGATTTCCCAAGTAAAGAGTTTTTGATTTAAGGACATAAGTTTATAAATTTTTATCGTAAATACATGAGAAATATATACAATTTTATTACTATATTGAATGACCTGTAAATAATTTTGATTAATAAGTTACAGCTAGTATCATATTTTTTTAAAAATGGTAGACTAAAAATAGTTCCGGAAGTAAAAATGTGTTGGTTTTCCCAAGTAAAGAGTTTTTGATTTAAGGACATTCTGAATGTAAAAAAAAAATTAATTTATGTATTAGCTTAATATTGTTTTTTATTAAAATGTTTAACAATTGTTTAGCTTTGTAACTTGGCTATTGCATAAAAAAAACTGCTTTTAAAAAATGCTGGAAATTTCTATGTCCTTGTTTAACTCATTTCATTTTAGTTAGCCAAGTTAGTTTAATTCATTTCCCAAAAAAAATTTCTCTCTTTTTAAATAACTTGTATCATTGCATTTAAAGAAATTAAACTATCTAGTTTATTGTATATAACTGGAGTATAGTAACAATGGGGATACAAACACGGACCTCTTTAGAGATGTTTCATACTTTTTAACTTTTATCTCTCCTGATTCCACAGTGGTTAGGAAGTATAAGCGGCTCTAATAGTGTTTATTACGTAATTAACTTAAAATAGTTGCTTATTATTATTTTTTTTTATTAAAATGTTTAAGAAATTTATGTATATAATAATAGAAATTTCATATTTTATAAAAGTGTGTTTTACGTAAAAAACTAACATCTCAGCATAGAAACCTTTTTCTTTTTTTGTTATCGATGATTGTCTAAATTTATTTTTATAAAATCAATTGAGTTAAAATACTAAGGAAAATGATGTGTAACAATATTCTTTCCTCTGAAGGACGTTTTTGAGATATATTTATCTATAAACATTCAACAAATATTTAATATAAACATTTCTTTATACAATATTAAAGATCAGTACATAATGACTAATGATATCAATGTCATGATTATTGTATAAGTTAATATAAGCTAATGAAGTTATATATAGCTTACAGCTTTTGAGCAATATCCTAAATTCATGTTGTAATGCAAATTTTCAATAATATTTAAATAATCTTAATGGTAAGAAATTGATATTAACTTGTTAAAGTTTCTTAAATTTTTCCTGGTGTATTGAAATAATATCAAATTCAGGAATTTAAAATTATGGAAGAACAAATATTTTGTTAGCATTTATTCATTACATTTTTAATAATAAGTTAGACAGTGCAGAACTTATTCCTGAATCTCTTTAATGTATTTTGTGCATTATTAAAGTTTCAATAAATTTTATAATATAATTTATGATTAAATACAATGAAAAGATATATATTTTGTACGTTCTGATACACAAACTCTAATTCCATTAGATATCATAAATATTTGATTACCTTAAGTCTTTGATAAGTAGACATTTACATTATATTAAAAATACATTTTGAAAACATTTCCAATGCTTAAAACCATAAGATGATATAATTTTAGCCATTTATTTTCAGCGAGTGAGGAAATTTAATTAATGATGCATTTTAAACCTAAATCATCATTTTCCTTCGAATCTTAAATAAATAAAAAACTTCATTACTGCAAAAATAAAATTAAGGATGAAAATGAGTTTTGTATTTTATGGCTTTTAATCTAACGTCATTTTATTTTAACAAATAAGAAAAAAATATCGTAATTCTTAATGTATTATGTTGGATAGATATAAAATAATTTATATGAACCATGTTATTACCAGCATTAATATTGAACGAAAATTATCTCTGCCATTTGAAAGCATTGCGGCAATGAATTTTAATTTTTCTCATTTTATTTGCTGTAAAAATAAAGTGATTAATTAAAAGAAAATTGAATAAATGAGACAATGTTTCTGATTTGATGTGAGTAGATTATTTCCTAGCGAATTTTACAGCACTATTTTTTTTTTGCATGACGTTGTTCGTTAATCATAGCCATTAAGTGAGTTATAATTGCCATTATTGATAGTATAAAAATGAGTTTTTTATTAAACGTTGAAAAAAAAATAAGCATCAAAAAGTTTAATTAACACCCTTAAAGTTTTTTTACATTAATATTATAAAACTTATTTTTTTAAAAGGGTTAGATTTTTCGTTTTTTAAAGAATACTTTAAGAATAAATTATTTGAAATTTGTACGATGCTATTTTTTTATATTCTAAAATATAAATCAATTCATTTTTTTTTAAAATAATTAACGTTTTCGATTCTTAAATTTCTGGTTTCAAATGAGGATATTTATTTTTTCAAACAAATCAAATATTGTTGATAAAAGGAAATGTTTTTAATAGCTTTTAAGAAAATTTGAACTTATATATTTTGAAATTAAATGAACACAATTATGCCTTTATAATTCGAATTTTATTTTTACACAAAAATTGCTGTGTGTGATAAATATTTTGCAGTTTTTTATAATGAAATAGTCTTAAGAGTCGTAATTTTAGTTGTGAAGACATTTTGCATTTTCACTTTAACTACCTTTTAAAATGTTTGTCTGCTTTAAGTTTGAATAAAAATTTTAATTTTAAAAGATTTTTGAATTCAGCTAACTTTTGAAAGAAAAGAAGACACTGTTCAGACATTTTAAAATGTCTTCATTACAATCATTCAATTCCTTCTATTAGCTCACATTCTCCCTATATCTTGTTCAAATTTTCAGTCGTTAATAAAATCCTTTTTATTCCTCCATTCAAGTTCAAATACATTTTTTTTAACTTGTAGTGGATGACATTTGATGTTAATAGTTTTTTCAAATATTAATTCATTAATTAAATTTAATTAATTAATTTTAGCGTTTTTTAGATTTAAGTTGCATATATCTACCAATAGATGGTGTCAGATAAACTTAAAAAAAGGAATGAAAATTATTTATAAAGGACTTTCTGGAATATAGTGAAAAAAAAAGTTGGAATTGACTTAAATTTTTTTTTTTTACATTACTTGTTTTTTATTCAAAAGCAATACTTTAAAATAGAAAAACCCTAAAAAATTTTCAACAAATTCTGAAAATACATAAATAATAATAATTTTAACTTTTTTATTTACTCTTTATTTTTACATTTATTTATTATACTAATGAAACACTTACCTGCCAATAATAACTTTGACACTCTGACTTCTATGGGCATCAGAATATTTCCATTTATCTGTGTAAGTTTGTTGTTCTCTAAATTTAATTCTGACAGAGATCCAAGATCCACAAATGCACCAGACTGAATCCAGCTTATCTGATTATTTTGCATCCAAAGAGTTTTTAGATTATACAGATGGCGAAATGTCACTCCTTCAACTTTATGCAGCTGATTTCCAGAAACGTCTAAGGTCTCAACTTGTTCAATGTCCTCACTGAAAACGGGAAGTTCGAGTATTCGATTGGATGTCAAGTTCAAAGTTTTAAGCTTCTTCAAACCATACAGTCTTTCCTCGGGTAGTATATCAATATTATTGAATCCTATGTCTAAAACAGCGAGCTTAGTCAGTGGCTTAAATGCTCCTGGTGAAATTTTAACAATTTTATTGTGTCTAAGTGATAAATGTACTATGTTTCTAAAACCAAGAAAATCATGTGAGGCAATGATCGTGATGTTTGCTCTGTTTATTCGGAGAGTTTCAAGTGACTTAAAATTACCAGTTGTACTTAAATCCTGCCGAATTCTTACCATTGGATTTCTGTTTATTGATAAAATTCTTATGTTCTTCAAAGGAGCATTTAGAAGTGTATTAGGTAGATAGGAAAATGTATTTCCATCTAATATGAGTTTATCCAAATTTTTAAGAGGATCAAAAACAGTAGAAGCGAAAGACTTTAGTGTATTATTCGACAAGTCTAATTCTTTAAGTTTTGTGAGATGTAGAAAAGCATCTTCTTCGATAGTAACAATATTATTGCCGCTGAGAACTACTTTCTTAAGATTTTTGTTCCCTTTGAATGATAAATTCGGAACAACAGAGATCATATTTTTGGAAATCGAAAATACTTCCAAGTTAACAAGGTTCTCAATGGCATTAGTTGGTATACTTTCAATCTCGTTGTCGTCCAAATACAATTCTTTCAGAAATCCAAGGCTGGCGAAATGACGAGATTCTAGAGTCTTTATATCATTACTAATCAGACGCAATACTCTTAATTCATTCATTTGTTCAAACATGCGATCACTTATTGGATTCAGGCCAGTGTCTTCTACATCAAGAGTTACCAAGCCAGATAAACCATAGAACAAATTTTCATTGGAGCCTGTCAGATTGTTTCTTGAAAGATATAAATGCTTCAAAGATGGGAGGAAAAGAAAATCAACACGAACATTGCTTAGTTTGTTATCGCTCATGTCAAGAGTCTCTAAAGAAGATAACTCAAGAAAAGATCCTGCCTCAACTTCTTCAGCCATTGTGTTTGACAGAACCAGCTCTTTCAATGGAAGGTTGCCTTCAAACATATATTTTCGAATAACATAAATCTGATTATGTGCTATATGAAGAATTTTTAAATTTTTCAGTGTTTGAAATGTTTGAGGCTCTATATCCATTATCCGGTTATGAGATATATATAACTCTTCCAGCTTATCAGCTCCATGAAACATATCTACATTCAAGTGATTCAAGTTATTGTGCTCAAGATTTAAATACAGCATTTGCCTCAGGCCAGAAAATGTTCCTCCTTCGATTACTGATATGGAATTATGATCGAGGTATAACTTCTGCACTTCAACAAGATCCCGAAATATTTCGGGTTGTAATCTCTTAATCTTGTTAAAATTGAGCCATAGGATTTCAAGCTTATTCTGTCCTAGGAGACTGTTGGCATTCATGGTCACAATTTCGTTGTGCGTTAATTGAAGAGACCGTAAACTGGACGGGTAGCGGCTTAAGATGTCATCGACTTCTAACATCTTGTTTCCCTGTATATTTAAATGTTGCAAGTTGGCAAGGGACTGCAATGCTTCCGCCTCAATTACTTCAATCCGATTGAACTAATAAAAGAAAATGAGATACATATAAGTTTACATACACATAAAGTAGCGAGCTTAAAATTACAAAATTTATTTATTTAAATTTTAAGTCGTTTACAAGTCGAAATATTCTAACATAAAACAATTAACCTTAATATCTGATTAGCATCCGATGTTTATTGCATCTTGCAATTAACGAACTGTTGAAAAATATTGTATAATACATGCATTAAGTGATTCAAATGGTATTTTGTGAATATTTAGGAACATCAAAGTTTTATAGTTAATATTAATAAATTATGCCAGAAATTGACAATAAAATTGCAAAATGTAATGATTATTCAAACTATGAAAAAGGTTTAATTTATGATTCCTTAAATCATATTTCTGCTATTGATTTGGAAATTCTAATTAAAAATGCTCAAAATGCTTCATTTTCTATTATCAATATATTAAGCAATGCTCTTTCATTAAAAAAATTTAGAAAATAAAAATGTATTTGGGTGTAATGTTAAACATTGTGTTTCATTTGATTTCGTTTTCTACTTCCATTAAATTTTAACTTTAATACCAAATTGAAAATACATAAGGATTGTTGGAGTGAAACTAGACAAAAATAACTTAAGAAATGCTATGTTTTACCTGTAAATGAAGCTCCTGGATATTCGGTAGAGAGTAAAATACCCCTTTCTTTATCGTTTTCAAGAGATTATTCTGAAGTCGAAGGTCTCTGAGTTCAACAAGTTCTTGAAAAGTACCCGGCTGAAGTTCGGTTATGAGATTGTTATCCAGAGATAATGAACGTAATTCACGATTGTTTTTAAACATCGAGCGATGAACATCCCTTAACTGGTTAAAGGAAAGCTGCAGCTGATACAGATGATGCAAATGATAGAATGCTCCACATTCTATGTGAGTAATGGCATTGTTTGGAATGAAAAGAACCGAGATCTGAGAAGTGTTGA
This sequence comes from Caerostris darwini, assembly GCA_021605075.1. Lineage (NCBI taxonomy): Eukaryota > Metazoa > Arthropoda > Arachnida > Araneae > Araneidae > Caerostris > Caerostris darwini. The sequence continues at coordinate 913,163 of BPLQ01011087.1, read as the reverse complement.
AAAATGTATCATTCATTATCTTTTTAATAATGTTATTCGTAAGAAAGATCTCTCTGAGATGAGTGAGGTTATGGAAAGCTCCAGAGCTTATAGAATGCAAGTGGTTAAAACTCAAGTCAATTGTGCGAAGTTTTTTGACGTGACTGAAGGCCCTGCTTGCTAAGGAAGTCAAGCTATTGTGGCTTACATCAAGTGATTCCAACTCTCTTAAGTACACAAAAACAGTATCGTTTAAGGTTGTCAAGCGATTCATATACAATGACAATGATGTCAATCGTGGCATGGTGACAAAACTACTTTCATCCAACATTTTTATCTTATTAGAACTTAAATCTACTCTTTGAAGACTTGTAAATCTAGTAAACCCATCATCTGGAATGTCTTCAATTTCATTCCATACCAAACGCAGTGTCTTGAGATTTCGCAATCGTCTCAAAGCATTCAAAGGAAATTGTTTAAGTTTGTTATTAATGAGAATTAATTCTTCAAGAGTATTTTCTAGTCCTCCAAAAGCATATTCTGTAAGAAGGGCTATCTGGTTGTTCTGTAAATTCAGACTAGTTATAAGAAGTCCATATAGAGCGTAACTTTCAACTGAAGTAACGAGATTTGAATCGAAGTCCAATGTACGTAGAGTTACCAACTTATTTAAAGATCCTTGGGGAATGTCTTTCAGTTTACTGTTTACCAACGATAAGCTGTCTAGTGTGAACTCGAGACCCGAAAAAGCATGTTCCTGTACTGTTTCTATTTCTGTGTGAGATATTTGAAGGTGATAAACAGTTATATTTTCGAACAATCCGTTTGGTAACACTGTGACATTTGGATCTAGATGGTAGATGCTTAATGATTTTATTGGAGCACTAATAAGGGCCAAAGTTGCTCGTATTTCGTCTAAGCCCGTGTTTGGGCATTCTAAGAAAAGACCGTCCTCCAACTGATAGCAGGGGCACCAAGGGCTTTTTTCCCATCGAGGGCATCCTTCCTCTGACATGTAGGATGAATTTTCGGTTCCTCTGTCGTTCTCTTCTGTAGTTGTGGCACTGCTGCTCTGGTTTAAAACAGCGCAGATTGTCGCGACTACAATGATCCATGCCTGACCCCACAAGCAGCCAGCAAATCGTTGAAGATCTAACATATCTCATGTCTTATCCTGAAAAAAAAAGATGTACCTCATAATTAATACAGTTAATTTCTTTAAAAAAAGAAATTTAATTTATGTTGTTAACAAGGTAAAATAGAAGGTCAAATGTTTAACATTGAATTGAAAGGAATATGATGTGATACGGATGTTTATTATTTTATAGAAAAAAAGTAAATATGATTTAAATTAGGTTTTCAAATATTCGTACATAAATACCGTATATAGATCGTATAATACTCTTTAAAGTATATATTTTTTCTGTAACAATGTAAATATCTTGTTAAATCTAAAACTAACAAGATATTTAGCAGTACAAATAAAATAAAATAAAGTAGTATAAATAGTATTAATTAAATAAAATAGTATAATAAATAAGTATGCGAAGACTTATTGAACCACTTATTACTGCCAGTATCAAAATCTGGGAGATTAAATTAAATACAGATTATCTGCATATTGTTTGGAAATTTAGTTTATCATGCTTGCCGAAAAATGCCAATAAAATACATAAATAGTAGACCAGAAATAACCATTTTTTATAAAACTCGAAATTAGAAATAACCATTGCGATTTATAAAACTTGAGTATTCATTTCATTTTTTAAATCATGTCTTTTTATAAAATAGTCAATTTAGCTGAATTATTTAACTTTTTAAGAGTACTTTAACTTTTTTCCCTTACCGTCATATTCATAAAACAGTAAAGCAAGTGCTTTTTTATCCTACATAGCACTCTTTTTTCGTCAAGTGTATTTTGAAAGGAAGCATTTTTATTTTCGTTGTCATTTGCACGAAATCCTTTTGTCAAAATTCGTTGCGTTTTATTGGAGTATAAAAATAAGACCCATCGCTTTTCTTATAAGATGCTAGCAGTTGATTTTTGATGGCAAAAATATTTTTTTTGCTATTCATGATTTTTTTTCTTAGAAAATCATTGAAAGAAAAAAAAAATTCTGCACAAAACGGCTAGTTTCGTTGATGTAAAAGGACTTGTAATCCTTTTATTGTAAGGATTTTAAAATGTATTTTAAAACTAAACTTTTAACTTTTAAGCGAAATTATATATCACAGCATTCTTTCAAAGATTCTACAAATAACTCTAACGACTTTCATTAATATGAAATAAATCTCTTTCTGTTAGCTGGTTAGCTAATTCTTTGACTAGGAATACTCGATAAACTCTAAAAAAAGAGATTGAAAATAATCAATATTATATGTTTAATCCTCTAAACTAAATTAATTCATAAAAAGTTTTGCTATATAAATAAACTCGAAAAATAAAATGGAAATAGAAGCAAAATTGTATCACAATCAATGCAAGATTCTTCAAAATGATGTATACATAACAAAAACAAGTTCTTCAGAAAATCAATATTCTCGTTTTGAAGTTGATTTTTTATTGACTTTTTTCAATTTCGAAGAATAGCAGAAAAATTGTTTCTTTTTTCTTGGTTTCTAGAAAGAAACTGCCTTCTGTTATTGAAATTATCAACTCGGACTTTAATACAGCTGGAGTTTCTACCCTTCGTTTTTGTATACTGTAAACTATTTTTAATTTACTATACAAAAGGGAAAGACCAAATGGAGAAATTCTGAGAAAATATAAACATGAGAGTAATAAATTTGTGAATAAACATTGTTTAATATGGTTTTATTTATTTTAAAATTGGATAACAAACCAGGTACCAACTAATAAACTTATGTTATACTTTTTCAATTAAATTTACAAAATTAAAACAGCACTAATAAAATTAATTCAGTTTGATACATGAGAATAACTACCATTGGTAAAGCTAATGGAAGTTAGTTAATTGAACATTTCGTATTCTCTAGTAATTTTTTATTTTCCAATCAACAAAAAACGAGACGAATTTGTCCTAAATCGCAAATAGGCCTTTTCGAAGAATTACTTTCAATTATTTAAAGGTATTGAGATATTAAATTCTTTCAATTTTCTTATGGGCAAAAAATAGCGGAAATTTTGTTGATTCCGCCAATGTGTCATTTATGAATGCACAATTGATATTAGTTGAAAAACTTGAATTTTAAAAAATGTAAATGCCACGCCTATTTTAAAGGTATGTGATTTAACTTAATATTTTACTCTTGTTTTTAATTTTTTTTTAAATATTTCATTGCTTTCTCAGATAGTTAACTATGATTTTCCCTGATTAGTTAGTATTTTGTTTAAGTTTATTTTAATGTTAGGTTTGTTATAACACATTAATTTGATTAAAAATTGCAATTTATTTCTAAAATTTTCGAAAATTAACTATACTATTTTATTAAAATTCTAATATTATAAAGAAGTTTGACTTCGTATTTGACCACGTTCATGACAGCGCTAGGTCTTAGGTTGTACAACTGTGTTATAAAACAATACTGTAAAATAATGATGTGATAATAATACTGATGTGATGAAATTGTAATTTTTGTTTATATATGATTAATTAACTAAAAACATTTTAATATTTGGCATATGACGGACAAAAGTACTAAAGGTAATCTAAATACTTCTGAATTAGAGTATAATACCTAAATACTTCTGAATAGTATCACTGTGAAAATTGGAAAATTTGTAAAGTAGAATTGTAAAAGAATTCGCATAAGGATTCATTTCTGAAAAATTACGTTCAAGGTAAATTATTGTGGTTTATGATAATCAAGAATTCAACTATCATCTCTATCCATTTGTTTAAATATTTGATCATCAAAATGAAAGGGACTATAACATCTTGATTAATGTTTTTGAAAAAGAAGTATTCGCATAAAATACTGGATGTATTTAATACTTTTGAATATACTTTTAAAGTAAGATTTGAGTAATAGTTAAAAATTTTCAAATATTTAACGCAGTAACTAAATTTATAAATGGCAAAATTTAAAATTTATAAAATTTCAGAAATTTATTTTTTCTAAAAAAGCATCGTGAAAAAAATTTCTTTATTTAATATTTTTGGAAAGAAAATATTTCACTTTGGAATTGGATCTAAAAAAAAATCCAGAAAAATATCCGAAGTTATATTGTATAAAAGAATAATTGATGTTGTTGTTATCGTGTCCATGGATTTAAAATATAATTATCAAAGTTAGATCAAAGAATAATTGATATTTGCTTAAATTTCATCAAAAAATGTTTAACTTAGAAGTGATTCAACGTAGTATAAATAAGAAAAAAAAAATATCTTAAATGTACTCAAATACTTAATCTTACTTTCAAAAATCATACTTGGAAAGTAGGATTTAAGTAACACTTAAGAATTTTCAAATATTAATCGCAATAACTAACTTTATAAATGGGAAAATTTAAAATTTATAAAATTTCATTATGTGTATTATGCTCATAAAAAGAATTTTAGAAATTTCCTTTTTCTAAATAAGCATAGTAGAAAAAATTTCTTTATTAAATAATCTTTTCGGAAAGAAAATATTTCACTTTATACCTATCATTGGAATTGGATCTAGAAAAATATTTGAAGTTATATTGTATACAAGAATAGTTGATATTTACTTAAATTTCAATAAAATAAAAAACGTTTAACTTAGAAGTGTTTCAAAATAGTATAAATAAGAAAAAAAATATTTTAAATGTACTCAAATACACATTTTAATAACATTTCATCCGGCCTAAATATAAAAAAAAAATTTTCAGAAGTTCTTCTGGAGATACTGATCATCTTTACATAGATTGAGAGTAAAGAAAAGAAAATCAAATTTTATCGAATATTTTTTGAATGCTTTATAAACTCCACTACTTGAGCGCAAACCAGAGCTGAAGTTCTTTCCTTTCTATGCATAATTTACACTTTCCCTGGCTGCCTGATAAAAATATCTATCTAATAAATTCGAAGCTGTTTTCGTATTTGACACATGAGTTACGCGATTTACATTTTTATAATTCAGTCTCGCTCGGTATCTCTCGTTTAATAGCTTCTGGAGTTTCTATAGAAATGACTGTGCTTTTCTCAAGGTTTTCATATTTATATTTGGAAAAATTAAAAAGCACCTCCACCCCCATCTCTCCATGCGAAATTTTTAAAATAAATTTTTCATTTTATCTGTTTCATATTTTTTTTCTCCTGCATTCACATCTGCATTTTATAATACTTAATTGCTTCGCATCTTACTGTCGTCACTAGAAATGAGCAAAGTTGAGAAGTTTTCGAGCAGTTTTTTAATAGCGAAGGCAATTGTATAAACTATAAAAAAATTATTATTATTAAAATGGAATTAATTTTTTTTTTGATTTTGAGTAACTTTTTTTGAAGTGTTTTCTTTTCTTAACTTTTAAACTATATATTAAAAGTTTTTAGTTTAAAATGAAGTGGATGAAAATCTGGAATGATTGTAATTAGAATTTTGTAAAAGTATGCACTCATGTGTTTTAAATAAGAAAATTTGCATGTCTATTTCAGAATATGAAAAAGTATTAAACTCTTACAAAATCTGAAATGAACTTTTTCGAACTACATTTACTCGTAAATATATAAATTATTGAATAGATAAGATATAAATTAATCGTAAAGATATAAATTATTGAATAATTTTGCTCATAATGTTTGTTTTTAGATATAAATTATTGAATAATTTTATTACAGAATGTTTGTTTCTTAGATATAAATTATTGAATAATTTTACTACATAATGTTTGTTTCTTAGACATAAATTATTGAATAATTTTACTACATAATGTTTATTTTTTAGATATAAATTATTGAATAATTTTACTACATAATGTTTATTTTTTAGATATAAATTATTAAATAATATTACTACATATTTCTTTAGTTATGTATGATCAATAACAATGCAGCACTTCGCAAAAAATGATTATTTTTAGTTAACGTAACATAAGTTTCTCAATTTGCAAGCAATTAAGTTCTTTATTATTAAAAAATGCAATTGAAATTTTTGTATTCTAAATATTGGTCTGAAACTTATTTTTAAGCTTTTAACGGAGATAAAAATTTACAAAAAAAAGGTCTTGTATCGAAATTCATCCGTTAATTCAACATGATCCCATTAAAAAGTCATATGTCATAAATGCTATCCATAAGGATATATAAAGTAATTTATATTTCTGATTCTTTCAAAAAACTACATGGGGGAAAAACTAGTAAAGCATTGAATGGAAATGTATACAAATTTATTGCTCTTAGCATATGTTTTTTTAAAACATCATCTCTTGCCAAGTTTACGAATTTATATTATATTACTGTTCCATGTTCGAATAAGATTCCAATCTATACAACTTGTCCAGTTGCGTATCTAGCTACATAAAAAATGTTGACATATTTGGTTGCATAAAAAAAAAAAAAAATAGATTGAATTTGAAATACTTTTTTTCAATTTCATACCAAAAATTTTTTTAGCTTAAAATTTTTTTTTTTTTTTTTTTTTTTTTTGCTATTAATCTAAACAGTAATTTGAAAGCATAAATATAAGCCAGTTATAAATTTATTGCTCTTAGAATATGTTTTTTAAAACATCATCTCTTACTAAGTTTACGAATTTATAGTATATTACTGTTCCATGTTCGAATTTATGTACATAATGTAATAGGATAATTTAATGACAAGGCAAAGAATATTTAAACTATATTATAGATATAGATAATTTTAGCACTCGTTGGTTCACATTATTGAAATTTTGGGGTTTTAAAAAAACAATTAAATTAAGAAATGACATTTTTCAATGTAGTTAAGAATTAAGACATCAACCTTTTAAAGTGAAATAATTTTTCTTCTGTCGTAATGTTTTTCTTCTTTAAGAGGAATGTAGCATTTTAATGGCATCGTTCAGAAGGGGTCTGAAGGATAATAAAAAGTACTCTTTTCTTTGTATTCCGAGCACTCTTCTTTAGGCAATAAAGTGGTCATTGGTCGATTAATGGCCAGCATTTTGATGCTTGACTTTAGGTTCCCTGTGGAACTCTAAAATTCTCTACCATACGCCATTACATCGTGTTTGTTTAGTATCCCCGGAAGTAGGAAATTTTAGTCTGTTTTTTCTTGCCCGTGTTTTCTTAAAAGGCATGCTTTTATTTGTGTTCTGGGATAAGCTTTCCGAAGTGGTTACGAAGGTTTTCTTTAGATAATAGATTCTCTGCTCTTTTCACCAATGGTCAAAATATTTGTTTTCTGTTTCTTTGTATACTAGTTGGAAGTCTGGTTTAATACATATCATTTAAAGAAGAACTTCTGTAGTTAAAGAATGTAACAATTTCAAAATTATTCGTTAAAATTAATACGAAAACTTTATATTAACCAAATATTAAACGTTTTACTTTAGAATTCTGCTTTCATTGATGATAAAGAAAAATAGTAGGAAGTTTAATAATTGAAGCAGCAAGGAATTTGAAATTCCTATTACAGTCATAAATTTGTGGAAGATATTAGTTTCTTCGATAAGATATATATTTACATGTGAATTGAGTATTTCTCATTTTTATATATATTCAATAAAGCATTAAACTGAACTGCGATTACGTTAGATTTCAAAGAAATACGATGCCTTTTAATTGATGAAATGCTTCCTAGTTACACTTACTATTATGGCTATAATCAAATTATATTTGATGGTATACAGTTTACTAGAACTTAACTCGAGAAATGGTTATTTTGGCAGAATAATGGATTAGAGTGGCTCGCAACAGTTAATCTCTGTAATAATTGCTGAAACATTAAAAGTAAATAAAGTATAGATTTACTTATTTTGATACTGAAATAACATTCTTCAAGATTTGAATGATCCCTTTTTATTCTAAACTTTAATCACAATGTTATAGATACAGACGAAATAAAAAAAAGCCTTCACCCTTAGTTTCCCAGTCTAAATTGGATGTTATTATTTGTGTTCCAGTGTCTGAGTGGTTCTACGGACACCATAAATCTACTGCGGTCAAAAGCTCTTTTGGGAGTCGGGTGTGTAATTACCAACATCACCCGTGGGGTGTTCCAATCAGGGAAGAGGTGATATGTCCTCGAGCCTTTCTTAGGGGCTGCTCTCAAAATGTGGCTAATAGTCTGGTGGGCTTGTTCGTTGATATGGGGAATCGATTATTCTCTTTTTAACTGACCATGCCATTTTTTTTCATTTATTTAAAGTTGTTATTATAACGTTAAGTTTAAAATTCAGATTATAAGCCAGTATATTTGTATATAGTAATAAAAGAGTTTCATAAAAAAAAATACATATATTTAATTTTCAAAATACAGTTGAACCTCTGTAAGTAGAACTTCAATAAATCGAAAACCTCCAAAACTCGAAAAAATTTTTTGTTCCCTTCCCTTCAAGTCTCAAAACCTCCATTACTCGAAATTTCAACCCTCTATATGTCGAAATAATTAGTCAATCCCCACAAGCCATTTTGGTATATATTTTCCCTCCGAAACTCGAAAAAAAAAATGGTACCTCTGTATCTCGAACATTAACAATATTTGATTTTACAACCTCACAAATCAATCATTTGAAACTAATTACCTCTTATAGCTCGAAGAAAAATAAGTTGCCGACAATGAATGTCATTGTTTCTTAGAAAACAATGTAATGAGTATACAGTAAATAGGATAATCAATTCTATGAAATATTCTTATTATTGATATTGATTTCATTTTAACTCTAACAAATAAACGTCTTTATTACCTCTGTAACTTGAATTTTTATTTATTTTACCTCTCTAACTCAAAATAAGTTAGAAAGAATCTAAACCTTTACAAGTCAAATATTTCCTTACAAAATCCGAGTAAGTCGAAATCCTCCATAAGTCGATAACTCTATTATTCGAATTATTTGGCGTCTCTCTTGAAGTTCGACTTACAGAGGTTCTACTTTACATCCTTCTTTTAATGGTTGCTTCACAAGTTCTCCATACATTTGAAAATTTCAAGAACTGAATATGTTTCCTTGTGTTTTCAAAACAAGAACATGGATAGTTAAAATAAATATTTTTAATAAAAAATATTAGCTACTTGTACATTTTCCACCAAATAAGCAAATTTTTGTTTTCAGTAATATCCACTGTTATTAGAAAATTAAAAATACCATTAATAAAAGTACAAATAAGGATAAATTTGAAACTCAAGCCATAAATTTGTATTTTTAAAGGTTTTAATAAAATAATTTCATGAAAAACGGCCATTTAATTTTCAAATTACTTTTTTTTTTATTCTTTTGCGATTGAAATTTTATTTTTATTTAATTTACTTACTGTATTAACAACTGGTTTTAAAAATTATGTTTTCATTGATAATTTGAACAACTATTCTTAAACTGCTTCTAAATTCATGATTTTGTTTTATAGCAAATTTTTTTTTTTTTTTTTTTTTTTTTTTTTTTTGTGAATCTTTAACGATAACAAAACTTGGTGCTTTTGTACAGTTGAAGTCTTGTATAGTTGATATGTTCAACTATATTGAAAGTTATAGTTGAACTGTACTAGGAGAGGTTTTTTAATTATAAAATTCACTTATCTCTTATAAAGAAATTCACATTAATTCCATTATAGAAATACTTTTTATTTAATTACAGCTTATTGCAAATTCCAAAGCTTAGAATATAGGAACAAATGTTAGGATTTGAATTTTGTATTTAATTTATTTAGTTTTTAGTGCTATAATTTCTTTATTTAATTGACACATATGGTTAATCTAAATTCCTTCAAAATGTAACCCTGAAATTATACAAATTTTACTAAAAGATAGAAATTGTATATTTGTATGTCACTTTAAGGATGAAAAGCCGAGACAGAGGCTTTCTATTATTCGTAACAAAAATCTTCAGCTGTGTTCCGAGTGAAAACTCCACTTATCTCAAAGAAAGTTCCACTTATCTCATTATAAAGGAAGTCACATTAATTCCAATATAGAAATACTCTTTATTCAATTACAGCTTATTGTAAATTCCAAGTCTTAAAATATAGGAACAAATGTTTGGATTTGAATTTTGTATTTAATCTATTTTGTTTTTAGTGCTATAATTCCTTTATTTAATTGATACATATGGTTAATCTAAATTCCTTCAAAAAGTAACCCAGAAATTATTCAAATTTTACTAAAAGATAGAATTGTATATTTGTATGTCTCCTTAAGGCTGAAAAGCCGAGACAGGGGCTTTCTATTATTCGTAACAAAAATCTTCAGCTGTGTTCCGAGTGAAAACTCCACTTATCTCAAAGAAAGTTCCACTTATCTCATTATAAAGGAAGTCACATTAATTCCAATATAGAAATACTCTTTATTCAATTACAGCTTATTGTAAATTCCAAGTCTTAAAATATAGGAACAAATGTTTGGATTTGAATTTTGTATTTAATCTATTTTGTTTTTAGTGCTATAATTCCTTTATTTAATTGATACATATGGTTAATCTAAATTCCTTCAAAAAGTAACCCAGAAATTATACAAATTTTACTAAAAGATAGAATTGTATATTTGTATGTCTCCTTAAGGCTGAAAAGCCGAGACAGGGGGCTTTCTATTATTCGTAACAAAAATCTTCAGCTGTGTTCCGAGTGAAAACTCCACTTATCTCAAAGAAAGTTCCACTTATCTCATTATAAAGGAAGTCACATTAATTCCAATATAGAAATACCCTTTATTCAATTACAGCTTATTGTAAATTCCAAGTCTTAAAATATAGGAACAAATGTTTGGATTTGAATTTTGTATTTAATCTATTTTGTTTTTAGTGCTATAATTCCTTTATTTAATTGATACATATGGTTAATCTAAATTCCTTCAAAAAGTAACCCAGAAATTATACAAATTTTACTAAAAGATAGAATTGTATATTTGTATGTCTCCTTAAGGCTGAAAAGCCGAGACAGGGGGCTTTCTATTATTCGTAACAAAAATCTTCAGCTGTGTTCCGAGTGAAAACTCCACTTATCTCAAAGAAAGTTCCACTTATCTCATTATAAAGGAAGTCACATTAATTCCAATATAGAAATACTCTTTATTCAATTACAGCTTATTGTAAATTCCAAGTCTTAAAATATAGGAACAAATGTTTGGATTTGAATTTTGTATTTAATCTATTTTGTTTTTAGTGCTATAATTCCTTTATTTAATTGATACATATGGTTAATCTAAATTCCTTCAAAAAGTAACCCAGAAATTATACAAATTTTACTAAAAGATAGAATTGTATATTTGTATGTCTCCTTAAGGCTGAAAAGCCGAGACAGGGGCTTTCTATTATTCGTAACAAAAATCTTCAGCTGTGTTCCGAGTGAAAACTCCACTTATCTCATTATAAAGGAAGTCACATTAATTCCAATATAGAAATACTCTTTATTCAATTACAGCTTATTGTAAATTCCAAGTCTTAAAATATAGGAACAAATGTTTGGATTTGAATTTTGTATTTAATCTATTTTGTTTTTAGTGCTATAATTCCTTTATTTAATTGATACATATGGTTAATCTAAATTCCTTCAAAAAGTAACCCAGAAATTATACAAATTTTACTAAAAGATAGAATTGTATATTTGTATGTCTCCTTAAGGCTGAAAAGCCGAGACAGGGGCTTTCTATTATTCGTAACAAAAATCTTCAGCTGTGTTCCGAGTGAAAACTCCACTTATCTCAAAGAAAGTTCCACTTATCTCATTATAAAGGAAGTCACATTAATTCCAATATAGAAATACTCTTTATTCAATTACAGCTTATTGTAAATTCCAAGTCTTAAAATATAGGAACAAATGTTTGGATTTGTATTTTGTATTTAATCTATTTTTGTTTTTAGTGCTATAATTCCTTTATTTAATTGATACATATGGTTAATCTAAATTCCTTCAAAAAGTAACCCAGAAATTATACAAATTTTACTAAAAGATAGAATTGTATATTTGTATGTCTCCTTAAGGCTGAAAAGCCGAGACAGGGGCTTTCTATTATTCGTAACAAAAATCTTCAGCTGTGTTCCGAGTGAAAACTCCACTTATCTCAAAGAAAGTTCCACTTATCTCATTATAAAGGAAGTCACATTAATTCCAATATAGAAATACTCTTTATTCAATTACAGCTTATTGTAAATTCCAAGTCTTAAAATATAGGAACAAATGTTTGGATTTGAATTTTGTATTTAATCTATTTTGTTTTTAGTGCTATAATTCCTTTATTTAATTGATACATATGGTTAATCTAAATTCCTTCAAAAAGTAACCCAGAAATTATACAAATTTTACTAAAAGGTAGAATTGTATATTTGTATGTCTCCTTAAGGCTGAAAAGCCGAGACAGGGGCTTTCTATTATTCGTAACAAAAATCTTCAGCTGTGTTCCGAGTGAAAACTCCACTTATCTCATTATAAAGGAAGTCACATTAATTCCAATATAGAAATACTCTTTATTCAATTACAGCTTATTGTAAATTCCAAGTCTTAAAATATAGGAACAAATGTTTGGATTTGAATTTTGTATTTAATCTATTTTGTTTTTAGTGCTATAATTCCTTCATTTAATTGATACATATGGTTAATCTAAATTCCTTCAAAAATTAACCCTGGAATTATACAAATTTTACTAAAAGATAGAATTGTATATTTGTATGTCTCTTTAAGGCTGAAAAGCCGAGACAGAGGCTTTCTATTATTCGTAACAAAAATTTTCAGCTGTGTTCCGAGTGATAGCTCATGCATTAAAAATATTCGGTCCCTACGGATTGTGTAAAGACAGCATGGCTGAGAAATATATTTTGGCGTCTATCCAATATTTTCGTTTTTCTTTGGCGCTTTGGCATTTCTTTAACCGTTTCTATGTGTATTTCAGTTTTGCTTCCATCAGTATGACCATCACGTCGACTGAAAACGCATCTGAAAAGGAGGAAAGCCGCTAAGCATCTTCGAACAAACGAATAGATTCAACAAGGAAGATCAAAATGTTTGGAGCCTCTTTTCCCCTTCTTCGAGTAATAAGTCACTTGAAACGAAAAACATTTCAAATCGAAAATGGAATAATTTTAGCGATGCATAAATATACACTTCTAATACAAAAAATGAAGACAAGGATGCAGCATAGCAACGCTTGAATGCCAAGTATCTTATTTTTAAAAAGAAAAACACATTTGCTTTGCCTTCACTAACTTGGTGCCAACCTTTTTGTAGAATGATAAATCTGGTTGAAGACGTTGTTTACGTTAATAAAATAAGATGAAATAATATTTAATAATACCCGAAGCTGTGGTCATTTATGCATATAATTTAAGTGGGTGTATGAGCGTATATCTAGGGTACACTAAATTTGAAACAATTCGTTATTCTATTTCATATAGGTTCTAAATTGCACAATCCTATTTTTTATGTGAATACCATTTATCTAGTTATGTACCTAGCATATTATCTCTTATGTAATATCTTCCTGCCTTTTTTATTTCCCTTGCCCATAATTTTACAGCAACTGCTTCTATTGTCTATTTATTTATTAGCTATTACTTTTTTTCTAATTTCTATAATGATCGATTTGATGAATATTCTTTCAGTTCTCTGATTTGTATAATCTCCTATGTAGTGTTTATTGTAATAAATTGATTTAAATTTTTTCTAATATCTTACCTAACGTTTTTATATATTTTCGCATTTCCTACTTCATTCTTTTTCAAGTTTTAATATTCTGTTCTGTTTTTGTAAGAATTTTCCCCATTGTTCAGCTTCTGCACCTCCGAAAGTGAATTATGTAAAATTTGTCCGCCCCCATCTTACGTCCCTTCATTTCACCCACATCATTCCCAAACTGTATAGGGGCAACTCAGCTCCAGGGACAGTGATGTGGTGTAGTAGTAGCTGTGGTCATTTAAAATACCAAAATATTGAGGTTAATGAAACCTTAAATATTATATTCTTAATAACGCTTACACTTTTAAGAAATAAACGCATGCTTTTATCACTTACTGAGATAACTGTCTTATTTCAATGAAATTTTTGGTAAAATATGAATTTTTTTTTTAAAATTAGATTGTTAGACATCTGATATTAGACAGTATATTTAGTAGATATAATTTAAATTTAAAGAAGAAAGTGAGAAAAAAAGGTTAGCTGTTTTTTTATGTTGCCTTTAGAATTACTGGAAAACTTAAAATATATTTTGCAGTGTTTGAAATAAAGTTTGTTTTATTATATTAATAAATTATCTTGCGAAATTTTTTATAATTACATTTATACGTTTTTTCTTAAACTTAAATTTAATAATGCTTATCTAAGTATATGATGTTCATTTTAATTAGCACTGTATTTTATTTCAAATTACATGCATAAATTATAAATTTAAGAGAATAATTGATTTGATTATAGATTCGCTGATATAGATCTATGAACTTTCAAATTAAAAATTATTTTTTGTGGGTTTTTTTTATAGTTTTTATTAAAAATAAATTAATTTGTGTTTGTTTGGAAGCAATTTTCCTACTTATGAGAGAAAATAAAATACAGTTGGCACGATTACTGGCATAATCTAAAACTGTACCAGTTCGGTTAAAATTATGTGTCAACTATTTTCTTTTCTGTAATCACTAAAATATGTACCTTTTGTTAAAAATCGTTAAATTTTTAAAATCGATTTTAAATTTTCACTCGAGATCCTTAACTTCTGACGTAAAATTAGATTTTGAGAATGTGTAGTTCTAAGCTTAAATCATTACACTGAAAATATCTGAATAGTCTTCTGACAAACAAGAAGGCTAATGAGTCAACCATTTTCTTTTCTGTAATAACTAAAATATATACGTTTTGTTAAAAATCGCTAAATTTTTAAAATAGATTTTAAATTTTCACTCGAGATCCTTAACTTCTGACGTAAAATTACATTTTGAGAATGTGTAGTTCTAAGCTTGAATCTTTATACTGAAATATCTGAGAAAGCTAATGAATTGTGCGTTAACTACTTTTCTATAATAACTAAAATATGTATGCTTTGTTAAAAATCGTTAAATTTTCAAAATCATTTTTAAATTTTCACTCATTCTTAATTTCTGACGTAAAATTAAAGTTTGAGAATGTGTAGTTCTAACCTTGAATCATTACACTGAAAATATCTGATAAACAAGGAGGCTAATGACTTGGGCGTCAACCATTTTCTTTTCTGTAATAACTAAAATATGTGCATTTTGTTAAAAATCGTTAAATTTTTAAAATCGATTTTAAATTTTCACTCAAGATCCTTAACTTCTGACGTAAAATTAGATTTTGAGAACGTGTAGTTCTAAGCTTGAATCATTACACTGAAAATATCTGAGAAGTCTTCTGATAAACAAGAAGGCTAATGAAGAAGGCAATTAATCTGTAGTTTCCTGCAGCAGTATTAAGTTGAATAATGGAGCAACGGTCTGACAGCTCTTAAGTGGCACGCTTGACAACCAAGCATGACTAAGTTATAGCCAGTTTATTACTCACACACTTAAAGGTGTTTATCTAACTTCGTGAATAATTTTTACATAAATCATTTTAACTTATTGCCATGTTAATCGCTGAGAAGTATAATTTTGTAATTAAAAAAGTTCATGGAGTTGGTTTACATCTTATTTATTTTTTGCTCAAATAACCCTCAAAATATGTTTTTCTTCCCCATTTCAGTTGAGTATCTTTTTTCAAAGTGGAAAGATCAGCTTACACTACTTTTTTTGCGATTTTTTTAATAAACTTTAATTAATTGATGCTGTCTATATATCCAATTAGGGTAAAAATCGTAAATAGAAGTTATTAATGTGGAGGAAATTTCAAGAGTTGCTTAAAATGAAAAATTGTAAAGCATACGAAATCTTTTCAAATATTCCATTCTTCGGAAAATTATTCATATTTAAACTTAAGTAATATCAAGGATTGAATATTTACGTCGTTAGAATAGCTTTTTTAACAGTTCAATTAATTAAAGCTCTTAAAAACTTTCAATTTAAATAGGATTTTATACATTTGTGTAACTTATAACTTTTCGTACACTGTATAGAATATACAGTCCCTAAATGTAATTATGTTGGAAATTTAGTTTTTACGAATTGTTTTTTTTTTACTCAGTTTAAAATATTATCACTTTGACTATGATTTTACAAATTTTTAAACAGTTAAGTAAATAAAGCTTAATATATTCCTTTTCTTATGTTTTTTATCCCACTATCTTTAAGCACATTGAGTTTTAAAATCAAATGTTATTTTATAATACATACATACGCATTGACGTATAAATTAAACATTAGACGTAAATTATTTTGTTTTGTTTTTCGAATATTGAAATATGTTTAATCCATATTATTTTTTATACAAGCATTTGATTACTAGCAAGGTATTTCATTTACTTTTTACTATACTTCATTTTTAGGCCTTCCAGTAATACATTTCTTTTATTTCTTTATATATTATAATACTTTCTTTATACCAGTAATTCATTTCTTTTTCTTTTCTTACCATTCTTAATTTTTTATATTTCCTCATACACAAAGATTTCTTTTAAATATCAAACTATCTAATTATTCATTACTTAATTTTCTTACAAAAATGAAGAATTTCTGAGTTGAAAAAATTATTAAAAAAAATAGTTTAAATTTGAAAATCTAATTTTGAGTCAATTATTTTTTTTTAAGGAATTATTAATTTTTTAGTTAAAATTTTTCAATTAATAGTTAATTTAATATATCAAATATTAAAACAAAAACGTAAAACACAATTACTTTTAACTCCTAAAGTAAAATTCTGAAAACGTAATTTAAAAAAAAAAAAATGCGATTGAAACTTTTCCTGTTTTGTGTAGAAGACCTGATGACGAATTATATTTCAAAAATCTTAAAAATATTGCATCGAATTTTAGATTCCCAACAGATATACATACTTTAAAACTAAATATATTTATTATCTCCAGAGAGCTATCTGATCCTAACAGTATTTTTCTTTTGAAGAATTTCTGAGTTGAAAGAATTATATAAACAAGTAATATAAAAAAAAAATTTTAAGTCAATTCCTACTTTTTTTCACTATATTGCAGAAAAGTTCTTTACAAATAAACTTGAAATTTTATTCTTACATCTGGCGCCATCTATTATTAAATACATGCAATTTGTACCTAAAAAAAAACTAAAATTAAATTTAATTAATGAATTAATATTTGAAAAAAAAAACTGTATTAACATCAAGTGTCATCCACTACAAGTTCAAAAAAATGTATTTGAACTTGAGTGGATGAATAAACAGTATTTTATGAACGATTAAAAATTTGACCAAGATATATATATATATATAGGGAGAATGTGAGCTAATAGTAAGAATTGAAAAAAAAAAAAAGAGTTTAAATTAGAAAATCTAATTTTAAGTAAATTTTTTTAAAAAGAATTATTAAATTTTTATTTAAAAACTTTCCAATTAATAGTTAATTTAATATATCAACTTTTAAAACAAAAACGCAAAGCATAATTTCTTCTGACTCCTAATATAAAATTCTGAAAACGTAATTTTAAAAAAATGCGATTGAAGAGTTGATGACGAGTTATATTTCCAAAAGCTTACAAAAAAAATTACCTTAAAGCATCGAATTTTACATTCCCAACAGATATGCTTACTTTAAAACTAAATATATTCATTATTTGTAAATTATTTTTATTTTTTATGAAGAATTATTAAATTTTTAGTTAAAAAGTTTTCGATTAATAGCTAACTTAATATGTCAACTTTTAAAACAAAAAAATGAAAACCATAATTACTTTTTACTCCTAATTTAAAATTCTAAAAACGTAGTTTATAAAAAAAAAAAAAAATGCGATTGAAGCTTTTCATGTTTTGTGTAAACGAGTTATATTTCAAAAAGCTTAAAAAATTGCCTTAAAGCACCAAATTTTAGATTCCCAACAGATATACACACTTTAAAACTAAATATATTCATTATCTCCAGAGAGCTATCTGATCCAAACAGCATTCTTTTTAAAATTGCAACCAACTGCGAACGCCAATCCGATATCAACGCTATTTCTTCTTTGCCTTTATATTTTCACCGCCAGGCGCTTAAAGGTTTGCTTATCAGCAGAACTAGTGCTTCATTAACATGCCTGCTTAACTTTACATCGGAGCTGCATTTTAGAGTATGTCAGCTAATAAATTCTCTTACCGTGAGCAATTTCATACATCAATCGAGCGAACTCGTTTCGACGTTAATGCAGTTATCTTCAAACGGTCTATGCGATTAAAGCTATTAACACTTTTGATGCCTGTTCTATGTCAGGAGAGAAAACAATGCCCAACTTTTGAGATTAGATTCGTCAGCACGGTTTTAGCTTAAAGGAGTGTTTATTTTCATTCGAATGCATTGAATTAGATGGATATTTTTAATAAACAAATGAATTATTTCTTTTTCCAAGATACTGTTATGTTTTATTGTTGCATGCTTTGGAATTTCGATGCAAAATTTATAAACTGATGTATTTATTAAAATATTCATACACACCCGTGTAATTATTAATATATCTATAGAAACAATTTCTGCGGCTTATTTAACAAAATTTCATATAATTCTACCAAATGCATAAACAAAAATAAATATATATATGTTTTAAATATTATTGCAAAAATATTACTCTCTTTTTCTAAGTAAATGCAATTTTTTTATCTGTTATATTATATATATATATATATATATATATATAAGCTTAATAATAATAATTAAGTTTAATGTATAATATTTAATAAAGCTTAAAACATTTACAATTTTTTTTACTATTTATTAAAAATTTTGATAATATGGATAAAATAAGTCTGATATATTTCAATTTCGCTGTCAAATAACACCATCAACATCTATAACTGCAATCAAATCCAAAATCAAATATATCCTAGACGTTGAGTCTAACTAGTTCATATCTTATAAATGATAATTTTTTTTGTTTAAACTTATTCGTTTTTTATAAGACTTCTTATCTTGAGAGTGTATTTAGTTATAAGATGTGAGGATAGATTTATAATTTATATCGAGCTTGTGAGTGATATAATAAAAAATATCGCATTAATTAATATTGATAATCAGATGAATAATAACGAATAAGCAATAAGAAGACCATAATGAAGAATAATTAGCATTGATACTTGTAAGGAATTATTTTATTTAAAAGAATGTATGACTAACATTTTATCCTCTTAAAAATAATGTAAAATTTATTTTTAAAAAATCTTTGGTATAAGCTTTATAATACTAGAACTATTTTGCTATTAATTGAATGCTTTTCAAAATTTTAAAATAAAGTTAAAAAACTCGATGCAATTCTTAATTTGAAACAAAACAAAAGAGAAAAAAACTGTATTTTTTAGCTGACTAAATTCGTGCTAAACAAGTAATGAGTAACAAAAATAATATAAAATGCTGTATTATCCATTTACTATACTATTTTTTACTTAAACAGAAAAGCATAATTGAATACTTAATTAACTTTTTCAATTTAATATTTTTTTTAAATGTTAAAAGCTACGCAAAGTATTTTTAAATTTGGCTGCAAGTTACAAACGTTGCCAGTTCACCTAAAAGAACAATTTCAAGATTAGCGTAGAGCCCCCTAAGGAAAGAAAGCAAGCAATCCAAGTACCCCATTCGCGCGTAAACATTCACACGCTTGCATAAATAAAAAAAAAATAATAGCAACAACAACAAAAAACAGTAATAAGCGAAATAATTCTAAGCTTTAATTTGGCGCAAAGAAGAGCCATCCTAAAACTCAATTTCGGTGATTCTCTGCGAAGAAGAAACAAGAGTTAATGGATTAGCAAGCAAATGTGCGTCTGTAGATTGTCACTTTGTTGAGCCAATCCTTTCCATTCAATCTCAGAAAACGCATTTAACGTAATTGGTATCTGCATCAACAACCGGACCTCGTGACTCCCGCTCATTTCTTTGTTTTTGAGCGATTAAACAATATTCATTTGAAAGATAAAACACAGTAAGTTGCCACGTTAAATAGATTTAATGGATACATTTTTTTAAATTCGCAAGGAGTTGGTCTCGATACTGGAAAAACATTTCTAAAGTACTCCTAATTGAATTATATATTAAGTATAAGAGATATAATATCTGTTAGTTTTTAATACAATCTATTTAGAATTAAATATTTATTCATTTTGTAATAATCTGCCCATTTGATAGATCATAACGTAGGAAATGCATTTAATGTAATTATTAGTATCTGCATCAACAACCGGACCTCGTGACTCCTCATGTCTTTGTTTTTGAGCAATTAAACAATATTCATTTGAGGGATAAAACACATAAGTTTCCACGCGAAATATAATAATGGATAATTTTTTTTAAATGCGTAAGTAGTTGGTCTCGATACTGGAAAAACATTTCTAAACTACTCCTAATTGAATTATATATTAAATATAGGAGATATAATACCAGTTAATTTTTAATACAATCTATTTAGAATTAAATATTTATTCATTTTGTAATAGTTATTCATTTTGTAACAATCTGCCCATTTGATAGATCATAATGTAGGAAATGCATTTAACGTAATTATTAGTATCTGCATCAACAACCGGAACTCGTGACTCCTCATTTCTTTGTTTTTGAGCGATTAAATAATATTCATTTGAGGGATAAAACACATAAGTTTCCATGCAAAATATAATAATGGATAATTATTTTTAAATGCGTAAGTAGTTGGTCTCGATACTGGAAAAACATTTCTAAACTACTCCTAATTGAATTATATATTAAATATAGGAGATATAATACCAGTTAATTTTTAATACAATCTATTTAGAATTAAATATTTATTCATTTTGTAATAGTTATTCATTTTGTAACAATCTGCCCATTTGATAGATCATAATGTAGGAAATGCATTTAACGTAATTATTAGTATCTGCATCAACAACCGGAACTCGTGACTCCTCATTTCTTTGTTTTTGAGCGATTAAATAATATTCATTTGAGGGATACAACACATAAGTTTCCACGCGAAATATAATAATGGATAATTATTTTTAAATGCGTAAGTAGTTGGTCTCGATACTGGAAAAACATTTCTAAAGTACTCCTAATTGAATTATATATTAAATATAGGAGATATAATACAAGTTAATTTTTAATACAATCTATTTAGAATTAAATACTTACTCATTTTGTAATAATCTGCGCATTTGATAGATCATAACGTAGGAAATGTAATTAATATAATTGGTATCTTCATCAACAACCGGACCTCGTGACTCCGTTCATTTCTTTGTTTTTGAGCGATTAAACAATATTCATTTGAAAGATAAAGCACAGTAAGTTGCCACGTTAAATAGATTTAATGGATACATTTTTTAAATGCGTAAAGAGTTGGTACTGGAAAAACGTTTCTAAAGTACTTCTAATTGAATTATATATTAAGTATAGGAGATATAATATCTGTTAATTTTTAATATTATCTATTTAAAATTAAATACTTATTCATTTTGTAATAATATCCCTATTTGATAGATCATAACGTAGGAAATGCGTTTAAAAAATTTGTCTTTATTTTAAATTCTTTATTTAAATTGTAATACTGATTTTGTAATTAGTAGAAAGTAAACACATTTTATAAGCTTCATGTAAAATAGTTTTCCATAAGCTGTATAGAATTTGTCCAGATGAAACATCATAAAAATATTTTTTTTGAATAAATTTTAATACATTTCATTCCAATGTCATTAATCCATATTAAAATGTTAAATTTTGATGCCGCAAAAAATTTGTTTCTATAGAAAGTACTTTTTGTACAAAATGTGTTAATGTGTATTTGTACAAATGTTAAAAACCCTCTTTTTTTTAAACATTTAAGTAGATTCTAGTTACTTTTAAAACCTAACCCTAATATCATCAGACATCGAAAATAATAAATAAAAAAATAAATAGCTGGTTGGAAAAATATTGCTGAATTAAGAAGGTGTTACGTACACTTATCAAATATAAAATTTTGTTAATCAAGTCATCGCGAGGGTTAAACACGCGTCTGTCTGCAAAACACACTTCCAAAAACTCTTTCAATCGTTGGATCAAATATCCTGAAAAAATATAAATGGAAAAGTAAACAAGGTATAGGGGAAAAATTCGATCCTCTACTGATATACTCTAAATTTTTTGATGTAATATATATATATATATATATTTATATATATATAGAAAGAGAGACGCAAAGGCACATACACACACACACACATCCGATTGGGTTTAGCTTCAATAACAGCCGTCAAAACCGTCCTCTTTCTATCGGTGAACTCGAAATTCCGAATTCTAATATTCAAATCTTCTTCGTCTGGAAATTTTGAATTTCCTTCAGGCAGTTGTCTCTATTTCTTTTATCACCCCCGCATTTTTTTCATCCCTCTGTCTTTTCTATCCTATACATATACATATAGACATTTCATTCACATATCCTAAGGGGTACCGATGACTCTCAGCACGTCAGCGTGGAGTTGATTTCCACCATTTTTGGGCACTCAGGGGGATTCCACTCAGTGTGATTGCAAGCTTTGATTTAGTAAGACGTCAACTAAGCTCAAAGACAATTTATGGCACTGTGCGCTCAATCCAAATTTATTTATCTTATTCATAATCTGATTTCTGCGTAGCTTTGCTTTAGGGACATAAGAAATTGATTTGGTAGGCTACTCTCCTTACATTTGCTTTTCGGAAAGCTATCAGTGAAATTTCGGAAATCTAGGAGTATTGAAAAGTTGCATAAATAGCATTATTGCAACTGTTTATCAAAGACTGGTTTTATCTTTCATTTAGATATCGTAATAGTTCAAAAAATTTACATAAAATTGAAATATGTTTTTTAAGAATAGTTTTCAAAACAATATATAAAATGGAAAGAAATAAACGTCATAGGTAAATCGAAAGAAATGAATTTATAAAAGATTTTAGAAGCTTTCTGATTTCCATAAATCAGAATTCATTTTTCGTTGCATATTTTTGTTTTTATTTTGAATATCTATTTGGAAAGAATAAAGTTTTGAAACTGAAGTTTTATCTAAAATTTCGAATTATAATATTATAAATTTCTTATAACTATTTTAAACTTTATTGTATTTTATTTTATATATTTGAAGTATTCTTTAATTCAATTATGTTTTCTAAAATAACAACCAAAAAAAAACTTAATAGCGCTGTATAATGTCAAGAATTTCTTAAAAATATTCATTTATATTCCTCATAAACAGTTTAAAAAAGTGCACCGAATTTAGCTTCTTTTGTTTTAAAATAATAATATAGTTAGTACTTTGCCTGAATTTGTGAAAGATTTAAAAGAAACTTGCTCAATACAAGCAAGTTTTACTCCGTTAAAAAAAGTAAATTAGTTAAAAACACGACCTATATATTGTAGTTAAATATTTGCTCAATGATCGTAAAACTTGCTTGCAAGATCGTTGAGCAAATATTTAACTGCAATATATCGGTAGTTTTTTTTAACTAATTAGTTTTATGAAATAGCTCAACATTCAGTAGACGATACATTTCCGCTGCATCTCTTAGCTTACATTAAAGAAAGTACTTTCCAGATTTCTGTAGCATTCAGAAACAAAATACATTAAGCATTAATGGAACTCGGAGATAATTTTTTTCACCGTAATGAAAATGACTCAGCAAGAAACATTTAACATACTTAATGGACAAATTATTTTAATAATCCCTCAATAATGAAATATCTGTCCTTTGATCTTAAAATGGTCAATTATACATATAATTTGCTTCATTTTTCTAAGTGAATGTCATTACCTTCTTAATTACCCTATAAGTATTTCTAAAGGGAAAAACATCCAATTCTTAGATACTTAATAACTATTTAATATGTTTTTCTCCTGTAAAAATATAAATAATTTGTAATATACCATTATTTATTATTCTAGATATTCATCGTTGCATTATTACTGTTTTAGCAGATGATTGGAAAGATAATGCGTTTGTTTTATGAGTACTTTTGTAAGAATGGATATGAAATGACACCATACTAATACTTCTCTATTAATGATTGCCCGGTATCTATTATTATTACATAAATAATAAATTGAAATTCTTAACATGTAAATGGTATGTTATCATGCAAAACTTAGTAATCTTTATCAAATAAAATCCTTCAATAATCACTCAAAGTAAAAAATAAAGCAGCAATGTAGAAGTAAGTTAATTGAAAAAAAAATTATACACCTCATTATGCATGTAATGCTAGATCTGTGAAAAATATTTTCGAATATGAAAAGTATGTATTCTATGTTATGTTTAAAAGTCTGTTATCTCTCACCATGTGGATATTAATAATAATTAAAAATTTATCAATCTTTAAATACGATTTTTTAAAAAGAAATTTACATAAAATTGTCAAATGTGCATACGCATAAAACTCGGAATATCATTTTTTAGTTCAATAACTTGCTGTCTTATGCCAAAGATTTCAAAGAATTTTATAATGGTATGTACAAAGACATGGATATTGACACTTGTGCTGAGGATATAGATGATATTGACTCTAGAGTAGTGGATATAGATGATTGGATTCTTATTGAAAGACTTTGAGGTTCTGAAATGGAACTATATATCGGCATTTGGACAAAGGCAAGGGAGGGAAAGGAGAATGCACCTCGAAGAATCTGGCTGTTCGCTTGAAAGTGGCGAATTTTCCGCCCCACTTGTGTTTTGGCAGTACTAGACGTTGATTCACCCAGCTCCAATATCGACGTCGTTTTCATGAATAATTCATTTCAGTCGAAGTTCGTATTTTATTTTTGCGTAATATTTACCACGGTCTTTTTCTGACCCTTCTCATAAGCATCTACTAAGGATTGTGAAGCTTCCAATATTGAAGATGACCCGAGGATGCATAAGGGATCAGATTCCTGGAGTCCTTTTGACTCTGCTCTTCTTTAGAAAATTTCAGAAGGGAGAGTTGGGGAACTAAGAATTTGATGGCGAATAGCTGGGAATTTTTTTTTATTTCCCTGATAATTCCCACTTGTCGAAAACACCCAAAATATGGAAATATTGTTACTTGCGAAGTGGGCCAAACAAGGAACAACGATGAATCAAAATAGTACTTTTATTAGAATAAATATAAATTTCTGAATTGATCTTAATTAGAGGGTTTTAATAATGTTGATTGCTCATTATTAGCAAGCGAAATATTGATATTAAAGGTTTTGATAAAGTCTTTAGTTAAAACCTTCTAGGAATGAAAAACATTTTATTTCACTTTTCTGTACCATTAAAACCATTTATGTTCTTTTTTTTTCAATCTAGTTTTTTTTATTTGAATTGAAACACGAATTTCTTTTAAATATACTTTGAATAGGTATTTTTATAAGTATTTTTCCAAATTTTAAATATATATGTCGCATGAATGGCCAAGTTTCCAAAATTTAAAAATATGGTGTATGAATATTTTTGATTTGAATTGAAACACGAATTTCTCTTAAATATACACTGAAGTGACAAAAGTCATGGGATACCTCTTAATATCGTGTCGGCCCTCCTTTCGCCCGGCGAAGTGCAGCAACTCGACGTGGCATGGACTCAACGAGTCGTTGGAAGTCTTCTGCAGGAATATTGAGCCATGCTGTCTCGATAGACGTCCATAATTGTGAAAGCGTTGATGGTGCAGAATTTTGGGCACGAACAGACCTCTCGATGATGTCCCATAAATACTCGATGAGATTCATGTCGGGCGATCAAGGTGTCCAGATCATTCGTTGGAATTGTCCAGAATGTTCTTCAAACCAATCGCGAACAGTTGTGGCCCGGTGACATGGCGCATTGTCATCCATAAAAATTCCATCGTTGTTTGGATACATGAAGTCCATGAATGGCTGCAAGTGATCTCCAAGTAGCTGAACATAAGCATTTCCAGTCAATGTTCGGTCCAGTCGCACCAGAGGACCAAGTCCATGCCATGAAAAAACAGCCGACACTATTACGGTGCCACCACCAGCTTGAACAGTGCCTTGCTGACAGTTTGGGTCCATGGCTTCGTGGGGGACATGACTCGAACCCTACCATCAGCTCTTTCCGACTGAAATCGTGACTCATCGGACCAGGCCACGGTTTTCCATTCATCTAGGGACCAACCAATATGCTCACGTGCCCACGAGAGTCGCTGCAAGCGATGTCGTTCTGTCAGTAAAGGCACTCGAGTCGGTCTTCTGCTGGAATAGCCCAAGAAAGCCAAATTTCTCCGCACAGTTCTAACAGACAAGTCCCTTGTACGTCCCACATTGATCTCTGTGGTTATTTGACGCAGTGTTGCTTGTCTGTTAGAATTTACGACTCTTTGCAGACGTCGTCGGTCTCGGTCGTTAAGTGCAGGCGGTCGACCACTGCACTGTCCATGGTGGGATGTTATACCTGAAATTTCATACTCTCGGCACACTCTTGACACAGTGGATCTGGGAATGTTGAATTCCCTAACGATTTCCGAAATGGCATGACCCATGCGTCTAGCTCCAACTAACATTCCGCGTTCAAAGTCTGTTAATTCCCGTCGTGCGGTCATCATCACGTCAAAACCTCTTCACATGAATAACTTGAACAGAAATGAAAGCTCTGCGAAAGCACTGCGCATTTATACCTGTTCTACGCGATGCTACTGCCATCTGATAATTTGCATATTGCTATCCCATGACTTTTGTCACTTCAGTGTACTTTAAATAAGTATTTTTTCCAAATTGTAAATATATAGGCGCAGGAATCACTGTACCTCGTGAAGCTATTTTGCCAAAGATTGATGATTAATTATAAAAAAAAAGTATTCAAAATTTAAAGTTAAAAATACAATATTATACGGGATTAAATGCATATGTGGATTTTTATTTTAATAATTTGAAAACTAAATTTAAAATTAAACTTTTCAATATATTAATAATTTGGAATCCAATTACTAAGTCGAATCAATGTGATTGAACTATTACAATCTCGTAGTAATAAAACATTGTTGGTAAAACATTTCAAAATATTTCGCAATTTAATTGAAGCCATATAAAAATAAATACAAGGAAATAACTAGATTTTGTTATTTGACTTTAGATGCAATTAGAATTTTACAGTTTGAAAAGCAATTGTTTATTTACAAAATAAAAAAAATGTTGTCTTAAGGATTTTTTTGTTAAGATACAAAATTACATTATAATTTATTTATTTTATGTAGAAAATAACTATTTTAAGTATTTTAAAATATTGTACGCTAAAAATAAAATTGTAGTCCAGCCTATTTTAGAATCTAATTACTAAGTCGAATCAATCTGATTGAATTATTATAATCTCGTAAAAATAAAACATTATTGGTAAAACATTTTAAAATATGTTTCAATTTAATTGAAACCATATAAAAATAAATACAAAGAAATAACTAGATTTTGTTATTTGACATCAGTTGCAATTAGAATTTTACGGTTTGAAAAGCAATTGTTTATTTACAAAATAAAAAAAGCAGTTTTAAGAAGTTTTTGTTAAATAAATTTCAATGTAATTTTCTATTTTATTTTATGTAGGAAATAACTGTTTTAAATATTTCAAAATATTGCACGCTAAAAATGAAATCGTAGTCCAGCCTATTTTGAAAATTCGCTTTCAGTCAATTCTTTTCAGTATACGAATACTAAGCATAACAAAAACTGCTGGATATTGACAAATTTGTCCCAAAGTGAAGACTTATGGATAACTTGAATCGATCTACTTTAAAGATATTATGCTTAATTAGTTTAACTGACTGCAACCGTGATTGAGTATCCCAATTTAAAGCTGACTACGAAAGAAATTACTACTTCATTTTTCAAAGCGTTGCATTAGAAAATAATTTATCACTCGACTAAGGAACTAATCCTTTGTTTGCCTTTTAAGTTTTTCTTTCGTCCTCAAAAGATAGCGAAATAGCCCTATAAATAAACCAGATTTGGCATAACAAAAGGGAAAAGAAAATTAGTCCTTCACTTAATAGGATAAATATCGTTATTCGTGGGGAAGTTCTCGGCTGCCATTTTTTTTATGTCTTCCACTGGTTAATGGTAACGCAGAGCATAAATGTTTGTTTTGTGAAACTCGCTCGTAAAGCGTTCTTTCAGCAAGGTTGGTACATATTCACCACTATATAACTAGACGTTTCGAAAGGAAAAAAAATCTCGAATAAAAGTTAGTTTAAGGAATGAGAATTTTAATTAAGGCTCCTGGAACATTTTCTGATTTCATCCCTTCCCATGTAAATCAGAAGACTGACAAATTGACTCTTTAAATAAACCTGAGTATGCTTTAAGATGTTTGTTCATTAAATCAAAGATTAGCGAAATGGTTTCATTAAATAATTGGAGATCATAGAGTTGGCTACTGTAGTCGATGATAAAATCTTATTATGTATATGGGAAATTTGTTGAATTTTTAAGAATATCTTGTGTATTTTAAACGAATGCACATAACTGTTGTTATCGTTATTATCTTTTTTTGCTGTTAGTTACAGTTGTTATTATCTTTTTTTTGCTGTTAGTTATAGTTATTATCTTTTTTTTGCTGTTAGTTATAGTTATTATTATCTTTTTTTTTTTGCTGTTTTTGT
Organism: Caerostris darwini; assembly: GCA_021605075.1. NCBI lineage: Eukaryota > Metazoa > Arthropoda > Arachnida > Araneae > Araneidae > Caerostris > Caerostris darwini. Next base: position 884,501 of record BPLQ01011087.1, on the reverse strand, counting down.
TGTTAATTTTGGCATACAAAAAAGTAGTTTTTAATCGTTTTTCTTCTTATTTTATCTATCGACTTTTCCAATATATCTTGAGCAAAAACAAAGATTTGGTAAAAAATTACTATCGCTAATGTAGTGATATAGTCAATAAGTATACGATGAAAGTAAATAAGTAAAAATAATAAGTAATAATAATTAGTAAGTAATCGTAACCTTGAAAGTAGATTTTCGAATGTTCTAATATGGTGCAAACTAAGTTATGAATGCAGAAAATCCAAAAATACTTTAATTTAAATAATATATTTTGAGCATGAAGAAAATGCAAATTTGAATTAATCAAATATTTTAAAATTCTTGATCCTCACTCACAAAAAACAACTTTTTTTGAAAAATGGAAAAAAAAAAAAAAAAAAACACAAGAATAATATTTTTTTTTTCATGTTCCATAAGTTCTGCAATTTTTTATTATAAACATCAGGGCAAAAAAATTGCATTAATATTGCTTAAAAAGACAACGAACATATTTTTTGTATACATGCAAAGTATATTTTTTTCTTTCAATTAACAGAGAATAATGTCAGTGACAACCATTATTTCGCTGTAAAATAATTTTTCGTTTCTTAATTTTTTCTGGATTTAATTTTTTGTGAGAGATTAAGGCAAGTTTAATTGGTGTCAAAATCTATTATAAAATGTTCTCAGACAGCAAAATTGTCAGTAATTAATTCAATTGTTAAAGACAGTGAAAATTTACAAAAATGAAGAACTTGAATGTTAATCAGGTACTTAATGTCTATTTAGCTAAAATTGTGTAGTTATTTTTCTCCAAGTAATTATATTGTCTAGGTATTGGTCAAATAATTTTTAAAGAAAAACTTCAAACATTACAAGAATTATTACTTTAATAAAAGTACTAAAGGATTTTCTTTTAATTATATGTTTAAAATATGGGTAAGTTATTTGTAACTTACTGTTTTGTCATTGCTGAATTTTAACTAATTTGATCCATTTAACTAATTTTTATTCATCTTAAAACGTTGCTTATATATTTTATGTACTTTTTTATTTAAAACGTTCTGAATTGTTTGTATTCAAATGGCGTATTTCACATACATAAATGATTACTTAATTATGAAATTTGAAATGAAATCTATTTATGCCAGATAAACTATAAGTAAATTGTTTCGCATATATCTTACTTTTTCTAAATATAATTAAAAGGAGTATATTATTTGTAAAATATTAGTAAAGAGTTATTTGTAATTTTTAAATTTAAATAATTTTTTATAATTTATAATTTTAAAGTCATTTGTAATTTTTGTTGTCATCGCTCCATTTTAACTTGCACCAATATATCATTTAATAATTAGCAATTATCTAAAATTCTCTTTTCAATTTATCTAAAAATTGATTTTGTTCTTTAAAATATTTTAGTTTTAACTGTTATTTATTATTTTCAAACTCAATTAAAAATATATTTATTTGTATTTATGCAATATTTATAAGGTATCTTATATTTTTGTCCAATTTCTATGAAAACAAGAACAGAAATGAAATGATTCACATATTCGAGCTAAAAATAATTGTATTACTAAGAGAGCGTGTAAATTTGTGCCCCAAAAATTCCCCTTCGAAAGGATTTATGCCAATTGTATGATTCGAAACCACGATGACTCGAGGTCGGGAATTTTAAAATCGGGAAAATTAAATTTACTTGGTCCTATAGGGTTAAAAAATATATTTATTAAAGATTAAAAGAATTTAAAATATATTTATTTGTATTTATTCAATATTTATACGGCATTTTATATTTTTTCCAATTTCTACAAAAATGAAATGATTCACACATTCGAGCTAAAGATAGCCGAATCACTAAGAGAGCGTATAATTTTGTGCCCCAAAAATTCCCCTTCGAAAGGATTTATGCCAATTGTATCACTCTAAACCACAAGGACTCTAGGTCGTGAATTTTAAAATCGGGAAAATTAAATTTACTCGGTCCTAAAGGATTAAAAGTTTCGCCTGGCTTGTTCGACACAAATTAGATCCTCCAGCAATTCTTACTCTAAATATGTAGATAGATGATGTTCAGGGAATCTTTCTTAGTTCCATTTTAACACGATTTACCTCCTTCGGATTACTTACCGTTCATTCCGGACAATAGAATTACCTCTTTTGGTAGAAACTTGGCGATAGTTTAACTCCCATTTGGCGATGGTCATGCTTCATAAGAGAACGGTGGGCCGCTGTGGTCTAGAGACAATGGATTGTTCTTGACGGTGACTGTAAGAAAGTAATAAGCGGAAGCCTTTTATTACACCTTTTCCTTCCTTTTATCGAGCTGTTCCGGCAAATAGTCCGGCACACGCTCGGATAATGGGCTTCCTATCCCCTGACTATAAATCAGAGACCGATAAGCTCTACCCCTTGACACTCATTTCGTTACAACTCGGGAATGGAAAATCCTGAATCTGCTCCAGTTATTAGTAAATGACATGAACTTAAATGATATACTCTGATTTGAAGTGGATAAATGCAGGGTGAAGCTTTATTTTACGCTGTTTAACAGGAAAGTGTGCACGCTTAATATGTTGTGAGAAATTTATTTTATGCGGAGTAGATTATTCAGATAAGATAGTTTTTTTTAATGAGAATATTTATTGATTTTGAGAATATTAAAGCAGTTTTGTTGAAGTGGATAAATATACTCTGATTTGGCGATTCTGAAGTGATATGGAAGTGGATAAATACGGGGTGAAGCTTAACTTTTCGCGGTTAATATGTTGTGAGAAATTTATTTTATGTGGAGTAGATTATTCAGATAAAATATTTTTTTATGAGAATATTTATTGATTTTCAGAATATTAAAACAGTTTTGTTGAAGTGGATAAATATACTCAGATTTGACTGATTCTGAAGTGATAGGGAAGTGGATAAATGCAGGGTTAAGCATAAATGTAACGCTGTTTAACAGGAAATTGTGTACGGTTAATATGCTGTGAGAAATTTATTTTATGTGAAGAAGATTATTCAGATAAAATAGTTTTTTTTATGAAAATATTCATTTAAAGCGCATTAAAACCATTCTTGTTGAAATGGAATATTATACTGATTTGGCTAAAATTCCCTGATCCTGAAATCCATAAATATACTATGATAATATAATTTGAAGTGGATAAATGCTGAATGAAGCTTTATTTTTCGTCTTTTAAGGGGAGACAATATTAGGTTAGTATGTTGGAAGAAATTTATTTTGTATGGAGAAGATTATTCATATACAATAATTTTTGAAAATATTGAATTTGAAAGTAATAAAATGGTTTTTGCCGATCGTTCAAAGATTTTTGAGTTCTATGGGATTAATAAAAATTATTAAAATTATTCTTGAAGTCATTTTCTTTTGAATTTAAAAATTGTTTCGTAGAAAATTTTCCATCTTATTAAATAAACTGTAATTTAATCAATGTAATTTGTTTGTATGAAAGAGCAAAATATTTTAAAAATAGCAATATATAACACAGCTATTTTTGAAGCAACACATGTTTATTTAAAGAGGAAAAGCTGTTAAAAACACTTACATTTTTTTTTGTTATTATTTTCTCTGAAACAAAATTGTTAGGCAATTTTTTTTTGATACATAACCTTGTTTTAACAAAAATGCTGAACTTTTTACAAATAGTGAATAAAATAACTTAGCTTTGCAATATTCTTTAGAATCTTCTAATCCTTTATTAGTGCAGAGATGTTAAAAATATTTTACAAATAATATAGTCTTTTTAATCATATTTTGAAAAAGTAAAATAAAAAAATTATAAGATATATGTGAAGCAATTTACTTATAGTTAATCAAGCATAAATAGATTTGATTTCAAATTTCACAATTAAATAATCATTTATGTGTTTGAAATACGTCATTTGAATACAAGCAATTCAGAACGTTTTAAATTAAGAAGTACATAAAATATATAAGCAACATTTTTAGATGAACAAAAATTGCTAAGTAATACAAAGCAATAATTAAAAAGTTTAGAAATAAACATATATTTATTTATCTAAAATTTGTAAATAGATTTTACTTCTTTTCGACTTAAACATTTATCGAGTTAAAATTATTTAAACTTTGGTGGTGAATCAAGATAAGGAATATTTTTAAATTGTTTTTTGTTTGATTTAAAGTAAAAAAGACTAACATAGAAGAAAGATTAACGACCAAAGAACTAATTACAATTCTCTCCTACGGTTGGTCCAAGCATCTGGATCGATACCTTTTAATTAACCGTACACTGATTTAGATTAAGGTTTTCATCTCTTAATGAAAGTCGCTTTTTGCGTTGATTTAACAGTCTCTTTTTTGCTGAGTTATTGCAAGAGTCAGGCCTCTCCCCCCTCCCTTTTTTTCTCATTGTTTTATTAAAAGGAAAGAAAAAAAAAGTTTATAAACATTATCACAAAGGGGTATGAAAGCGATTGATTAAAAAACTCCTTTAAGTTTAAAACGAATAAAATTTGTTCGTTGCAACAGAAGAAAAAAAAAAAAAAATAACTGTATTAAGTAACGAGAAAATATGTTTTTGTTACTTCGTATCATTCTATTTTTACATAAATTATTTTCTTAGCTTCTAAATTATGTTTGCCCGTCTTTTACTGATAAAGTTCCCACTGAAAAGCATAATGTAGTTTGTAATTTCTTATTAGTTTTTGAATGAGATTTGTTCTTATCAACTAAAATTTGGTGTTTGATCTTCATTGTTAAGATTTGACAATAAATATTTGTTAAAAGAACAAATTAATCTTTTCTAATCTAATGTAATACTTTAATTAGTTTGCATCATTATTAGTTATCGTTTCATTTTTAATTATCCTTGAAGTATTTTTCGAAATAGCAGAGTATTTAATTCTTTAAAATATAATCATATACATTTATATTTTTTTCTTTTCTTAAATCGCTATATATAATAGCCTCTCATTCTAATATTTTATGGGCTTCTTAAACAAGATAAAAACTACTCACACAGAACCTACACAAAATCATCACCCATGTATGGTTTTTTCTATATCTACCGATATCAGCGATATATAACGAAGGCTACAATAAATTGCTTAATAATTCTGCGTATACATCAATCCATTCTAATAATTTTAACCTTTCTTAAACAAATTTTCATTATTTTTGACCAGTGTAAATCACCACCAAGCCATTGAGGTGTTATTACATTCATATTATGTTATATTGCACATTTCCCGAAATACATAACGGGTTGAGGAAAATTTAAGTTAATATTTCGAACTCTTTTGCAGGGTACTTGACAATGCCATTGTGTCAAGTGAGATTATCTTAAAATGCAGTTATGGTAATATTCGAGATACTTAAGTGATTTGATAATTATGAGTAATTTATTTTTGTTAAAAAGTACATAATAGGATATTCTAATGATTCGGTTAATTTAATTTTTCAATTTCGTCATTTTCAAAGACAGAGAAAACCAGCTAAATAGTAAGAAGGTATTAACCATGTTTACCTTAATCATCAAAAATACTTGTAATTTTAATTCAGTTAATAAATAAATTATTAAAAAACTACTTTGAAATTTATTAAAATATTATGTGACAAAGAAATATTTAGAAGACTACTAAAAGTAAAAGGTAAAAAAGTATATTAATCTACTTCAGAAAACTTATTAAAGTAAAAACGACACCACTCTCTAATCGTTGTTCTTGTTATCAAAAACTCCACGAGATTAGCTTTCAACTTTTAATTTGTTTTCAAAATATGAAAATTATTTATACACTGAAAAAATATCATTCAAATAATTTAATTTTTAAAAAAAACATAAAAAAAAGCTTTTAAAAGAATTATCAATATCTTATTTATTTATTAATTACTTATTTGCATTTTAATTAGTACTTATTGAATAAACTGTACTTATTTTTTATTAATTAATTATAATATTTTAAAATTATATATATATCATAAGAAGTTTAAAAGTACCTCGTGCATTTATTTCATAAGAAATATTCTCAAAGTTGATTAAAAATTTAAAGGGTCCCCCTTCTTAGCACATGAGATTAAAATATATTATACAATTTTTTCTTGAAGAATGCAGTTGCATTACATTCGTTCATTGTTGGTAAAAAGTTCGATTAATTTCACGAGATCAGAAAAGAAAAAAAAAAAAGATAAAAATCTACAAATAAAAAAAAGACTTAACTTTTCTGAATATTCCAATTATCTGTTGATATTTTAATTTTATGGACACCCCTTTTCTTATTACAATAAAAGTCTTACGCACAATTTAACGCCAAAATTCCAACCCGAAGTACTTAAGAGTAAAACTGGGCTCAAAAATCGATCCCGATTCGAGGCTGGATTTTTTTTTCTTCGATCCTTCTGTCTTACTTTTATTGGTTTTGTGATTAAAGCTTAATTAATATTTCATGATCACGCTTCGGTAAAATTTTATGAACGGTAGATATACGAAAAGGTGCAAGAGAATAATTATAAAAAAGAATTAGAATATGAAAAAAAAAGACAGAATACAATGTATATTCTACTTTCGTATTCTACCCCTAATTCTTGATGCAGTTTTTATACTCCGTCACTAAATGAGATATTTTTAACTAGCCATTTGCATTTTAACTTATTTGACTGTATGCCAGCAATGAGGGTTTATGGAGCTGAAGAATTGTAATAGGAAAACGTACAGAAAGATAAGAAATTTCAAAATTGATAGCTCTGCATCGAGATCATGAGATGCGTATGCATTTTTTATGATACAGAAGTCATGACAGTTTTAATAAAGAAAACTAGTGTCCCGGAGAATCATAAAATCATCCATTGTAATAAAATTAATGATTGCTTTTACAAAATGGGGAAAAAGTTTTCTATGTCAGTCATAAAACTTAAAGTAAAATGATGTAAAAGTGGTATTTTTTTTTCTTTAAATTAAAATGTCCCTCATTATATCTAATTATTATTGATGACCTTCTAATTTAATTATTATTAATTTATTAAATATTCAGCTTTTATGTGCCAAAAGCATTTAATGTGCCAAAAGCACCAGGCAAACAGTTTTAATTTGTGATATTAATCTTTTAATAGTTTTTTATTATTAACATTGACTCTATATTAAAAGTATAAAGAGTCCAAATTAAACTTGGAGAGAATATGATTTTTTTAAAAAGAAAAATTATGCAAATTTCTGAATTAAAGTATTTTTTAAACAATTAAGTTTAAGATGAACATTTACAATGAATAAAATAAAGTAAATTGGTATTTAGTAAAAGTACAACAGCACGAATATTACATAAATAAATAAACTATTTGGTATTCGTACTAAAATTACTTATTTTATTAAAATACTGTTTTTTTGTTGTATTTGTATAAAAAGGTATTAAATGTTTAAAGACATCTTTGTATGTAACTATGTATTTTTAAATACCACGTTTATAGTTCTTTCAGTGATATATTATAGCTGTTAAATTAAAAAAGTTATGAATAAATGAATTTTCAGTAAGAAATTTATTATGAATATGAATGATATTACCTGAAAACAGTTTATTTTTTTTTTTTTTTTGAAATCACCAAAATCTTTATTTTGGCAATTTACAATTTATACCGAAACAATTTAATCTCATGACTAAAAGAAAATTAACTTAAGATTAAGTGAAAAGATACCAACTATGTAATTACCTTTAAAGAATATCATAAGTTATTATTTTTTCATTTTCTCTTATTCCTCTTAGAAATAATTTTTTTTTTTCATTTCTTCATAAATTTTTTCAAACAGAAATAATTTATTTCGTCTTCAAACACAATTTAAAACTAAGTAAGCGGTTCAAAATTTGCATTGGAACTGAAATAACTGATGCTATTAATGAAAAGAAATAAAACCCAGTGAAAATACTTTTTCCTGTGATAAAAACAAAGAAAATGTCCCCCTTAATAATATCCTGAATACTATACATTATATATTTACAGTGCAATCGTGAACACGAAAGTTATAGCTGTGAGAACTGAAAGGTGGCCATTTTGAGAGTTTTGACCTCAGCCACAGTTCTACAATAGAACGCGACAGCTGGCATTCTTTACTTGCTTCATCCATTCCCAGCAACCCTCCCCCAAAAGGATCTTCCGCCTCACTAAGAAATTTCTTTTTAGGGGTCATATACAAAATCGAATGTCACTCCTTATTTTGTGCTCTAGGAGAAAGGAATACAACTTTCAAAGTGAAAAATTGTTCGGTTATTAAATATTGTGTGACAAAGATCATCAATTAAAATTTCTAAATTTATGATATGAATATGATGGATCAACAATCATTTGTGTAATGATATAACAACAGACTGTTTACACTTAAGGGTAAAGCAAACTAATTTAAGTTGGGTTGATCTTCTACAGGCAGACATTCTACAGAAGAATAAGAAAAGAATTTTATCATCTCTTCCAATAAAGATAAAAGATAAAAAATTATTTATTTTATTATAACACAGATTATTCATAAAACTTTTTTATAATTTTTACCTGTACTTAAATCCAGTGGCTAGGGATATAAAGCAGATAATTGGAAATTAGAAAAGTTGCAGCAGAATTTTATTTGAATAGAATTTTCTACTTTTTCTATATTTGAATAGAATCTTCTTCTTTCTATATTTGAATAGAATCTTCTTTCTATATTTGAATAGAATCTTCTTCTTTTCTTTCTTCTTCCTTATATATTTGAATAGGATCTTCTACTTCTTCTTTCTGTATTTGAATAGAATCTTCTTTTCTTTTATAAATCTTTCTAAATTACTAACGAACAAATTTTTAAATAATTTCCAAAAAATAAAGTAATTATTTTTAAATTATTCTGAATTGGTAATTGAAATAAACATTAAGAAAAAAAAAGGACGGATAACTTTTTTCTCTTTGTTAGCTTGAATTACACGTCTTATTATCTATGAAGAACCATCTTCAATAGATTTTACTTATCAAAAAGCTTGCTGGAAAGTTATAAATGCTGATTCAGGTCAAAACCATCATTTTATCCTTTTTACTCTGAAAGAATTATCCGTACCAGTTCAGTGTTAGAACAAATATTATTACATACGAAGGATTTAATTTACAAGAGTTACAAATAGTTACAAGTGATTTTCCTTGCCAAAATATGCTTGGTAATAATATTTAAAATACATTATAACTTAATTATATAATTTGTCCGACTTGAAAGAAAGAACAAAAACATTTAGAGTATTTTTTAATTAGTTGAGAAAATTATATAAAATTATTAGGTAAAAACTGAAAATAGTTTTTAAAAAAAATTTTTTTATGACGAGTTGTTGTAATTTGAGCGAATATAATTTGAACTTTTTCTTTTATGATTCACAAGTAATTTTTTTTATTTCATGATTTTTTAAAAAAATTTCTAAAAAAAATTGATATTTGTTGGAGCATTCTTATTTTTCTCAATAAATAGTATATGATTCAACCAGTACATTATAATAATTTGCTAGTAAATGAGGATTATATTGGAAGGGCAGTTCCACGTTTTAACATTACACTAAAAGAGTTGGGTATCAAAATTAAAGTTTAAAAAAAAAAAAAAGAACAATTTGTATTTCCTTCATATATTTGTTTTTGCAAGCACTTTCACTGAACAATTCTTCAAAATAAAATATTTTTAAACAAATATATATTTTTTCTCAAGAACCTACTCAATAAATATTATATCTTTCAACCAGTACAATATAATAATTTGCTAGTAAATAGGGATTATGTTGGAAGTCAGTTCCACCTATTAACATTACACTAAGTGAGTTGGGAATCCCAATTAAAGTTTAAAATAAAAAAAGAACAATTTGTATTTCCTTTATGTATTTGATTTTGTGAGCACTTTCACTGGACAATTCTTCAAAATAAAATGTTTTTAAACAAATACATATTTTTTCTCAAGAACCTACTCAATGAATAGTATATCATTCAACCAGTACAATATAATAATTTGATAGTAAATGCGGATTATGTTGGAAGGACAGTTCCACCTATTACATTATGTACTTTCGGAATCAAAATTAAAGTTTAAAATAAAAAAGAACTATTTGTTTTTCTTTCATGTATTTGTTTTTCGCGAGCACTTTCCCTGAACAATTCTTCACACTAAAATATTTTATACATATTTTTTTGTTAAGAACCTCCCGGAAATAATTTGGAAATTAGTATATAGTCCACGTTATTGCATAAATCCACCTTCAATCTTTTCATTTTTCTCTGTCCTTTAGAGCTAAAGGGAAAGGATGGGGGAGTCATTTAAGTGTGAAAACTGGATGAGCTATGGGATTCTTCATCTAACGAACCCCTTTATAGATGAATCGGCATAATTCATGCCTTGACGTGCTGAACTTCCTCTCCCAGCTACGATATGTGAAATATTTTCAATACCTGGTCGAAAAAATTTCCACGTTTTTTCATGGTTTGTGATGATTTGTTAAGTGCCTGGGGAAATGGGAATACGAAAGTTGAAAAAGAACTTTTTTTTCGGCACCATCTTAAATTTCAAACATCAGTTGTTGGGTAAAGTAAATAGTTTATTTTAGTTGAAACTACTTCTTACTGGTAGTTAAATGAAAACTTTTTAAAAAATATTAAAGAAATCTTTTATTAAATTACAAAATAAATAAAGTTGTGAGCACTTTCTGAATTATTATATAAAAGTAATTGTTGAAAAAGCACTTTTTTTTCAGCACCATCTTAAATTTCAAACATCAGTTGTTGGGTAAAGTAAATAGTTCATTTTAGTAGGAACTACTTCATAGTGGTAGTTAAATGAAAACTTTTTAAAATATTAAATAAATCTTTTTTTTAAATTACAATAAATAAAGTTGTGGCACTTTCTAAACTATTATATAAAATTATGGAAAGTATAATTATAAAAGTATTTTTATATACAAATACTATTATATTAGGATATTTTTTTATGATTATTTACTCTTTGTCTGTAAAGATATAATCGTATTTTCGTTTTGTCTAGTATAATTAATCGCGACTACATTTGCCACATAAAGTTTTTGAATAACAGTTATTTGTGAAATAATTTATTTAAAAATGATAGAGTTGAATATAAATAATACAAATTATTAGAACGCCTATTTTATTATGTTTTCACCTTTATCTTGTTTACATTTATGAACTTCATTATTTTTTAATGTTTCTGGTCTTCAAGTATTCATTTATTTAACTTTATCCGAGATTTTTTATTTTACACAATTGTGTCTCATATAAATCTTTCAATTAAGAATTCGTCGCGAAAAGTTAAAATTTAATTCTTTTCATAGAAAAAGTAGGCATTTACTTAATGGGAATTATCGAATTAAACAATTAACACTTATCAATCGTAACACTTATTATCAACACTTATCAATAGTTTCCAAATATTTAACATAATGCATTCTGATCTAGGAATTTTATTTCAGCAATTCTGAAAACTTATCATACCTAATTAATTTATATTTTTTTGTAAATAATGCTAAATTCAATATATATATATATGTATATGTGTGTGTGTGTGTGTGTGTGTGTGTGTGTGTGTGTGTAAATTGATTTTTTTTCTGAAAAACACACAAAATTAACAAATGTCAACTAAGTAAGCTTGTTTAAACAAAAATATAAGATTATAATGACGTTGAGACATCTGGCAAGATTACATATTGATTTATATACTTAAAAAAAATTCATCCGTTTTTCTTTAGCATATTTTCTATTCATATTTGAAAAAAAAATTCTTGAGAGTTCGTGTTCAACTCAATGGAATTACAAATTATGTTTTCAATTTACAAGATTTAAAAATTCTAATTCCAAGCATTTGGTATTGAAATCGTGTTTTTCTCCCCCTCCTACTTACAACCTGAAAATCAATAGACATTTACGCTTTTTAGAAACGAAAGCAGAGGATAGGGTGGAATGGGATAGAAAAAAACTATATAAAAAAAAAGAATCCTCTATTTTACAGACGGCCTTAGGTTCAATATCTTGTTCGATACAAATGCGAGATTTTGTTAAAATCGAAATTTTGTTCGTTTTCTCATTGACAGAGAAATAAGAATAACTAAATTTTCTTGAGTATAAACGTCTGTGGTAAATTCGATTGATTATTCTGACAAAGAAGAGCAGTTATTCGATCCAAGTTAACTTTATTTTTCTTTTTTATTCAAATAGAAAGATTACAAGTGGCACATTTAAAAAAAATTAGGATACCAATTCATTTTGTTATTGAATATTTTTATGAAGGTGAATGTAATTGATATATATTTTTTTTAATTCCAATCGCATATCCTTATGTATTGCTAAATCACCTCAAGTTTTACGATATATTTTTGTAGTATTAATTTATTTCTGTTAATTTACGTAAAGAGTTATTAGTAATTATTTTAGTCTATTATTACTTTATTGTAAAATGTTATACAAACATTTAATTCACTTAATTCAAATATTCAATTTTATGATGTATTTTTTGTAGTATTAATTTGTTTTTGTTAATTAATGTAAAGAGTTATTAGTAATTATTTTCGTCTATTATTATTTTATTGTAAGCATTTAGTTTTGAATGTTTGAACTAATTACGTCAGTGGTAAATTCGATTGATTATTCTGACAAAGAAGAGCAGTTATTCGATCCCAGTTAACTTTCTTTTCTTTTCAATTCAAATAGAAAGATTACAAGGGGCACATTTAAAAAAATTAGGATACCAATTCATTTTGTTATTGAATATTGCAATTGATATGTATAGTCACTAAAAGTATTTTTTATTTCCAATCGTATATCCTTATGTATTGCTAAATCACCGCAAATTTAATGATGTGTTTTTGTAGTATTAATTTATTTTTGTTAATTAATGTAAAGAGTTATTAGTAATTAGTTTATTATTATTTTATTGTAAAATTCTGTAAAAACATTTAGTTTCGAAGAGTTTATTTTTGAGCTTTTTACCTCAGTAATAAAATCTCAGAAGTTAAACATGATGTTAATTTGATATTATTATGAACCAGCACTATTGCTATTGACAAATAAAGAAAAATTATTCATCATTACAAAAAAATAGATTATTCTTATATATTTGAAAATTAAAACCACGAATTTCAACTCTAAATCCAAAATGGTCTTGCAATACTGAAAAATATCTTTATCTAGTACATTCTGAAACTGGGGAAATACAAAAGTGCATTTTCAATAAATCTTTAAATAAAGCTGTTAGAAGATTTAACGCCTCTCATTTCCAAAGACACGAGACCTGAGAACAAAATCTGTAAGTCATCCATTACAGAAACTAATTCCGACCCTCAGTTTTTGGTAATCTTTACTTATGAGGGAAATTACATAAAGAGTTTCAGATTTTCGAAGGTTGAAAAAAAAATTCTTGATGATCTACCATTTATCTTAACAGCTCACTATCCCAAGATACGTCTCGAGTTTAAATCAGTTTGAAAGATCTTCTAGAAATGCTTCTTCTTTCATGGTGATGACTTTTTCGATGAACGACTTTCGTTAGTGGGGGTGTAAGAAAGATGAAAAAGTCTGGCTTTTGATAGCCTACTCCTTCCTTAAAGTAGAGGAAAGACTGGGAATAAAAATAGACAACTATATATGAAAAACGTATAAATTTCGTATATTTCGGGTTTTCAGTTTTGTATTATCTGATATTGTTCATGGAAAAGTAAAAATAACTCTAAAAGATAAAAATGGATGTCCTTCTGGAATCAATACTAAAAGAAAGTACAAATGCAGAAGTACTTTATATATAGACTAGTAGATTTGTTTAAAAATAGTTATTCTTATCAATGTCTCAAATATATAGAAGTGATTTATTCATTGTGTTTTAAGAAGACTAAGGGAAGTTTTTAAGTTTTTAAAAAGGAACAAGAATATATATTAAATGTAGTGTAGCATTTTATCTTAAGGAACATTATATATGGCGATAATTGTATTAAAAAATATAAATAAATTTTTAAAAAATATAGAATATATATAGCAGAAATCTTAGAAATCCTACAGCATTTACTATATGTTATTGTAGGAATTTCCGCTATCAATTCTCAAAGAAATTGAAATTGACTGCAGCATGAGAATGAAAAGTAATTTTGATTTTTAAATTGTTTTGTAAGGAATAGCTTAGAAATTAGAATAAAATTTGGAAAAATAGAGACGCTCATAATAATAATAATCTTTAAACAGAATAATTATATGGGATAACAGGTATGAATGATAATTATGGTAAAATCTATTTATTCTTTACAATTAATTTCATGTTATAAACTTTAGAAAACAATAGAACGAATTTAATGCAAATATATGAAATAAGTAATTTTCTCACTGCATTTCTAACGAAGAATATTTTTTCTTTTTGTTCACAACAAAATTGTTATTTGAAATAATTCACTAAAGCAATGCTTTAGTTCAATATTTAGCAGTTACTTACTGATTGTTAACATAAAGAATTCCCTACAGTTTCAAATTTGTAAAATTAATTCATTGTTACTAATTTAAATTAAAATGTTAAATCATTTCTACAAAAGTATTTCAGGTCTCTTGAGTAAATTTCTTTTTAATCATAAAATATTATTAAATTAGTATAGATGGTTATCATAATAAGATATAACTGTATCTAAGTATAAATGACTTTTATCAGTCACATTTATTTAAAATACTCTTTCCATGTTTAAAGAAAGAAATAATTAAAAATATCCCAAGAATAAAAACTATTAATAAGAATTCAATTATTTATATAATAATTCAATAAATAATATAATAATTTATGTATTTAAATATTTTTAATTACTCAGGAAACTGGATTAATTTAATTTAAAAAATATATTTTATTTTATTTTTTCGACATTTCCGCGTATGAATTATTTTTTTTTGTCATTATTCATGTTAGTTATTTAGGTAAAAAATAAAATTGATTTATATTTGGATTGATTTAAATTTTTAAAAATATTAAATTTTTTTTTCATATTTCCTCGTATGATTTATTTTTATCATTATTCATATTAGCTATTTAGGTAAAAAATAATAAAAAATTAAATATTTCAAGATGAAATGTGAATTCAGTGGATCACAATATTTGGCAATCATAACTTTCTTTTTAAATCTACTTTTAGGTATTTTTTTATTTACTTATATTTTGTATTTAAAAAAAAGTCGCCAATACTTCGCTATTTCACCAATAGTCAGAAAATCATTCTCCCTTATAATGGAACATATGTTGAATTTCGATTATATGAATTGAATTGTGTCTTAGCTTAACAAAAGAAATGCTCGCCAAATCGGTTTTTGTTTTAGTCTCTGTCACTGTGGTTTCAAATTCCATTCGAAAACAGAATACAAGCAGAAAGAATTTGGCGTTAAAGTGAAATATTGTTTACAGATTTCGTCGCATTAAAACAAGGCAGCTATATTCTTCGTATTTCGGATGATTTTACAGCCTTACAAAAAATAGTTTCCCCGCAACGATATAGTTTTTATCTTATAGAACATTCTGCCGTAATCCCCAAAAAATAGAAAATATTTTTTTTCACTTTTCCAAGCCGTAACTTTTATATTCGACTTTGTATTTCAATCATTCCTGTGAAGTTGGAATTTCAGCAGCATTTTATTTCTATGTTTTATGGTTTTCCTTCGAAGTTTTCAGTTTAGAAAATATAATGCACATTTTAAAATGCTTTTTAAAAGTAGGACATAACATCTAAAAGTTTTTTTTTTGAAAAAATTCAGAATTATTTTCCTAATGGTCAAAAAGTTCAAATTCTAGCGTTACCTAAGTGAGGAATAAATTTTTCTACTCTCCATATACACACCATAGAAAATATTTTATGCAGTTTACTAGGAAATTTTTACCTTAACCTGATAAAAATCAAAATGTTTCTGACTGAGAAAAATATACCACCAAATCTCTAGTCATTAGACAGTTTATTCTACTTTTTAACTTCGTCAGAAAGATGGACACATTTAGTGTTACCTCTTTTTTTTAAATTATCATTTCTATTGAAGCTTCAATTATTCATTAGCATTTAAAAATGAACAATCGCTTTTTTAAAATTTCTAATTTCCTTAACCCCCTGGAATGTTTATCATGCTTTTAAAAATGTTAATTCTCAAAATATAACAGAACAAAACTTACGCATTTAATGCACTATATCTTTAAAGAAAACCTACAAAAAATGCATACTGTAAAATTTATAAGTTCTAAAGGTTATCGTTGCATGGGATGATACTGGAGTTAAGTACTATGATTTATTTTATTTTAATTTATTGTCTATTTATAAAAGAATAAATGGGGAAAATCCATAAATGACTCGAAATTCAGATTTTATGTTCTTTGTTAATGTTATATAGTTGTCTGGGTCATTCAAAATGTAAAATTCAAATTCTCGTTTGTATACTATATATTCAATATAATATGAGTTTTTAATCATTTTACTCAGTTTTTTTAATTGCCTGTGTTCCAGCTCATTATAAATATTTATTATATAGAATAATCCTTATAGTTGTTCTATAATACAAACTTATAGGTTAAGTGAATTTCTTATTCGTGTATAATTTATTTTATTTAAAAGGTCCAATAAATGTTATATTTTAAATACATATTTTACTATGAGACAATTTGTGTGTTTCTTTCCATGCAACTTGCAAAAATGGTATTTCCAAAAGTCATCCCAAAAGGTTAAGCTGGCTTTTAACTTTCCTTGTTCAGGTCACTTAACACCAAAATTTAATGTAAAAAGAGAAAAAAAAAATCTTTTAGTTATAAAAGAGTATAAAATATTTTGGACATACATTTAAAAAATTAAAATTACTATTCTTTCCCCTTCATAACTCAGAGCAGGCGTGGCCAACCCAAATGATCGCACTTTGGAAATGGATCATAACTCCGCGAGCCACATATAAAATTATATAACCCCATATTAAATTTAGACACACTAAAGACATTTTTTGGAGTGAAAAATTGAAGACAAATGAAATCATTAAAAAATATTTGTTTTACTAGTGCGATATTTGTTTCTCCACTCTTTCACTTGGCTTTTGCAAATCGATCTCAATTTGGGTACTTGCACATCGTAATTGGTGTTGTAGGTTAGCATCCGTTATGTTTGAGCGTGTTTTGTGTTTGGTCAATTTCATTTTCGGAAAAAAAAAAAAAAAAAAAAAACGATTCGCAAGTGTAAGTTGAACCAAAAGCTCTAACAACTTTTGTGCCAGATTTCTCAAATTGGAAAATTTCTCTTTTGTGACGCAAGTATTATAAAAATCTATTTTTGATTCTGATGTTTCAAAAATGTGTTTTAATTCAATATTGCATTGTAAGTCAACCAGTTCCATTTGGAGATATTTTGGGGCCGACTCGATTTAAACATGAAAGGGAGATGAATATTTTTCAAAAAATTTGTTTTATTTGTCTAACTCATTATTGAATCGGCTTTCAAAAGCAACTGTTTTAACTACTTTGGCCATAATAAAATAAATATATTTTGTACAAGTGTGATAAATCTCACGGTCCGGAAAAAATTTTCACGGCGGGCCACTCTTTGGCCACACTTGGCTTAGAAATTTATGTGAAGCGAAAAGTTCCCATTTTACTATCACTAAGCCAAAGTCGCATTTTATACACAATTCCCCAATCGGATGAAGTTTGTCTCTCTTCGATTTGGAATTTATTTATCGGTAGAGACATGAATAAAATCATCGGTACAAGCATTTCAGAACTTATTTTTTCTTCTATAGGTATCTTTCCCCCTTTACAACTACCCATTTGAGTTTTACCCTAAATTGGAATTTATATCCTGATCCATAACAAAGATTCAAGTAGCTTGAAAAGCAACGTTTCGGAAATTTTAATGAAGGGAGTCGAGCATGTTCTATTTTAAGTAAAGTTTCTATTCATCATCAGCTAAAAATTGCCTCCACATTTTGGAATACCAGAAAAGATGGCATTTAAAAATTCGTCGTTATTTATCTATGACTCTTCGATGACGAAATAAATAGTATATTTATTTCACTAGCTCTGAATTTTTTTAAATTAATATTTTATCCGTTGGTAATTGGTGAGTTGATAGCACGTTGGGTTTCCGAACTAAGGGTGATTGGCTTGAAACTCGACAAATGATGACGAATCGAAATCTTTCGTGTCAATAGTGGGAATCGGAATGATAGATCCGTAGACCAGAATGTTCTTTTATTGGGCTGGAAAATATAGAAAATATCAGGGGGATGTATAAAGGAAATGTTCTTTTCTAATTGTGCAAACAGTGAGCCCTTCGTGGTGCACCTTGCTAACTTAATCTATTACATGCCTGTCGTTGTAATGATGAATGGCCAAGTCAAATGTTATTTTTATTGGAAAACAGTTCTACTGGAGATTAATATATTATTTTTTGTATTTCTTTAAGCATTTTACATCTTATTGATTGAGAGTTTGCCTTCTATTAAATTGATAATAGTTACGTATTTCTTTTAAGGCTGTTTTGCTAAATTTATCCACTAGTTCATACTAAATGATAAAAGCTGAAAGTTATATTTTTTTTATAACACTGTATGCCCATTTAATATAAGCAATATCTGATAATAATAGCAAATTTTTAAAATAAATTTAAAAATATTAAAATTAAAATTTATATTAATTAGAATGAAAATATGAATTAATTATTGAAAATAAAATATTATCGGCCTAAACACTATTTAATATTGAAATATTTTCAAAATTAATATTTGAATTCAAAAATATTTATAAGCAGAAATAATAACTATAGATGAAAATAAGAAAGAGATTAAATTAATAAATATCTAAAAGTATGTTGCTGTGTTTACCAAATAAAGTTAATCACATGTTAAAGATATGAATAATATTCTATTTTTCTCATAAAACGTGGGCATTGATCATTATTACAGGAATATAAAAAGCTCAGTTTTTGCCTAGTATTGCTATATTAAATTATCTTTCCTAATAAATACGGATATTTCCTTCAGTAATCCAATTACTTAGATACTATTCTTTCAGTATATACTTATGAATCAATACCACAGAAATGTAGCTGATGGGGAAGGATGAAGCAATCAAACATCATGGTCCTATATTGACTAGACATTTTTTTCTTCTTTAAATATTCCGCAATGATACTCTACAGTAAAGGCGAGGAATCTGAAGACATTCCCAGGAGGTGAAATAAAGCGGGGAATAAAAAAAAAGGGATGAAGTTTGTTTGATAAAATGTCCCGAACTGATGCATTCCACAGCTTTTTCTACGAATTCCGCTCACGATTTGAAGTTGAGTGACTCGATTGCAAATATGCACAGTGGAAAGTAAGAATCTACTGTGATTGATGGTTAAAAGATCAGAGCTCAAGCGAAAAACCGGGGATCTTCGAAATGGGATATTGGGTGGGATCTATAATAAAGCCCAAGTAGAAAGAGACCCGGGACTGGCCAGCCGTGGAAATTGGAAAAGCAAGGAGCTTACCGCAAGAAGGTTTGACCAGTCATGTGTGTAATTCGATATGAAGAAGGTTGATTGCGAAGGTGTAATACAATCTATCCCTTTGTTTCTTCCCCAAATATCGCATTTTAGATGTTTAGAATAGAGGGCGGATGCAAGTTTTGTGCCTGAGGTTGGATTCAAAGGCAGGGGAAGAGAATTAAATGTATAGCGAATCAAATAAATGAATAAATTTGTGAAACAAAACCTATTTAATTAACATATTTTACACAATTATATTTGCGTTTAAAGAAAAACTCTATATACTTTGAAAAAAATTGGAACAAGAGGAAATCAAGTTTGGAATGGAATGAATAGAAAATGATATCTAAAGTTTATTTAATGTTTATTTAGTTCATGTAATTAGTATTATCAGTTTAGAAAGCTATTTTAATCTTAAAATTAGTGCATTTAACGCATAATTAACCTGAAGAACATGTATCAATAAGTTTAGATTATTTTCTTATATAGGCAACATTTGGAAGGCTTTTTAAATTGGATTAATAGGATTTAGTTCATAAACCTCAACCTACTTACATATATAATGCCCATTTTTTTTGTTTTTCTATTAATTATAGTAATAACTGTTTTAATTCTATGCGAATGTTTTCTCAAATATTCAATGTGACTTACTAAATTAATATCAAAAATAGTTTTAAAAGAAAATTTAACGATCAAATCTTTTCCGAGTCACAATAAACACTTTGAAAATAAATACATCGTTTTTGATAGTATAAGCTAGTAATTATATTTTCATTGTTTTATTAATATTGTATTTAACAATAAAATATTTAATATCTTTATTATTTCAGTGTAAATAAAAATTACTCTTTTAAATAAGTCTGTCAAATATTTATTATAGCTAGGAACAAACATATTATCAAATAAAAAAGTTATTTCAATCCTAAAATTAGTACATGCAACGCTTAATTAACATGAAGAAAATACATCAATATGTTTGTATTATTCTCTAATCTAAGTAACATTTGGAAGATTTTTTTCATAAACCTCAAATTTCTTAAGTTTAATTACTTTAGTTCATAAGTCTAAGCCTCACCCTACTTACATAGCTGTTGTAATATTACACATCTATAATTTATCAATGTTTACAATTTTACAATAAATTAAGTTTAAATTTATAAAACATTTACTCTTTACATTGGGCGTTGGATATATAATATATTTGTTTAATTGTTTTTATTTCTATTACATATTTAAATGTGAAAATTAGTGAAAAATTAATATCATACTTAGCTATTTAATTTAAAAATGGTTTTTAAATAAATCAGAACTAATAATGTAAATGCAACATACAAATAAATGTGAAATGTGAAATTAAATGCAAAATATGGGGCTAATTTGTTTATATGGCTTTAATTATTATTTCATTTATCAAGTGCAAATTATACATTATTATTTTCAAAGAATTAGGAAAAGATAACCTTCAAAAATCTTTTCAATAAAAATTTAGAAAATAAAGCTTTAAATAAAAAATGATGATTTTTTAATGATAGAAGGACCATAACACTTACAAATTTAACGGACATTTAAGAACACTTCAAGTGACGGTGAAAGAATTCTGTAGTATCTGAAATACAGAACAGTACTTAAAAAATGAGCAGTCCAAGTCAACTAGTTTCTGTAAGATCTTACAATCATTTGCGCACAAAGACTTCAAATAAAAACTAACTCATTCCTCGATTCAAAAAAGAAATGATAGTAATATCGGAAAGAAAAACAGCTTTGTTGTCGAGAACAAAAAGTAGCATCCACTCACGGGATTCCAAGCTTTATTTTTCACAAATCCAAATGTTTCTTTCATCTTGTTCTTTGTATCAATTTTGGTTTTCATTCGACTATTCATTCGAAAGGAAATGGACAGTGAAAGCTTACAAAAATTTGTTTTTTTTTTCTTCTTTCATTCGTGAAATAAACAAAAAAGAGACATCTAGATCTGCTGAAAATGCGGATGAAATTGCCTTGAAGGTATTGGTTACATAACCCTAAGAATGGCTCTGTCGACAGTAGCCAATTTAAAAAGCGACAAGCGATATGTTTGACTAGTAAAGGCAGGGAACATCCTCATATTATAAATATATCATTTCCGCCTTATGATGGTCAAATTCATAACAACTTCTCTTTCGTCTGTCAAGCATCGTGGATCATTTGTAGTAAATAGGATTCCAAGATTTTTTCCCCCCAATTACTCTTCTTTATTACCGCTCTTTTTTTTTTTTTTTTCCTCCTGAAATATAAATACTGATAAAAATAAAATGGGAAATTATTTATGGGAGAAATATTTATAAATAATGCGCAATGCAAGAAGTCAAAATCTACACTACTGTGTCTCATTTATTTTGATATATGTATACAAATTTTGTTTAGAAATGCATTTTTACCGTAGCTAATAATCTTTTTAATTTGTTTGCATTTTTTTTCTCTGACTATTTATTACATTAATAAATAGTGTAACAAATATTGATTAGAATACTGTCAAAAAATAATTTTTATTATTATTATTATTATTTATTTATTTTTTTTTGAGAAATAACAAGTTTAATGTCCGCTAAACTATGAAATATTCCAATTGATTTCTGTTTTTTTTTGTTTGTTTTGTTTGAAGTCTTTATTGTTCAGTACACGTTGTGTTTTTTTTTTTTTTTTTTTTCTGAAGGTTGTTTTTGTTATTTCTTCAGGTATTTCAGGTAAATAAAAGAGAATTAAGTCATCTAGACTGATGTAGCATCTCTTTATTAATATGACTCTTTGAATCTTTGACTATATGACTCTTTGACTTTTTTTTCAAACATGTCACTTTTGATTTTTATGTGTTCAGCGGAGGCTGTAAGTTTCTTCCCAGCAATTTGCATTATTATTCCTTAGTTTTTCTTTAATTAGAATTATTTTTCATATTTTAATAAAAAATCTTTTGATAAAATTAAACTTAATAAAAGTCATTTGGATTCTTCTATGGTAAGACTTAAACACGATATTCAGAATTACTTTGAATTGGATTGAAACTATAAACAGTAAAATTGTACATTTGTTGTATCAATTTCAGAATAACAGTAGTATTTTTAGTATTACCACAAATTCATTTTTAAGTTTTTGTAAATTATTAAAAATTAAAAAGCAGATATTTACTGTTATGCGTAAAATAATTAGTAACTTAACGGATTATCTTTATTCTTATATTTTTAATACAGATAAACTTAATCAGAAGCAAATATTTTTTCTTGAAATTTCTTTTTTTTATTAGTTAATAAATTAGATTTATTAAGTTTATAATCATATTTCAATTTCAAACCAATATATCGAATATATTTAAATTATTCACAGAGGAATATGCCTTTATCAATTTAATTGCAACACATTTTTGAAAATATAAAATAAAATCCATCGTAAAGATTATAAAATGCATATTTGAATGTTGTTTGCTAAATTTCTCATAAAATAAAAATGATTTATTGACGTGTTTTAATTAATTTTATAATTTGTTTAATTCATTAACAGAAATAACAATATTAATTTAAGCTGATAAAAATATAATTTCTGTTGCAAACTGTCAATTGTTTTAAATCAATTCCTTTACCATAAATTGCATTCTTATACTCATCCTTACCAATTAAATTGTTGTAAAATTTCAAATATTTCTGTTACATGACAGCAGTTTGTTAAATATGCTTTGCAACTGTTATTAAATTATGCATCAAGTACAATAAATAGCGGCATCAATAATAATTTTCTTGTAAAAAACGTTATTGGAAAAAAAACCTAATTGCTTTTTAAATGATCCAGAGAACGAAAAGAAATTTCTAACATACAAATTAATTACGGTCTGAGTTTTTATACAGAGTAAACGGCTAGTATTTTTTTTTCACTTCCTCAGTGACTGAAAGTTTGGGAATTTGTTTTTATTTTTAGATTTTTTTTCCAGCATAAACGTAGGAAATTTTGTAGAATTAAAGAATTAATTGGTATGCAAACACTTTATACAAACTAAAAACTGAAGTGTGGCGAGATTCAGATTGGAGTTATTTGCGAAACAAATATTTAGCATAGTAATTTTTAAATTGTGTTTTATTAACATACCTCATTTTATTTATTTAGGTTAACGGATTCATTTTTTGCAACTAGTGAAATTTAAGTTTGAAATAAATTGAATTTGTTTTTTTTAGTAAAATGTCCTTTATTTACAAATATGTTGAATTATTCGTTACTTTTAACGTTAAATAATCTTTTTACTTTACCACGTTATATACCACTTTTCTTGTAAATTGTCACTCTCATCGCTTATCCGAATATTGAAGAAAGCAGTTTATCCCTTTTAAGTAAATTAATTTCTTTTATATTTTACCTTAAAAAGATTACATAATTAATTTTTAATTATACTTGCTTAAGACTTGCTCAAAACCTGCTCATTTAAAGCCAGAAATACTTACATTTCGCTAAAACACATTTTTTCTATAATGAATGAAACAAATTGAATTTCTTTTTTTTTTTATTAAAATGTCGTTTATTTACAAATATGTCGAATTATTCGTTACGTTTAGCATTACGTTAAATAATCTTTTTACTTTACCACTTTATATACCACTTTTATAGTAAGTTGTCCTTCCCATCGGTTATCCAAATATAAAAAAGCAGTTTATCACTTTTAAGTAAATTATTTTCTTTTACATTTTACCTTAAAAAGACTACATAATTAATTATTACCTTAAAAATGTATATACTTGCTTAAATCTTGTTCATTTAAAACCAAAAATACTTATATTTCGCTAAAATAAATTTTGTCAATAATGTATGAAACAAATTTAATTTCTTTTTTTAGTGAAATATCATTTATTTACAGATATGTAGAATTATTCGTTACTTTTAGCATCACGTTAATATTCTTTTTACTTTACCCCTTTTATAGTAAGTTGTCATTCGCATCCCTTATCCGAATATAAAAAAAGCAGTTTATCACTTTTAAGTAAATTATTTTCTTTTACATATTACCTTAAGAAGATTACATAATTAAACATTGCTTTAAAATGTGTATATTTGCTTAAAACTTGTTCATTTAAAACCAAAAATATTTACATTTCGTTAACACACATTTTATCAGTAATGTTTTCAGTAAATAATGTTAAAATATAACTAAATTTTCTGCATGAATATATTTTATTTAACTTCATATACATTAACTAACGGAATGGGAATATATCTATTAATAATCAACTATTAAGAAAAAAATATTTTTAACGAATGTGTAAATCATAGAGAATTCCCGAGAAAAAAGAGCCTCAGAATATTAAAGGCATGACAAATTACTCATTTACTCAAGCTGGTAACTTTTCTAAGGTGGATTTAGATTTGATAATGTTAAAATATAACTAATTTTCTGCATGAATCTATTTTATTTAACCTCACATAGATTAACTAACGAAATGGGAATATATCTGTAAAAAAGATTTTTTTCTTAATAGAAGATTATTAACGAATGTGTAGAGCATAGGGAATTCCCGAGAAAAAACACCTCAGAATATTAAAGGTATGGCAAAGCATTTACTCGAGCTGGTGACCTTTCTGAGGTAGACTCAGATTTGATAATGAATCTGCATAAATATAATAAAATATAACTAATTAAAATTTAACTAATTTGCTGCAAGAATTTATTTTATTTAACTTCATGTACATTATTAACAAATATACTCCTATTTCGTTAGTTAATCTTCTACTAAGAAAAAATCTTTTTAACGAATGTGTAGAGCATAGAGAATTCCCGATAAAAAACGCCTCAGAATATTAAAGGTATGACAAAGCATTTACTCGAGTTGGTAACCTTTCTAAGGTGGGTTCAGATTTGAAGAGAAAATAAGTTGAAACTAGTCTACGTCAAGCTCAACAGTAACGTTTGAATCCGGAGATTTTCTGTCAAGTGCAGAAGCGAAGAGATTTTCCAAACTGAGTACTTCAAGACTTTCAATTTTTTTTTTTTCTTTCTTTCTTTTTTACTTCCTAGACTCAAGTGTACTTCAAAAACCAGAGACACGAGGTATTGAATTTTGCAGAGCGTTTTTAGTTCGGAAATTCTTCCAATATTCTGTATTAGATTTTAGACATCACGCGGGGATAGATATATGGATATATTGCCTTCTCTATTAAATAAGTTTCGAACAAGGGTTTTATATTTATATTTGCAATTTTAAATCGCGAGTTTTTGCGCAAAAAAATCTATGAAATATTCAAAATATAATGCTTTTTTTTTTTGGATTAAAATACCTAACTGGTGTTGTTGAAAGAGTATGAAATGCATTTTATGGTGTAAAATCACTTCAATACATTTTATTTTTGAACCTAGTAAGTTACATGCTGAACAGGCATCATGTAAAGTGATATCACTTTTTTTTAAGGAAATGAAGGAAAAACTGACTAACAAAGTTTGAAGTGGTATTGAATATTGATTTTTTAATAAAATTTTGTTTATGTATGTTTAAATTAGCTTGCTTGGAAAATATTGTTATGAAGTTGTAACAAACCAAAATTTGTCACATATTTAGATTTTTACTTATTTCAAAAACTTTATTTTTTTTTATCTATATATAGGCAATTGGTTGCTATCTCTGAACTATAAAAATTTACATAATAAATAAAAAAGGACCAGAGGCAATGGCTATTTAATTTTTGAATCTATGACCATTTTATTTTCGAATCTACATGATGCATTTTCATTATGTAACTTACTAAAGTGATATCACTTTTTTTTAAAGAAATGAAGGGATAAATGACTAACAAAGTTTGAAGTGGTATTGAATATTGATTTTTTAACAAAATTTTGTTTATGTGTGTTTAAATTAGATTGTTGCGAAAAAATTGCTACGAAGTTGTAACAAAACAAACATAACCAAAATTCATCACATATTTAGATTTTTACTTATTTCAAAAACTTTATTTCTTTATCTATATATATGTAATTGGTTACTATCACTGAATTACAAAAATTTACACAATAAATAAAAAATGGCCAGAGGAGTTAATAAATAAATAAAATGCTTGAAAAGTTAATATTTAAAAAGTAGTATACAAATATCTGTTAAGAAAGAGTAAATAATGGAAAAAATAGCAAGTTTTGGCAAAAAATAATATTTTATTAAATTCCAAAATAAAATTAGGCTGCCATTAAAAAGGAAAAATCCAATTATATACTAAGTAACTTTTCACCAAGCATACGCATTTTATAAATGAGATAAATGAACTTAATTGATATTTCAAATTATTCTGCTGATAATTCTTGCACTTTAAAAAGTATGAAATTAAATAAAAACTAAATATATGAACTAAATAAATATACATAAATAAATTATTAAATAAAACAATTGCATAAATTGAGTCCTTCATAATTCTTTTAAAACAAGTTAAAAATATTTATTAATTCAACTGTAGATTTTAAGATAATTGCAGATCATGCACAATATTTAAAAGTTTTTTTTTTTTTGTCTGTGTTTCCTTTATTTTTTTTTCTCACCCGTTTTTACTGTTTACCCCTTCAAAATGAGGATTTTCAATTCTAACTTAAATGGGAAAATTAAAATAAAAATCTTTATTTGTGTGTTGAAATCGAGCAAAATTCAACATGACATAAATCTAAAACCAATCCATCCATTTCCCTTTCTCTTAAGACAACTGCAAATAGATTTTCCATTTTCTTATCAAAGGATACTTTAACTTCCAGTTCCATTTAAATAAAAAAAAGGAAAAATAAAATGTATACATAAAAGATATTCATATTTCAAAAATGCTTTTTCCATAAGTTATATATTTGCAAATATTTAAAAAAAATTATAAAACTTAAAATTTGAAATATCGAATCAATTTTATAAAAAAATGAAAAATATTTCTGTAATTTTAATTTTTTTCTTCTAATTTTTCAGCCTATACAAATAGATTTTTCTAGATCTAACCTATTTTAATTCTTGTAAAATTAATTTATTCAACAGTACTAAAATAAAATTTTTTAATTAAGTGAATTAAATGAGCAAATCAAAAAAGGTACTTAATGTCGAACTTTAAAAAGTTAAATGATTAATTTTTATAAAGTTTTGATTTAAGACAATTTCAGTGAAGCATTAAAGGCGTAAGTAAAAATGAATTAATCAAGTGAAACAAAGAAATTCATTACATAGTTGAAAGAACGAAACAACAATATTCAATAATAGAAATTAGCTTATGTGCAAAAGAACTCATTATGTTTAAATTTATTCATTCATATCAGTTCATGAACAGCAAACCTAATTAGAAAAAGCAACAATAAAAAGAATAAATAATGAAGAAATTGGTCCATTGAATATATGTTTATTGACAGAAAAGTGCCAAGCAAATTTAATGAAAAGGAATTACAACAGTATATCCAGAAAGAGTAAAAAACCATTTCTAATTATAAATTAAGAAAAGTTTAAAAACCTTTTAATTTTAAGAAAGAAGAAAATGCCAGTTAATTAAAATATTATTAATATGACAGTAAAAACGACATTTAAAGTCTGAATTTATTTAATTTTAAAGTCCGTTTTCAATCAAATATTATTTGATATCCTTCAGCATAAGGACATCAAATAATATTTTATAAGAAAATCTTTTTCTTTTAATGTTGATTTATTAAACCTATTATGCTTTTTAATTGTCATGTTTATTTTTTTATATTTAAATTTTTCTTGATATCAAAAGTGATATTTTAATAAAGAAAAAAAATGGGAATTAATTAAAATATTATTATTATGACAATAAAAACGACATTTTAAAATCTGATTTTACTTAATTTTAAATTCCTTTTATAATATATCTTTTCCTGTGTAATTAATCAACTCCAAATAATTCTACTGAAAAATGAAATGTATTTCTTTTACACTTATGCTGAAGGATATTAAACAATATTTTCTATGTAAACTTTTTTCTTTTAATGTTAGTTTATTAAACCTATTACCTTTTTAATTTTTATGTTCATCTTTTTATATTGAAACCTTTCTTGATATCAAAAAGTTTATTTAAGATTATTTGAGCAAACGTAAATAAATAACAAAGGATATCAAATAATATTTTATAAGAAAATCTTATTCTTTTAATGTTGGTTTATTTAACCTATTACGCTTTTTAATTTTTATGTTCATCTTTTTATATTGAAACCTTTTTGATATCAAAAAGTTTATTTAAGATTATTTGAGCAAACGTAAATAAATAGCAAAGAATATCAAATAATATTTTATGATAAAGCATTTTCTTTTAATGTTAGTTTATTAAACCTACTATGCTTTTTAATTTTTATGTTTAAACCTTTCTTGATATCCAAAGTTTATTTAAGATTATTTGAGCAAACATAAATAAATAACAAAATTTTTTGAAAAAAAAAAGATCGTTATTAAAAAAAAATCACGAGATACGAAATGAGCAACAAACCAGCTACTGTGATAAGGGGCCTGCTGTTATAATTCTGAGAGGCTTTCTTGCACGCGCAAAGTATTACACTGGAAATTCTTTTCTTACTAAGTGTTTCATCATATAAGCTGTTGGGCCTCAAATGGCTCGTAAAAAATCCTATTCCTTAGTTTCGTTTAATTGATTTTGATAGCCAAGTGGTTCTAAATTGCAACCTAAGGAGCGTATTACTTTCGTTAAGTAGGGCGTCCCTTGTTGTGAAAACAGCAGGCCAAAAAGGAAAAAAAAAATGAAAGATAAAATTGGCTTTGGGTGGGAATATAAGGGAAAGAGAGGGCTAAGATGTGTTTTATGGAGAAGAAAGTAGCGGGCTCTCTAGCGATAAATATGTGAACAGTCTCCAACAACTGAGCATTCAGGGAGAATAAAAATACGAAGCAGAAGAGTAAAAAATCCTATGGGAGTGCGACTCTAGAGAGTAAATAATACAAAAAATATGAAAAGGCGAATCGAAGCAAAGCCAGCCAGTTTCTGTAGTTCCCATTGTTCTCTGACATCTTATACTAAGGCCTGTCGGAAATCGATGGAATTGGTGCCGGTCCCTTTTTTATTTATATCTATTTATTTTATTTCGCCTTTTTACTAAGGCTCGAGCAAGGATCGTAAATTGCGTTGGAAGGAAAAACATGAAATAAATAATCGCGGAATATAGTTTGAGGAAGACTGTTTGCTGCCGATTTTGGTTTTTCTTGTATTTATATATATATAGGGATAGATAGAGAGATACTACAAACAAACTGTTTCAATCTAAGATGCATTTCGTTGGTTTGTTTACACGAATAAATTGACAATCAACTCTGAATAGATAGTTTTGTGTTTGAAGCACAGAATGTTAGATTTTCTTTTGCAATTTCGTGTATTTTAAGTGTCAGCAGTTTGGTTTATCTACAGTCTATTTACAAAAAAAAAAAAAAAAAGGGTGACAAATAAATTTTCCATCGCCTTTAAAAACAATTACTTGACTTGAAGAAATTTGACTCAAGAGAATGTTCTTTTGTATGCTGCATGTTGCATTGCAAAAGTCAATTAAATATCTGATGCATATTATCAGCTATTTATTCCATTTTCAAAATGCATAATATAAATATAACTTATTGTTTACATTCCAATACCAGGATTTATGATATTTTAATTCTAATTCATTTATACAAATTTTAATAGGATGTATATCGTTTTAAAATTTAAGTATACTCTTAATAACTTTTGTTTCAAAAAAACATTTTCAATAAATCATTTAAAAAAATTCTTTGTTAAAGATTAAAAATATTTCATAAAAATATGTTCATTTTATGATCTGCATAATAATGATAATAGATTGCTCAAATATTTAATAATTTATAATGAAAAATTGTTTATTATAATACAATAAAAGGAAAACATTCAAAATTCTAAATTGTGTATTATTTACTTAATGATATGTCATTTTAAAATGTATAACATCGCTAAATAGGAATAATTTAAAATGTTATGACATTGTTAGTACAAGATGAATTCAATATTATTGTAACCTTCTGGAGTTTTTCTTCTTCTGTAATAGACAGTTATTCAATAATTTTTTTTTTGCTTGCGAGCATTTAACAATTATTTAAGTATATTAAATGTAGTATAAACTGTATTGTTGTTTTGAAAGTGCAAATCCTTAATGAATTTACACGTAGGAAGCTATTGAATAAATTTATTAATAAATGGTATAATATATTTGAAATAACCGAAATAATCTGTTGTTTTGAAAAATTAACACCATAGTAAAATACAAAATAAATAATTTGAAAATATTAAATACTTCCTAATACTTTTTATTTAATGTTAAAAAAATATTAAACAAAATAAATTCAGATTTGTGATAATTATTAACCACTTTCTATTCAATAAAGCTATATTTTTCTTATAGCTATATATATCCTTTTAGATATTAAGCAGTCTTACGACACTAAAACACAGAATAAACAAATAAAACATTTTATCTGTAGCATATTTACGTTCAACTAAAATTAACGATAAATTATTGGGAAACATAATAATTTAATGATGGGGAAATGAAAGTAAAGTGTCCTTAGCGTTTTGCCATAGAAAGCTTCCTGATTTCTTTTGAAATTTAAGATGATTTTTTATTAATGTAGTCTCCGTTTCTTTTATATCGAAGTATTTTGAATTGAACGATGAAATATAGCTGCTATGTTCTTGGATATCACTTCCCTATTAAAATTAAGATTCATCCTCATAACTCAGAATTTTATCTCCAGGATCAAACTCTGAACTTACTGCATAATCAAACATTATTTTCTATTCTTGCCGTCTAGTGATCGTTCTCTTTGGCGTGTGTCATCCTATCCTATTAAATAAAATAAATCACCTTCCTTTGGCGCCATCTTCTGCAATCTAGCACTGAAAACCATTCTAGAACAATTGATGGCCACATGTTCATTTCAGCCGCCTCAAAGTTTATGAACCGGACCAGAAGATATATAGCAGGACATCAGCCAAATATTTTAGTGCTCTCTTTGAAATTGACGTGGGTTATTACTTCACGAACTCGATATATATTCTTTCCCTACCGATACTTGTTAACTTTGGTACCAAAGCACGAAGAAAGAATTTATACACCGTGGTATTATACCACGTACGCATATATACCGAACGGTTACGTTGTCCATTGGTGATAAAACAAAAGCCACGAGCTCACAAGGCCAATAATGGATTTGCTTTCTTTGTTTCCACCTAAGGTTTTTCCATCTCTTTTCTCTATCTCTACCTTTTTTGACTTGACTATTGCTGTCTTTCTTTTTCTTTCCTTTTCTGCTTTTTTGTTCAGCCCCTAGTTCAATCAGTGAAACTAAGTTTCATTGTTACTTCCAGTCTGACTAGGCGAGAAAAAGGCAACGAAAATGTTGATATTTTCTTTTTTTCTTCTTAAAGCAATGACTTCTGGTGAATTGCGTTTCTCTTGGGGCTTAGTTCCCCGGATTAGCAGCATTTTGCGGAAAAGAGATGATTGGAAAAGCTCGAAAGGGTAACCAAAGATATATAAGATATTTAAGGTCGAAATTGATCTACTTAGTACTTGATTTACAATGAAAGCAGATATGATGTGGGAAAAATTCATAAATGTGGAATTATCAGTTACGAATTAATTATGACTACTATGATTTTTTTCAATTTACTCCAAATCATAATGATTTACAATATAACAAAATTATGTATGAGGAAATAATGAAGAATACCAAGATTCAATTTGCAATTTCATTAAAAAAAATAATAATAAAGTTTGGTTAATGTAAAATAATTTTACATTAACCAAACATAAGTTGTAACACCAACACAAAACTGTAATACATGTTTTTAATACTGGAACTTTTATTTAAATAAAAGTTTTAAAATAAAATATTTTACAGGTGTTTCACAAAGTTTCTCTATTATCAACTATTCTTAAAACAAAATACAGAAGTTATATTCCCTTTTATAAATTTTAAGTGGTTAAATTTTATTACTAATTCCATTCCATTCCATTCGCACTTCTGTCTATTTTTTCTCTTTTGTAACCATGTAAAATTGTAGATGATGTCTGAAACCACTCTGCCAATCAGTCAATGTGCGTTGCAAAAAATACTCTTTGTCTTTCTTAAGTAAATAATAATATATTTTTTTAATAATTAGTTTTGCATCAATTGTTCAAATTTTTAACTGCCCGTACTTTATTAGTTTTTTTTATTGCCACATTTTTTAATAAATTACCGCAACTACTTATTATGAGTAGTAAGCAGAATGGTGATCTTTCAATTTGATGAAGAAATATAAATATTACATAATAAGTTTCGAAATGAAATCACATTGACTAAGTTGCAGAAATAGGTTCCCAACTAAGGTTTTGTAATATTTTTAAACTGAAAATTGTAACCCAGTAAGGTTTTGTAATATTACTGAAACTAGTATTATAAAGTAAAACTATTAATGCTTTTAAACGCTAAGTTATATCAGTCATAGGCATACATAATAAAATAATAAATAAAATTGCGGAACGAATTGATAAAAATTTTAAATCAAATTCAATTCGTTTAAAAAATCAAATACGTTTCTTTTCCCATGACTTAATGATAAAGTTACAAAAAGTTATGACATATGCTTTTTAACATTGATGCCAAAATTTTATCGATCGCAATATAATTTTCCATATTTAACCTACCTTTAAAAAATGTTACCATCAACTAGAATAACAACTTAAACAATCTATTATTGACACGCGAATTACGAAGATAAGGAGGTCCATAATTTCCTTTGCGATGTCTAAATCTGTTAAACCCACACTTAAATCGATTTCTTGTAGCCACATTTTACAAACTTAACTAGAAGCTCAGTCAAAAACTCAACGAAAAGTCATTTCTCACCCTTTGGAAAAAGCACTGATTCTACAGGCAGTTGGAACTTTCTAAAATTGTGGGAAAGACAAGACCGGAAAGGGTGGATGGAATTTGGACTTCTGACAAGGAAATAAATGGTCCCAATAGATAGGAAATGTGCTCTTTCTACAACTTACAACCTGTAATTTCCTCTTTTGTACCGAATGATTCATCATGTCGGAAAAGAAGCTTTTGATCTTCGTTATTTTGTCACTGATTGGGGTTAATTAAAGGTTTCATTCACTTCCTAGCTTAAATTCCTTTTCAGAAGTGTATCTGGCTTATAATGCGAAAGCAATAACTTTGAGATAGCGTTGGTCGTAAGCACCATTGAAAGGAAGAATACAATAAATCGTAGGTGTTTTATTTGTTTCACGGTGGTAACGATGAAATAGCTAATTAACACAAAGGAATAAGCATTTATTTAATAACGTTAGTATTTTTTCAATTCATCATCATTAATGGTAGCATTGAATACAAATCTGATTGAATTCCTTAGTTAAGTTCACCACCTTTGCTACCAAATGTTTCATCATGTTGGAAAATAAGCTTTTGATCTTCGTTATTTTGTCCCTGGTTGGGGTTAATTAAAGGTTTAATTCACTTCCTAGCTTAAATCCCTTTTCAGAAGTGTATCTGGTTTAAAATACAAAAGCAATAACTTTGACATAGCTTTGGTTGTAAGCACCAATGAAAGTCAAACCGAATAGCAAATAGGAAGATTTAAATAATTTTCACTTCGATACTAATTTAGTTTATTTTATACCTGATACATCAGTTAAAAACCAAACCAAACTGAAATTTTTTGGAAACTTCATATTTAGCTTCCCTTTAAATATTAACTTCCTCTTAAATTTTTTAGATCACTTATATTTTATCAAGTTTCCCCCTATCTTCAAAAGTAACTATTAAAATCAAACCGAATGGCAAATAGGAAGATTTAAATAATTTTCCCTTCAATACTAATTTAGTTTATTTTATACCTGAAAAATCTGTTAAAAACCAAACCAAACAAACGTTTTGGAAAACTTCATATTTAACTTTCCCTTAACTATTCCCGTATGCTTCGGGAAGAAAGTAACTATTAAAATCAAACTGAATGGAAAAATTGGAATATTTAAATAATTTTCCCTTCAATACTAATTTAGTTTATTTTATACCTGATACATCAGTAACCAAACCAAACTGAAAATTTTTGGAAAACTTCATATTTAATTTCTTAAATATTTCCTTAGGAAAAAGGTTCCAGAAATCTGGTAAACATAAGTGATTTTGCATTAAGAAAATATATCCTTTCGAATCCCACACAGCTTGTCCAATTCAAAAGAAAGGGAAAAAATATCACCGATGAACCGAGCCAGAAAAACACTTCAGGGAGAAGAAACAAAGGTTGGACCTATTCGATTTTTCCCTTTTTTTTTTCAAAAGAGGTGGTGATGTCAAGGGAAAGAGTGCCATTCCCAAAGACAAATTAGCAATGCACTACGCTTTCCTAACACTATCGTACAGCATTGATTCCACTGATGGCTTCAGTATGTTGCCTGTAGATGGGAAGGACATTTCACTGATTGAGGATAGGCATACAGGAGGACTCCATGTCTCAGATGGCCATATTATTCAAAGAATGGAAGGCCATATTTCTATATAGAGGTTATATTTCTTTCAGAATCTCTTCTGGTTTACTTTCTTCTGTATCTAGTAAATAATTTTGGAGAGAAAGCTATACTCACACAAAATTCTCTTTTGAATTCAGGAAAGTGGGAAAACTTTGGGAAACTATATTTGCTGCCGAATGTCACAATTTTCTTAAAAGGATGGTATTTTGTTTTTCTAAATGTCCTTTATTTTTTATTTTTTGGTTTAGAATGTTCTACCAGGGGGTTTACAAAGGAAGTAAAATTTTTTTTTCTACAATATCTAAACTGAACTGATGAAAGCTGTCGTTTCACCGGTTAGTTTACCTGGTAATTTAATAAAATATTAAAGCACAGTTGTTCTATGAAACAATAATGACAATTTTGAAATTAAATTATTTACCCTAATTTAGAATTTATGTAGATGCGATTATGGATATTTAATTTCAAGGATTATTAAATTTTATCTTTGAAAGTTATTAATAAATTGACTCTTTTTTTCTAATTCTCAATCTACTCTAAAAATTGCAATTTAACATAATTAAAAGGGTGGCTCATAATGTTTTAAGCTTCTTTTATTATTTTGGTGAGTTGGTGTTGATACTTGAATTTTGAATAGTTTGTTGATTTTTGAATAAGATTTTGAGTCGTCTGAGCCCTAAAGAAATTGACATAATAATTTTAATAATTAATATAATTTTTCTTAACATAAGGATGTCCATCGAACCAGAATTTATTCAGGTAAGTAAACAAAGTCATTGTAATTAAAATATATATTAATTAATGGGAATCATAGCTTCGAAAATAATTTAAGCATTATATTCTTTTATTTAGAATATTCAGAATGCAATAAATCTTAAGCTGGAATCTTAAAAATTAATTTATCAGTAGATATTAGTTACAAAACAATTCAATTATACGATTATGGGTTTCAAATTATTTAATATTCTTATTAGTACCTTAAGAACATTTGTGTTAGACTTTGAAAAACTTCCAATAAAAAATATTTTAAAAATGATACACTGTAACCTTCTTAAATCTAATGTAGAATAGCTAACAGTACCAAGTATTCGTGGGGTAGTGTTACTCGCGTCCATAGCATATCTTCAAAGCTACACGTGCCCCCTGGGTAGTGCTAAATGAGTAACAATGGTGCATCCTTTGCTTATGGCATAAAGATAAACTTCTGTAATGCCAGCTGTATAGAAACAACAACAACAACAACAAAGTATTCGCTTAGAAATGTTTTAAAAGAAGAGAATGGCAAGTAGAATAATGTAGAATGGCTACAATTAAAATATAATGAAGTTAGATTATTGGCTCATGTTGCCAACAACGATTAGTGTCTTCGCTGTTGGGTTAATATTACAAGACGAAAGACATTTACTTACCATTTTAAATTCAAGCTGCCAAAGAATTTGTTTAATAAATAAACATATGCAAAACAAATGACTGGAGAGGCATCCAAATTTCTCCAAGATAGTAATTTTCTGCTAATATATTTTCTTTGGAATCAAATTCATCACTACATTATATTTTTTTAACTCTTTCCTAATAATGTATTTCCTTTTTTGTTCTTAAGTTTTTCTTCTTTTAAGTTCATAGTTAATATTTTAATAGTTCGTGCTTATTTATTTATGATAAAGTTGAATTATAATAATATCAAAAAACAATGTTGAAGTAATACTGGTTAATATTATACGAATCGAATTGCATTTTTTAAAAAAAAATATTTTATATATTTTCAATAAAAAATGTTTTATTGTAAGCATTATAATTTAAGGTTATTGTTGATATAAGAGAATGAATAAAATTTTAAATATTGAGCAGAAAATATGTCCTTATAAATAGATATAATCTTTTACATATGCAATGACTTCTTTTATAAGCGGTCTAAGCATTCTGAGAATAATTCGTAAATATCTATGAAACTAATGAGCGGTATTATGATTAATAAATAAAAGATTCTGAAAATTTATTTGAGTCTATATATTTTAAATATTTTGATGAGAGTAACAGTTTTTAACAAAAACGATTGAATGGCTATACATTTTCAATATATTACTGAAAGAAAGGAATTGATGCAGGTAAATGTGCAAAATTATGAACGTTTTTATAATTATTTATAATGGACCCCTCATTTTAAATTAATAAATATTTTCAAGTCTTCTAATTATTATTCGATTCTCAACAAAACCATAAAAAAAATATTAAATAATGTATTGTGATAAATAAAATCCTTTTTAATGTTTCGCTTAAATATTAGATCCATACTGAGTTATAAGTTAGCATGAGAGAAGAAAAATATTAATCTAATTATATGTTCAAGTGGATCATCTTCATTAAAACACCATTGTTTCTCTTTCTATATTTAAACTGACATTATGCATTTCAACTTTATTTTTAAATAGTATTTATTGATATATGCATAATAGTTTTTTTATTGCAAAGTTTGATACATCCAGAATTTTATGAAACGATTTTGTTTCATTAGTACTATATAACTCAATTTTTGATTTGTTACATATGAAACAAATGATGGGTGTAATTCTTTTAATCATTGATGATCTGATTGAATTTGGTAAATTAGCAAACTCAAACAAGCTATCAATTGAAATATTTACTAAACATTTTTCGAAAGTGGCATAAAACACCTAATCGATAAGAGAAAAACAAATATTCTACTTTTTCAATTGCTTGCATGTTAAACAAACAAAAGAAGATGAAGACTTGAATTAATTATACGAGAAATGGTTAGTTACAACTAGTTAGTTAGTTAGTTATTTAGCTGATTAGTTAGTTATTTGATTGATTATGTTAAATTAGCAAACTCAAACAAGCTATCAATTGAAATATTTACTAAGCATTTTTCGAAAGTGGCATAAAACACCTAATCGATAAGAGAAAAACAAATATTCTACTTTTTCAATTGCTTGCATGTTAAACAAACAAAAGAAGTTGAAGACTTGAATCACTTATACGAGAAATGGTTAGTTACATGGTCAACCGAATATTTAATAGTCATTTGAGCAGAGGACCAAACAAACTGGTGAATCTAGGTGATTACAATGAATTGAAGGATTATACTCCTCCTGAGTGGAAAAAGAGAGTGTGCTCCAAGCAGAACTGGAAAACAAAGATTGGAAGAACGATAGTCCAGTGCTTGTTTTCAGTAATTACATCGAATTTTCTTTCGCTTATCCATAGAAATAAAGACAAATGAATTACGTTTTTAAGGTTTTAGGTGGGAGGGGTAAGTAAAAACTGAAAAGAAGCTATAAAAAGAAAGGAGAATAAAATGCTCAAAGAAAAAGAAATAAAAAAATCACAACTGCGGGCTCAGTAAAGAAAATTACCCCTAAAAAATGCAACATCATCATTACTTTTAAATTACATGTCTTTTCGATTAATTCATTCTCTCCGGTTGTAGCAAATAAATGATCTTTCTCCCTCCTCGATTCATTCAAAAAAGGAGTTTTTGAAAAATTTGTTTAATTCTTTTCATTATTATTATCATTATTATTTGAAGCTGACTGCGTCTGCAGTCATTTGAGCAAAGAAAAGGTTCCTGCAGTCATCTCCGTATGTTCTTTACTGGTTTTCTTTTGTTGCACCTTGAAACCCATTCAGTCCAACATGACGCTAAGATTGTTCGTGAAGTATGTGATAAATAACGAAGGAATAGATATTTATCATTGAAGAAGGCGTAAAAAAGGGAGAAAATTTAAAATTATGCTTTCAAAATCGATAAAAATTACATCTATACTCTTCTTTAACTGGTCTCTAAAATGGTGCACAATCTACATTTATATCAATCTGATTTGACATTTTTCTGAAACATAAAAATTTATCAGCCCTTTTTATCGAGTTTGTAAATTTTATTTTTTAATTAACTCTCATTTTTTTTGCTTGTTGCAATAATTTTATTGGATATTCATTAAAAAATAACAGATATGAATCGAAAGTCGTTGCTTCTACTTTTTTTTTTTTTATAAATCAACTGCTTTGACTTACTTATATTTGTTTATCCTATTATCAATCTTCGTTAAGTAAATTTTAGTTTTTTTGGCAATAAAATATTTACTGACTTCGCCATTATGTTAATGTAAATCCATTAAAGAGATAACAATTTTTGAATGTCACCTTGTGATTGAATATTTTAAAACAAAATTTTTGAAATTCATTTGAAAACTAAAAAAATTCATTTCACATTATGACATTTGTTTTGTGTGTGTCTGAGATTTAATCCTCGAATCTTTTATATTAGATGAAACATTTTTCCTTAAAACAAAACTGCTAGCCTTAAAAGTTTTTCAATACTTTCAAAGGATTTTTAACACTTTGTACTTCCATTATATTACTTGAAATTGAAAATTTATTTTAAAAGGGCGAGCTGGCATCTTTCCGTTTCCTACTTCAAGAACATCCTCCTATCTTCTTTCGATTGTTTCTTTCCTTGCCTAAGTTATGTTGTAGTAGAATAGTGTCTGTCAGGATGGCCGAGAGGTCTAAGGAGCCAGACTGAAGTAGAATAGTGTTTCGTCCATTGTGAGTTACAATTACTATTTAGTTTCACTTCTTCGATCCCCCTTCTCATTGTATAGGCCCGGCACGTTACGAGATTCGTGTTTGTGTCCTTTCAGATTTTTCTTTGACATAATTCTATTTCGTTACTGTTTGTCTTTGGTGCACTTTTGAAAATAGCTGAAGAACTACTATAACTCTTAAGAGACGAATCTGTATCGTAATGCAAGATGATTTGTCGCTTGCACTTATTTTAATCTAGTGTCTTATAAATGTCTATGAAGTATTAAGGATGTCTTCCTAATAAGTGATAAATATTAATGATAAACAAGAAAATATTATATTCTATAATATTTTCCCTCGTCTAATATTTTTCCAATATTTTGCATAATTTTTTCACTTTATAACTGTTTATTATATGTTTATTCAGTTTATGTATATATTGTATGTGTATGTTGGGGTATTTTGTATTTTTTTCCTTTTAAGGAAAATATTGCATTGTATGTTAAAGTTCCTATGTTGTTTGGCTGAATGTTATCCAAATCAGTGTTTCAGTAAAACACAATTTTATTTATCAAACTATGATTATAGGATTTATACTGAATTTTTTTAACGATATTAATAACACTAAAACCTATTTTAGTAAACAACAACAAAAATAATAATGATGAGGATTTTTAATTTCTAGGCTCATATCTTTTAGGGAATTTCCAAAATTGTTTAATACTGAGAGTTTTTTGAACATGTATTTATAGAAAGAATTTCAGAGATTTTCTTCAAATGTATAGAGTTGCTGTGGGGTATATGTTTGCTGTAACTATAACTTGTGTGGCCAGTAAAATAAAATATTAATAAACTGTTCAATACCGGTGTAAAATTAATACATTTTTTACATGAATTCTTTTTTTTGTCTGGAATACACTTATTTCATCAGCCAATAAAGAAATAGATTTTTTTAAAGCAATTTCTTGTATAATGATATTTTTTGTTTTGAAAATATTGAAGATATTAAATTTTGCAAAAAAAAAAAAAAAAAAAATTAAATTCTGTAGTTAAGAGTTTTTATTTGTAATTTTAATATTTTTTTTATCTAAAGATTATAAAAAAGAAATTTATTTATGAAACGCATAGGTTTTTCAGTCACGAAATAAAACTCGGAGATAAAATTCCTTCAATTCAAAATTGTATTAATTTAATTTTTTATTCGGTTTTTGTGCTATCTTCGCATGCTATTATGAAATGGCCAATTATATACTTTTTAATTCATTCGTTTTTTGTTTGCCTCTTACTGAGTTAAGAAATCGGCCTTATTTAATAATGAGGTAAACAAAAAA
The DNA here is from genome assembly GCA_021605075.1 of Caerostris darwini. Lineage (NCBI taxonomy): Eukaryota > Metazoa > Arthropoda > Arachnida > Araneae > Araneidae > Caerostris > Caerostris darwini. Next base: position 843,659 of record BPLQ01011087.1, on the reverse strand, counting down.
TGTTTGCTCTTTCATTTTTTCTTATTTTTGAGGGAGCTATCAAAACTATAATTACAATATATTTTTGTATACGTGTGATGATTCCTGCAATATAAATGAATATCAGAAAAGATTTGAATTCTAAATATAATTTTATTAATTACTCGCAGAGAATTTGAGATTTTCAAAGTATTTGGTAATTCATAATATTCTCAGCTTATTTCTCATAGTTATTGGAAAATTTCTTAATAGAAAGTGAAAACGTTTTTTTGATTGCAGTAAACGGAATTTAGTTTTGGCAGGAAATTTAAAATAGTGGCTTAAAATTTGCTTTAACGGGAATTTATTTTTTAAAATATTGTTTTCAAGCTAAGATGAATCTAGACTTGCTTTAAATGCTATTCAATAATGAACTATCTTATTTATTCTAAAATGAAGAGTTATTGTCTTAAAAAATCTCAAATTATATAAGTGCCAGTAGAATATACTGTTCCATGTTTTTAAAATTTTGTTTTTAGCTTGAAAATTAAAAACCTTATTTTATTAGGAAACTAATTATCTTTGTTCAAATAATCAAAATAATCTAAAATGTAAATGATTTAACCAAATTATTTCATAAATACATTTATTTTTTATTTCAAAAATTAGTAATTAATTGCACAATGATGTGCACCATAAGAGATACAATTGTAAAACAACAAAAATTAATAAAAAAATTAAAATAACCACAGTAATAAAATTGTATTACTTCTACTAATAATCATTTACCAAAGTGCTAAAATAAATGATAAAATATAAAAATTAAATGATTTACATAATTTATTTATTATTTATATATAAGTTATTTTACGGAACAGTATTCTTACAATTGTAAATAAGGATATTTATTGTACAATTAATTGTACAACGATTTTTAGATACGATGGCTTACGATTGTAAGTAAGATTAGATTAAAACAACAAAACTCGATCAAAAATTAAAATAACCGTAATAATAAAATACTACTCTTATTAATTATTAAATAGTTATTTATTATAAAAAACATTTAAGCATTTCTTCCTATATGAAATTTGGCACAGCATAGCCAAGTCTAGTCCTTGTGCCATAAAACCCAAACCAACCAACCAATCCAATATGAAATTAATACTTACTACATTTTCTGATTAAAGACATTTATTCTAAATGAGTAAAAATAAAAAGCCATGCTAAACTCATAAAAAAACTGTTAAAAAAACAACTGAAGTTTTGTTGTTTTAGCCTAATCTTACTTAAAATCGTAAGCCTCAGAATTATCATTAGGATGGTATTAGTTTAAAAGTATTTTGTTGGGGAAAGGTTACAAGTTTAAAAAGTTACAGTGTTTCTTTTCAAAACTGTTAAAAAATAAAAATGAATAGAAATAATTCAAAGCTAAAAATAATTTCTTTTTGAAGAGAAACACTGTAACTTTTTAAACTTGTAACCTTTCCCCAACAAAATACTTTTAAACTAATACCATCATTATGATAATTCTGTTAAAAGGGAATTACAGTTTAAATCTAATGTATAATGTTTAAAAATAAAACGTAAATATTTACTTAAACCCTCCGCAACCATAAATTATCCCCAAACCGTCATCATTCATTCTTCCTTTCCATCTGTTAGAGAACTGTTTATCAGCGAACCCGAGTTAACTTCCGAAAATTGCGTCTGTATTGAACCGTTTCCCTCGTATCGCTGGCCAGCATCCGACGTCTCCATTTAGAAGGACCCTTTGTTTCGTATGAAAGCAATAAATCAAATCGTTAGTCCGCATTTCTGTAGGTCGAACAGCTCCGACCAATTCAAAACCGATTTGACGGAAATAATTCCTGTTAATCTGTGACTTGCAGGTTGCGAGAACGACGATATAATTGTGTATAATAATCACGGAATCTTTTAAGTCAGCACCATTCCCTAAGATAATGAAGCTGCTGACTGAGAACCCCTCTTTGTGATAGAGTGCTGCGAGAGTAATGACTGACATGGAGAGTGTTGTAATTACGAGGACATGTACTGCTAGCCAACGAGGAACTTCTGACATCAATAAGAATGTTATGAGGGGGTTACCATGCAAATGCTGCGGATTTTGCAAGTCCCTGTAACGAGTGGTAATGAACAGCTCTGTCATTTAGGTGGAGGGCATTTATTATTGTACTTCTTAAATTTGATTCGAAAGGGGGTTTGTATGCACTGAAGAGATTTGAAAGATTTTAGTGCTTGTAATGGATGAGGTTAAACTTCTTCTTTTGGGAAATAGAAATTATTATTTCTTTTTGATATACATTGTTCAACAAAGGAGAATTTTAATTATTTTCTTCTTGTTATTAAATTCTGACATCAATAAGAATGTTATGAGGGGATTATACCATGCAAATGCTGCGGATTTTGCAAGTCCCTGTAACGAGTGGTAATGAGCATCTCTGTCATTTAGGTAGAGGGCATTTATTACTGTACTTCTTAAATTTGATTCCAAAGGGTGTTTGTAGGCAGTGAAGAGATTTGAAAGATTTTACTGCTCATAATGGATGGGGGTTAAATTATAACTGACGGGTTTTTTTGGGGGGGAGAATAGAAATTATTTATTTTTATTATACATTGTTCAACAAATGAGAATTTATTTATTTGCTTCTTATTATTAACTTCTGAGAACAATAAGAATGTTATGAGGGGGTTACCATGCAAATGTTGCGGATTTTGCAAGTCCCTGTAACGAGTGGTAATGAACAGTTCTGTCATTTAGGTGGAAGGCATTTATTACTGTACTTTTTAAATTTGATTCGAAAGGGTGCTTGTATGCAGTGAAGAGATTTGGAAGATTTTAGTGCTCATAATGGATGGGGATTAAATTATAATTGACGTTTTTTCTTTTGGGAAATAGAAATTTTTATTTCATTTTAATATACATTGTACAACAAAGGATAATTTTATTTATTTTCTTCTTATTATTCCCTGTAACGAGTGGCAATGAACAGCCTCTGTCATTTAGGTGGAGGGCATTTATTACTGTACTTCTTAAATTTGATTCGAAAGGGTGCTTGTATGCAGTGAAGAGATTTTAATGCTTGTAATGAATGATGGTTAAATTATAATTGACGTTTTTTCTTTTGAGAAATTTTTATTTCTTTTTAATATACATTGTTCAACAAAGGGGAATTATATTTATTTTCTTATTATTGTTAACTTCTGACATAAATAAGAATGTTATGAGGGGGTTACCGTGCGAATGGCACGGATTTTGCAAATCCTTGTAACAGAGTGGTAATGAACAGCTCTGTCATTTAGGTGGAGAGCATTTATTACTGTACTTCTTAAATTTTATTCCAAAGGGTGTTTGTAGGCAGTGAAGAGATTTGAATGATTTTGGTGCTTATAATGGATGGGAGTTAAACTATAATTGACGTTTTTACTTTTGGGGAATAAAAAATTTTATTTCTTTTTAATATACATTGTCCAACAAAGGAGAATTTTAATTGTAATATTGCAGTTTTAAATTTATTGAAATAGAAAAAAGGCCCAAATATAAATAAGCAGAATCTGTTTCCTCGTAAGATAAAATCAGAAATAAATTGAATAAAAATGTAGAACGTTATGAAGAGAATGAAGTTTCTTTAATATTTGCAAAGCCTTTACTAACGCGATTAAATGGTTAATTGTATTTGATTGCTGAAATAGCAGACATATTAGTTTTGAAATATTTGTAGATTATTGAATTTTCGTTTATAATACTTAAAAATTTGTAGGCAAAGATTTTTTTTCCCTCATGTAACCCAAAGGAAGTACAAATACTGAGTTTTGCATTTTAACTTGAAATAATTGATTAGTCAAGTACATAATCCGACAACCGATGAAAATCATTTTATGGGGGATTGAAGCACATGTCTAACATTTATAGGGTATTAAAATATTTTTCGAAGTAACAAATTGTATAGTAAAATTATGTACTTTCCAAATTTTACAAATATATTAGTATTAACTGTAACATATGACTTTTAGTTTACATCTATAAAAGATTTATTAATTCACATAAAATATTAAAATAAAATACGTCTTATTGTATTTTAGTACAGGCAATCGAAAAAGGAATATATAATTTTCTAAAAAGAAGCTTTATTGTTTAATGCAATTAAAAACAGCAACGACAATAAATGTATCTATTATTTGTAATTATAAATAATTAGATTTATTAATCATCGTTTTAATAACTTTTCTGAAAATAATACTGAATAGATTCAATAAGATAGAATAAGATCCAAAGTGAAGTAAGGATGTAAAAATGATAAACAGCGAACATCTTTCTGACGACAGACAGCAACAGGAAGAAGTATTGACGCAATATAGAAATGTATTATTGACGTTAAAATAAAAGAAATGATTGTGTTAGCAATTCTACAAGTCAGAACTAGGGGTCGATGGGTTAGAGAGACAAATTGTTTGTATTGAATTTCGCTCAACGCTTTCTTTACACGACATTTGACACAGAAGGAAAATCTTTTGTGTATCCGTAGGCGTAAAAAATTATATAAGAAAGCTGATATTTACAATAAACTGTACAAATCTAAAGCATCACTCTATCACTACTTATTATTTATTTCATTCTATTATGGGTCAACTAGTTATTCCTGATTTTTATGTAATTATAATATTTTAAAATAATAAAATAAATCTTTTACGGCTTTTCGAAAAATATGTTGTTTCAGATTCTGAACATTGGGGGCAGTATTACTCGCGTCCATAGCATATCTTCAAGCTACCCTTGCCCCCCTTTGGTAGTGCTAAATGAGTAACAGCGGTGCAATCCTTGCTTATGGCATAAAGATTAATTGTTTCTGTACTGTATTGTCAGCTGCATTAGAACAACAACAGATTCTGTACATTTTGACTAGCCATTCTGGTTATTTGCCATTAACAACTACCAATATGCAACAAAGTCAGATTTACCCAGAATATACCACTGGAGCCTGCTACGCTGCATCCATATATTACCATAAAAAATTGGTACAAACACAGTCAAGAGTGGCATCTGAGTGTTAAAATAGTGTGTTCCCTTTTTAAGTTGCTTAATGGAAGAACTTTCTGACCTATTGCATTATCATAGGCCATCACCAGTATAGACACGGAAGCTTTATTTTTTGCCTACTAAACCACTCCAGCCCATGGCGACCTGATGGTCGATTGACTAGTTCTCTGGCCATTGGTACTACGGGCTTCATGTTCTAATTCTGGCGGTGGCATGGATGCTTGTTAGTGGTTCGGAATCCACTTTAAACTATACGTCCAAGTCTAAATAACCTAAAGTGTGCACAAAATGACCGTAGAGACAAACCAAAACCCCAAACTCCAACCCATTAAAATTTACTGCACATAAGAAATTCAGGCAGAATAGAAATACTTCCTTAACGAAAACTAACCTAAAATTTGAAACAAAAATTTCCTTATCGTTTTTTTATGTTGTTGTATTTATTTAAATGATGCTTTGAACTTTCTTTAATGTATCTTACTTAATTTCACGATTGAAAAATGTACATCTTAAGATTTGTTTTTACATAAATTAAAATCTTTTCAAGAGATAATAATAGGAGTTTCACGCATTAATGAGTTTCAAAAAGTTTCAATTGATTCACTCTCTTATGAATTTTTCGTGATACAAATATTTAAATAGAATTTATATCTTTTCATTTTACGCATAATTTTTCATTGTTGACTGAGTTTTCTTTTGAAGTAATTGCGATACTCCAAATTATTATTCTTTGGTATCTAAACTGAGAATAATTTGTCTTATCTTTTATGTTAATATTTTGTTCATAATTACTTACAAGGGTTTTAGCTTGGGTTTATTTTATCTTTTGTAATCTTTTGTGCTTTTTGCAATGAATTACGGAAATATTCTAAAAAAAAAATACTCTTTGAGATTTCAAATGTTCAAAATATTTTAAATATTTTTAAGGATTAGTTTATGAGAACAAAAGGCATGTGTCCTAACAATAATAATTAAAGTACTTAAATTTAAAAAAAAGATAGATATTTTTGAATAATTAGTAACTGATAAATATTTTTGAAAAATAAATATGTAACACGATAAAAGACAAATTATTATTTTTAAGAAAATTTGCTATTCAAGTAAAAATGAAATTTACAAATATTTGTAAAAAATTCATTTTATACTTATAAATACATTTTTAGATATGTAAAGTTAACTATAAATACAATTTTAGATATGTAAAGTTAACTATAAATACAATTTTAGATATGTAAAGTTAACTATAAATACATTTTTAGATATGTAAAGTTAACTATAAATACAATTTTAGATATGCAAAGTTAACTATAAATACAATTTTAGATATGTAAAGTTAACTATAAATACAATTTTAGATATGTGAAGTTAACTATAAATACAATTTTAGATATGCGAAGTTAACTATAAATACAATTTTAGATATGCAAAGTTAACTATAAATACAATTTTAGATATGTAAAGTTAACTATAAATACAACTTTAAACATGTAAAGTTTACATATCTAAATTGTATTTATAAATAAGTTATTATTGTATTTATAGTTAACTTATATCCTAAACATTTAGATGTTAACTTACATATCTAAAATTGTATTTATAGTTACATATTTAAAATTGTATATGTAAAGTTAACTATAAATATATTTTTAGACATGTAAAGTGTAACTGAATTGGAAGTTCATGTTAATACTTAATATATTTTATGTTAATAGGATATAATCAGGAATGGACCAAGCTCTCTTGCACAAAAATTGTTACGAAGTCGCATTAACATAATGATAAAAGTTCTTTTGGCAAACTAAAGTTACGTTTGAGTGTCGTTTCTAAATAGTATTACATGGACTCTCACGTCTCGCACGTATAAAAATCGTGCATCCAAAATGACACGAATCCTATTTGCTTGATTAAACATTAAATCTCTTCGCTGACGCTTACATTATGCACTTCAACATAGAAGAACTCGGTCCTTATTATTTCCACAGTAAGGCCATACGATCTTTAACTTAAATTTCAAACCTTTCGAGAAAATGGGAGCACTTCAATTTTAGCTATCGTCTTTACTTGAAGTGTTTTAGTCCTACTTTTATCACGATTTTTTAAACTTTTTTTTTACTGAATTTCACTTCGTTCTACGGCTGGGCACTTTTTTTTAAGCCTTTTTGCATTTTTTAGATTCCATGTGGGAATAGATTTCCCCAGTTTCCTCGTGAGTCAAGAAAAAAAAAATCTTGTGGGGGTGGGAAATGGGAATGAGGTGAGAATAAAAAAAAAAAAAAATCTTTTAAAAATAAAGATTTGAAAGTAAAAAAAAAAAAAAAAAAAAAAAACGAGAGTGGGAGAATATAGTGTAAATAAAATGGCTCCGGAAATTGAAGTCATCAATAAGAATCACATTTAAAATGAGATTTGAAGAAATGCAGAGCAACCAGTTCCTGTTTGGAAAAAAATGCATTTGAATTAAAAAGGAAACTTGTAAATATTGTCGGAAATTTTTTGAGTTGAGCTGTTACTGTTGTATCTTTTTTTTTTTATCATGTTTAAATGAACTGGAATATTACACTTTCTATTATTAAAATTGGTTTCACGATTTCATCAGTTGCTGTAATTTATTACAAAGCGAAAAGAATTTTAAGATTTAATTTAAATAATTATTTTCGAAATGTAAATATTTTAATAAAAATTATTTCAATTCCAACAATAGATAAATAATCTAATAATAAAAAAAATACTTAATATGAATATTTTATATTCACATTTATAATGGGCATGGATACATGCTTACTGATTATTTCAATTCTAACAATATATAAATAATCTAATAATAAAAAAATACTTAATATGAATATTTTATATTCACATTTATAATGGGCATGGATACATGCTTACTGATTATTTCAATTCTAACAATATATGAATAATCTAATAACGAAAAGTATTTAATATGAATTTGTATTTTATAGTCACATTTATAATGGGTATGAATAAATGTTTACTGATTTATATAGAAATTTTAAACTTCTCAACTGCTACGCATGTTGTGAAATTTACTGAAATCATTGAAAACCTTTAATTATTTCAAAACGAATTTTTATTTAATTTTATTTAATTTAATTTTTGAGTTGAATTTTATTGTTAATCATCGTTGAATGCGAAAACTCAGATAAATATTTTTTAAAAAATAAGTATGTAACGCGACAAAAGAAAAATTATTCCCTTTAAAAAGTTTTACAATTGAAAAAAAACTAGATTTGCAAATATTTGTAAAAAAATTGCGTTTTATACGTATGAATGTATTTATTAGGCTGTTTCCAACAATAAAATATCTTTCTTTGAAAATGATGCATAAAAACATGTATTTCTTTTTTATCTAGAAAATAATACTAAAGGAAATTTTTTGCAAGTATGATCTTATCCTGACTTTAACCGCCCTTTCATTGTCCATTTATTTATTTGTATTTCATTCGTTTCTTTTTATATCCCTTAATTTGACTGTTTAAAAAATATCTAGAAACTTTCAATACAATAAAATAGTTATTAGATACATCATTTCTTAATTTTTTTAATCACTTTGTACAAATTGATTACTTTAAGAGCCCTTCAAAAAAGAATTAGCTAATAACATCTGCTTGAAAAATAACTACTTAAATAACAGTATGATTAAACTATTTTGGTTGAGTTCGGAGCTTCAAAATTTTATCAATCCTACAATTTAAAAAAAAAAATTAATTTAATTTTCTATTAGATTTTTTAAATTGGAGTTTTATCCTCATTTTCAATAGCGGCTTAAGTTCTTTTTTTATCTCTTTAATAAAAATGTAGCAGTTAATTTTACTTAACGTTATTGACATATATCAAATCATCTTATATGTAATTAATGCCGCATCATAAAAATCTGTAATACAATAAATAGTAACAATCTTTTTACATTTTGCGATTTCTTCCCTTACAAAAATAAAATTTAAAGGGTTTTAAAATTCCAAACAATTATATTTTACTTAACACCACCCCAAAATAAGAATAAAATTCCACCAGGGTTCCTTCCTTTTCCTTAAATACAAATTGTTACAAGTAATTGGACTTTTAAAACTATTGCAATCAATCAAGTCGTATCATTTATCATTAAAACAAGTATAACAACTATGGCAGCCTAATTAATCCAAAACTCTAATCCAAAAATTTTAAAATACGACTATAAAATTTAACCTTTAGAAATGATAAATAAAATTTTTTTAATAATTTAACTACATCCTCTACATTATTTCTTAATAATTGCAATATATTTATTGCATTTTATATGTAATTAAAGCTGCATCAGGAAAATCTAATACAATAAAATTAGTAAAATGTTTTTTACATTTTGTGATTTCTTCCCTTACAAAAATAAAATGTAAAGTGTTTTAAAATTCCAAACAATTACATTTTACTTAACAACACCTCGAAATAAGAATAAAACTCAACCAGAGTTCCTTCCTTTTCCTTAAATACAAATTGTTACAAGTAGTTGGACTTTTAAAACTATTGCAATCAATCAAGTCGTATCATTTATCATTAAAACAAACATCCGAAAACCTCTGAGGGAACCGAAAAGAAAGTGTTACCACGCTTCTTTTTTTACAAAAAGTGGGTGTGTAGGGAGAGGATCACTCTTCAGAAACCAGAACCACTTGAAATTGCCTCCTTTTAGTGCTAGCTAATAACAGCGTGAAAATCCAATGAGTAAAACTTGTCAGTTCAACTTACTCGTCCAATAGAGTAGATTCTGGAAAGCCACGTGACAAATGACGTCATGTGACAAATGGAGAGGAAAAGGATGGGGGGAAAAATAATAATAAAAAAATTCTTGAAATGGATATATATATATATATATATATATATATATATATGTTTTACGTTTATGCCGCATTCATTCTTTCTATAGTGGTTGTTACAGAAATTGGATAAAATCATTTGTAGCTGACAAGATTGAGAACATAATTTTTCTTTTTGGTTTCTATTACTCTACATACATCATCCTGACAAGATAGGAAGCACTTTTATGTACACTACGTAGTTTAATTCTCTTTTTGTTTTAGCTTCGGATTTAAAGGTTGCGTTCTTGTACTTTGGCAGTACATCAGGATCACCCCCAAAAAAGGGAAAAAATAAACGATAAAAATGACTTTCGGGTTTCCCATAATCCTTCCATCACTTTAAGACGACTTCATACTCTGTCTTTGCTTGGTCAGTAAATTTATCAATGGTAGAATGAAATTATATATAAAACATGAAATTTGTTAGACTGATGTTGCTTATAATGTGTTGCATACATAACTTTGAAAATTGGATTTAAGTATATATATATTAAACAAATAATAGCAATTTGACTAAATGCTGAATTTTTTTGGATAATTTTATTAAGTAACCATTCATAAGGAATTCATCAGAACAACGCGAATTGTATTCATAAACAGTTAATTCATAAAATTTAAATAAATATATTATTTACATGTTTATTTAAATTTTATGAATTGACTATTTAATACAACCGCATTAAATAGTTAATTACAATGAATACAATTCGCATTGTGCTGATGAATTCCTTATGAATGGGTACTTAGTAAAATTATCTCAAAAAATTTTTATCATTTAATCAGATAGCTATTCATTTGTTTTTTTAAAAAAATCAAGAACATCCATACAATTTTTAACACCTAATAGTCAAACAAATATAAAAACTATGGCATCCTAGTATAAACAGCTATAATTATGTTTTTTATATTTATCTTTTATTTTTTTTATATTTTTTATTTTCTTTTCTTCTTAAAAATTTTAAAATACGACTATAAAATTTAACCTTTAGAACTGATAAATATTTGTTAATAATTTAATTACATCCTCGAACTTATTTCTTAATAATTACAATATATTTATTTTATTAGTTATGCAAATATACGTGAAAATAATTTAAATTGTACAACAAAAGATATACATTTTCTTTTGTTGAAACTTGGAGTATATTGAAGCTGCACTTTTCTTATACAATGAGAAACAGATGTTTAAGACGCAAGCTTATTCACTAGTGCTTATCTAGTTTTAGAATAAACACTTCTTATTCCTTTCAGCTTTTTGTCTGCTTAGGTTTTATAATTCTTTTTATGGTAAGGTGATATTCAAAGATCTTTTAATGCTATTCTCTATAAAAGAAATTTTCTTAAATATTCAAAGAACCAGGTTTATTTTTCTAAAAATTATTTATAATCGTCGCAAATGTTGCTGTATTACTCTACAGGGTGTACAAATGTGATTTAAATACAGATAATCATATCAAATGAAATATTTTCTTCCTACGAATTTTATTGATATACTTTTATTCAGGTATATATAATATTTTTAAAAAAAATGTAGTTTAATAACTTTTATCATAAATAGCTTTTGTGAATAATTTGTATATATTTTTTTGCTGTAAAGTATATAATTTACTATAATTTTTCTTGAAATATTTTATACTATATATATATATATATATTAAATGTAATTTAATAACGTTTATGACAAACCGCTTTTGGGATTAATTTGTTTTATTTTTTTTTGTTGCAAAATATATAATTTTTTAATCAGTTTTATATTTTTAATACGTATACTGCATTCCATTTTAATAGGCTGGGGATTTTAAAATTAATCAAAATGACATTTTACATTAAAATCATACATGGAGAAAAAACTGAATACCTGCAATTTAAATATCCCCTCATTTTAACATTCTTCATAACAAAAATTGAATAACAGATTAATTAATCTCACACTTAATAAAATATATTACTCTATTTGAAATAATTTCCTAGCATTCATCTAGATGTTTAATTTACTAATAAGGATTTCCATATTTTTAAATATCATTTTTTATTAGACTTATAATTTTACAAAATTTATTCAAAAAGAGTTGACTTCAAAAAACTTAGTAAATTTTCTTTTCTTTTTGGTAATGATTATAAATACAAATCATGCTTTCAAGATTTGAATTAAATTTGGCCCTATATTTAAATATTAACAAGATAATTCCACAAGATAATGATTAAATAAAATCATTTTTAGAAATATTAATTTTAATGTGTGCTTTAATTTATTTATGATTGGATTATAGCACTTGAATTGTGCATTTAACATTTATTATAATTAATTAACTATATTTTCTTTCTCACTAAATTTTCTATTATAATCTATTTAACACCCATTATCTGACTAACACCTAACATTATTCACCTATTATAAGTGACTAACACCTATGATTATAAGTGATTTAACATTTATTATAATTAATTAACTATATTTTCTTTTTCGCTAAAATTTAGAAAAACAACCTCTGAAATCGCATATCTAGTGTAACTATACATTTCTCAAAAAGCACATTGGAAAATTTACTGTTTAGTAACGAAACTTAAGATTTACTGTATCATATTGAAATCCTATCAGCATTCTATTCTAAGCGGAGGCACTGTCTTCTACTTTTGCACGTATGGAAACATTCTACAATCAACGCAAGTAAACACATAATAAAGAATATTGACTCATTTATGAATGAGATCCTGATATATCCTATCTCCTATCGGAAACGTGATTCTTGGCAGGTCGTTTGAACGTTTATTTAATCATATAAGAGGGAAGAGTTCACATTAACATCCTATCTGGAAACCCCGTGCAATCATTGTCACTCATTAGGGGCAAGGACAGGGTACACGTTACGTCAACTTCCTTCAGAGCTTAATGAGTTTCACCAGAAACCATCAGTAAGGTCTACAGGTCATTCAATAAGTCCTCACCGAGTCACTTTCGTACGTAGGTAATTATGCATGCAATTATTCAATTCGAACCAAGCGGCAGTCTATTTAACATAAATACAATTCGGAAGTGTAGTACCAAAGACCCTGATGTATGGCTTTTTGCATCGTGGGGGGTTCAGGTGGCCATCGGGGTAGAGAATCAAGTCGAAATTTGTTTGTTTGGCGTGATTAAAGAGAGGGGTCGGGGAACACAGAGTGTTTGACTGATCAAAATGGAGATAAATCCATTCCATTTGGAAACGACCCGACGAGGATGGGGAAAATGCGTTTAGGAGTTAAGTGAGTGCCCGTGATTGAGGAAGGCAGAATCTGCAATCTCCAGTTTATGTATCATGATTATAATATTGCTATAGATAAGCAATGGATATTTACATGCGTTTCCAAATAGGACATAACTTATGAATATATACCGAATATATATCGATAATTGTAAAGACTGTTGATACAACGTTTTAATAAATTTCCAGACAGTGTTTGAGGGAGGCACCAAATAATAGTTCATTTTATTAGTTATTTAGTTACCTATCTTATTCGTTTAAAATATTGATACAATCTAGTTTCAAGAAAAGAATATCAATAAACTCATCATTTCATGAAGATATATTATAAGAATCGATTCATAAATTATTGCACTTATTTTAAATCTCCTGATACAATTACAGGCGAAGTGGGAATAAGTTCAGCATATTCCAATTATTGTGAACATTTGAATTTTGCAGAGCTGGCTTAACTTCTTCAAAAAGGAATTTTGTACAGAAAAAAATATTTTTTTATTTGATCAATTTGATAAAATTGATTAAAATTTTTATAAAATTATTTATTTATTTATCTTATAGGTATCTATTGCAATTCAAACAGTAGTGAACAGAAAAAGAGTATGAATACGAATAATTGTAGTAAAGCTTATAGTATTTTGTTGAGTGTAATGATAAATTAGGAATTAATTCATTTAGTGTATGCCTGTTACTTACATTTTTCACAAATTCATCGAGTTTGTTTAATACAATTTTATCCTGACATTTCAGGTTCGTTTTTTTAGTAATGGCCCTTACGATTTCATGTTATAATATTTAAATAGCAATATTATCAAAATTGACACATGACACAATCTGGTTTCTTAGTTGAAGGATTTTATTATCCAACATATTTTTAATTTTTTCATGTAACACATTTCGTTTTTTTAAAAATTAAAATTAGTTTAACTAAATGTAAAACGATAGGTGACACAGTCCCTGGAAAATTAAGTGATTTAATGTAGTTAAAAAATTGTAAGCAAATTTGGATAAAAAATGTTTTGGAAGCTGAATAAATTTTTTTTCTTTTAATTTTCTATTAAATAAACTATAAAGAATTTATTTTTGTATAGAATATAAATAAAATTACGAATTGAGCAATTTGACTCCAAATCTGACAGTGTAAATCACTAAAATATGAATTATTAATCTTTCATATCGTGTCGTATGCATCGTTTTTGATATTTTTCTGTTTTTGTAGATATAAAAAGTTGAGTATAATAGTTAATTAAGTATAATAATGGATTTTAAAGAATTAATTTGTTCCAAATGTGATTTCAAACTTTGATTTTAAAAAAATCTTCAATTCCAGGCGTAAACTCTCTTTAATAAATAAAAAAGAAATAAAACGTATATATTTAAAATGCATTTTTACTTTATTGCCAGACAAATTATAAGCTTAGTTTAACATAATTTAAATAAAAAAGAATTAAAGACTATTTTTACCCTTATATTTGATTATCAGTTATACAATAATTTAAACAAATAATGAATTTCCTATTAATTTTGTAATTAGAAATTAATCACATTTAACAAAAGTATAAAACAAACGAAATTCAGTAATTAATACATAAAAAAACTACCTTAAATATATTAAAAAAAGGTAAGCGCATAAAATATCACATCATAAAACATTGTTTTGCATATGAGTGGGAAATCTAACCATATATTCAAATATATGAGTTAATTTTAACCTTAACCTTATCTTTAACCTTATATTTGATTATGAGATACAATAATTTAAACAAATAATGAACTTCCTATTAATTCCGCTATTAGAAATTAACCACATTTTAAAAAAAGTATAAAACAAACGAAATTTAGTATTTAATGCATAAAAGATGAAAAACTACCTTAAATTGATTAAAAACGGTAAGCGCATAAAATATCACATCATAAAACATTGTCTTGCATATCAGTAGGAAATCTAACCTTATATTTGATTATGAGTTATTTTTAACCTTATATTTGATTATGAGTTATACAATAATTTAAACAAATAATGAATTTCCTATTAATTTTTCGGTTAGAAATGAATAACATTTAAAAAAAAAAAAAAGTATAAAACAAACGAAATTCAGTAATTAATGCATAAAAAAAGAAAAACTACCTAAAATTGATTTAAAAAAAAAAGGTAAGCGCATAAAATATAGCTTCATAAAACATTGTCTTGCATATGAGTGGGAAATCTGATTATTAATCCCATATACAAGCGATCATTTCACTTTAAAATTGCTAAATATCGCGCTTCGCAGCAGAATTTTATTGATGTGATGGCAAGTCTGGAAAATTAGAACCGAAAAACGATTTCGAAATACTTTCTTTTATTGTATCGTGGATTAGTTTTCGCTCTTATTGTTCGAATAGTGGCTATAAATAAGCATTGGGTGTTTTAAATGTCCCTCAGGTGTAATTTCATTTCAGATATTACACTTGTATTTGCGTAGAGACATTAACTCGAGTTGTTTAAATTCGGTTGCGTGTTTTATTTTTGCAGAATGCATGTCTCGGAGGTCTTGTTAAAGATATTTCTTTCTTAAAGTTTCAAAAGAATTGGATATTATTTTTGTATTATGATTGGACATTGTATTTATACTGTTCAATTTAGTAAGGGAATGTTTAATTTTGTAACCGTGATTGACTCAGATTATTGTTTCGAAATAGCTATCACATAAAGTTATTAGAATTTTTTTTTTCTAATGATATGGTATAACGATATTTTTTAGTGGTAAAAATATAATTGGTGATAATTAATTTAATGAACCCTAAACATGTTTCTTCCTCTTTTCAAATACTTTTTTTTGTTTTTGAGATGTTAAAACAATAACATTTTTAGTTTAAATTTGGTCGCGTGTTTTATTTTGGCAGATTACATGTTTCGGAGGTCTTGTTAAAGATATTTATTTCTTAACGTTACAAAAGATTTTGATATTAATTTTGTATTATGATTGGATATTGTATCTGCTCTGTACAATTTAATAAGGGAATGTTTAATTTTACATTTCCTTAAAACCGTGATTGACTCAGATTATTGTTTCGAGATATAGCTATCACATAAAGTTATTAGAAATTGTTTTTTCTAATAATATGATCTAACGATATTTTTTAGTGGTAAAAATACACTTGATGAAAATTAATTTAATGAAACCTAAACCTGTTTTTTTTTTCTTTTTTGAGGTGTTAAAACAATAATAATTTTTAATTTAAACTAATAAAATTGAAAAAATTTCCTTGAAAGAACATAATTGTCTCAGCTATTGAATGTTTCAGTTTTATTTCATATTCCTGAGGTTTTATGTGTAAAAAATGATAACATAACGAATCTCTTTAATTTCAATACTCGGAATATGCATTTAGGTATAATAATTATGGAAAATCAGCAAGGAGACAGCAAAAAAGTTTATAACATATGTTGAAATTTTTTTCTAAAATTATAATTTTTCTGCTTAGAATTAAAAAGCTCTTATTTAATTTTAAGTTTAAGATCGTTTATAACTTAATTTAATAGTTCTTCTTCAGAATAGAAGAAATTATCATTTCAGAATTAAAATCATAGGTCATATGGGAAAAAACAGTTATGCATCTTTGTTAAATTTCTTAAGGTAAAAAAAAAAAATGTGAATTAAATTAAATTTGAGGTAATTAAATTCCCATATCTTTTTTTAAATAGGAATTCAGTGACTGTTTTGATCTTTTACTGTTTAATATAAAGTTTTGGTAAAAATTCTTGAATTCAAAAAATATTTGAGGGAAAAATTAATGGGATAATAATAGTAATCTATTTAAAAAGGATATAGAAATTTAATTACCTTAAATTAAGAAGAAAGTTTATTAAAAAATGTATACTTTTACAACGAAAAATAATGAAAGCAACCTTATATTTGTAATGTATTTTTAACCTTAAGGAAAATATGCTGAGGTTTTTGCTACAACAACTGTATTGTTGTGAAGAATAGTTATTTGTTTGGGCCTAAAATGAACTTTTCAATTTTTTTTGAAAATTATTAAATTAATATTAAATATTTAATTTACATTTTTACCGGTCGATTTAATCTTTTTGACTAAATTTTACAACAATGAATTACATTTTTGTAACAGAGAAAGATAATCAATCTACTTACAGGAATCATTTATTATAAAGAAAAACAAATTTAAAAAAAAAATACAGATGAAACTTTTTCGGTGTGTTTGCAGTATACCGCCAAGTTGTAAAAATGTTTTTATTTTAATTAATAATGACTAAATACGAATCCCTACAATTGAATAAAAAG
This sequence comes from Caerostris darwini, assembly GCA_021605075.1. Classification (NCBI taxonomy): domain Eukaryota; kingdom Metazoa; phylum Arthropoda; class Arachnida; order Araneae; family Araneidae; genus Caerostris; species Caerostris darwini. The sequence goes on along the minus strand of BPLQ01011087.1, from coordinate 826,261 downwards.
CAAAAAATTAAGTGAAATCGCAAAACATATTGGGTTTACAAATGTGATTCCATCTTTATTTGGATAAATAAAATACCTTTGTTTTTTCAATGAAATATAAATGTATAGAAAGTATGTTATATCTGAAACTAAGTTTAAACTAAAACTTGACATTTTCTATCGAGTAAAAAACATACTTGTTTAAGCGTTTTATAATTGTTATATACTAAAAAAGAAAGCTTATTGTCAAATACAAGTGTTGCCCCATTAAACAATTACAAGTAGCAGAAGTAACGACATTTATGGAAAAAAAGCGCAGAACCATATTTGTATATCCAATATGTTATAACGTAATAGAAGTTTTAGTTAAAATTGCCTATGGAAATTTTTTTTCAATGATCTAAATGAATATTATAAAAAAGAAGCATATGAATTATTAATTACATATCCCGCTATTATCATGCAAAAGATGCAACAATATTTGGCTAAAAACCATCATTTATTGAATATTAAACTATTATTAATGAGGTTATTTAAATATTTCTAAGGTTTAACTATCATAATTTTCGGCTCTAAATTATTGTTAAAAACTCATTCTTCGCAATGAAACGTTATCCAAATTTATGTACAAATTACTTATAAATAGTAAATTTCAAAAATAATAATAAGTAATATAGATTGCATAGAAATTATTTTGAGCCAAATTTTTGTTTCTTGTTCTTCTCAGTTAAATTATTATTATTATTGTTGTTGTAATCTGATTATATTTAGTAATACAAATCAAAGTAAATGAAAAACAAAAGAATTATAAAATTTCTATAAACATCATTTACAAAAATAATTTTCTTAATTTTTCTAAAGTAATTTTTATGTAATATATAATGTAATGTAAGTTCATTGTAACTTTTTATTTGACAAACACTTATGTTAAGGTTTTTAAAACCTTCTTTTCATTCAAAAATTTATAAATTTAATAAAGCATTATAAATTTTTATTAATTTTTGCATTTTAAATATCATACAATAAAGAAAAAAGAATTCCTGGTAAAAATTTCCTTCTGCTCTTATTATTATACTTGAATTATTTCATCATGCATATAATTGTACAACGAATAGCCAAATTATATTCTACACTTTCATACTTTTTCTAAATTTTAGTAAATAACCTTGAATAGAAAATTATCATTTAAATTTTAAGATAATTTCTTTTCTCAAAACTTGTACAAGACTGGAAAAAATATTTTATGAAAGTATTTATGTTAAGTGCTAAAAATAAGTTTTTGACTTTTGTCACTATATATAGTAGATTTAATGAAAAAAATGTGATTTTTAAAATAGTTAGAACCTTAAAAAAAAGCATCTTTCACAAATATATTTTGAGGGTTCAGAAAATAATAATCTTTAAAAGGATATTTAAAAAAATACAAATAAAATGTTGTCCTTATCCCTATAAAATCATCAAAGATTGCACAATAAAAAAATAGAAATTTATATTAAATTTTTATTATTTCTATTAATTTATTTTAAATATTATACATTGAGTAGATAAATTAGAATATTCACTTACATGTTTTTTTTATAGAGAAAGACACAATATGTCTCAAATTTGCTAAGATTCGTCCATGTGTAGGAACTAATAACATACTCTTACAGAGAAAGACACAATATGTCACAAATTTACTGAGATTCGTCCATGTGTGGAACTAATAACATACTCTTTTGAGTATGCTATTAGTTCCAACACTTGAGTATGTTATTATATATGAACTAATTATATATTCTTTTGAGTATGTCTTACACGTGGACGATTCTTAGCAAATTTGAGATACATGTTATTTTTTAGAGAAAGACACAATATAAGTGAATATGCTAATTTGGCTACTCGATGTATAATACTTGAAATATTTTATATTCAAATTTATACTCAATATTTCTAGGTTTTCTAAGTTAGATTAAATTTAATTGAAAAGCGATATAACTGGTTTAAGAATATAGTTTTTAAAAATTGATTCATGGTACTTACCATTCATTCCATATAGCATAAATCGGTTGGCGATCGGTTGGTAAATATTTTCAGGAACCCAGCAGCTTAGACGAATTTTCATTTTGTTGAAGTTAGTTATTTTCTGTCGAAGTCCAAGAATTTACTTTTTGCTGCTAGGAGGATGACAGATGTCTCGAGAAAAGAGTAGTAAAACCTGGAATAAAGTGCCATTAAATCACTCTTAAATTTTCATTCAATATTTGGAAGCCTTGAGCTGACAGCAAAATAGCTCCAAAGAATCTATTATTAGTAATTTTTTAAACTGAGAAATTAACCATTATTTTTCCTCGATGCCAAGTTATGGCAAAGAATCTACGATATTCTATTTTTTTAACTATTATTTAACTTTATTCATAATAAAAGAACTACAACAAATATCAAATTCTTTTGAGAATATGTAGTTATTGAGAAAGATTTAGTCAAGCCAAGTTAACAAGTTGACTAGTAAAGTTGTAAATTCTAGGTCTTCAAATCTGAAGTTTTTTTGAATGCTGATATTTTATATTGAAAAATTTGAGAACATTATTATTATAAGATGCTAAAAACTAGTTATTTTTTTTAAAAAAGTCACAATTTTAGAGTAGCAATAATTTTAAAATAAGTCATAATTTAATGTGTTTATGTTTTAATTATATTATGTTAAGTTAATCATGGATGGTTGTATAATTAAATAAATTACATTTTACAAAATACAAACAAGATTTATTACAGTGTTTATGATATTGTATCAGCATAAAACAATTCATTATTTAAAAAATATTGTAAAAAATTTTTAACTAAAATATAAATATATAATATTAATATCATGAAAGATTTTTATTTTTTACATGAAGTTCATTGTGTTAAATTTAATTCATCGCATACTTTTAATAACTTGTACAATTATTTCAGTAATTTTATAAATAATTTGTGTATTAACAACTTCAATGTAATATCAACTTATTAATAACTTTGAAAATATTTAGCGTACATTAATTTGAAACATAAACATTAGCTTGAACAAAAATAAGGAAAGAAATTTATTAATTTTATTAGTTAGAAACAGAAATAGTCCTATATAAGAATTAAACATTTAATAATTATAAATTCTCAAAATGTGCACTTACCTACTTTAAAATTTATTTCCGTTTTGTTCTTTAATCTTTTTGAATTTAAGGAAAAAAATAATTAAAAACTTACCTATATAACATGAATCAAAATAGTAATCCTTATTTCAGTTACATACATATCATGAAAAATATTTTAAACATGAACAAATATTATATAATAAAAGTGCAATGAATTGGCATCAACAATCAAAATATTTTTTTTAAAGTATTTTAAAATAATAAAAAGAATAAAATACCTTCTAACAAAGTAGAGATTTCCTCTAAAAACTGATGAAAAGTACAAACTTCTCGATTAGATCAGAAGTCCATTTCTGAAAACTAATTCCAGTTTTTGAACAATCCAAAATGTTCTTACCTCATCACTCAAACAACTGACTAAAACGAAACCATCCCGAACCAGAACACCCGATGACAAAGTCGGCGCTTCGAATTTGACGCCGTGGACTTCGTGGGACTTTGAGAAGTTTCGACTAAGTTTCCAGCAGCGCCAAGAAGAAGTTGCGAACGCACAATTTCGACCTTACTCCGTAGGATGAGCGGCGCTTTCTGGTGAGAGAGTTCGATCGGGACTTCGTCCGGCTTGCATCAGTCCGGCAGAATTGTCCGGGCGTCTTGAATGCATGCGTGCGCATGGATGTGTGCTCGCGTATTGATCTCTCATACTTACTCTAGGCACTTATGAAAGTCATCCCCCCTGGTCTTTTATAGTAGGAAGGGGGGTAGTTGAAAGTCATATTTCGCTTTGACACCCCAAAGGAGTTTTCTAACAATTGGGTTTCCAGCGAATCCCCCCAATCCTAGAAATCTTCTCGTAAAAAATAAAGTATTACATTTTTTTTTAATTTTATTTTTGATAAATTTTAAAAAAAAGTATAGTTTAAGTAAAGTATAAGTATAAAAAGTAAAGTATAGTTTCAAATAAAGTATAAGTATAAAAAGTAAAGTAAAGTGTAGTTTCATAAAACTAAACAATGTTTGAATATTTGCTGTTTGGAAAATAAACGTGTTTTAAAAATAGTGATAATTTTACTTTGGTACCTCGGGAAAAATTTTTCTCCAAAGGAGTTTTCTAACCTAGAAATCTTCTCGTAAAAAATAAAGTCCTCCATTTTTTTTATACTTTTATTTTTGATAAATTTCTGAAGTAAAGTATATTTTCATAAAACTAAACAATCAGTTTGAATATGTGATGTTCGGAAAATAAACTTATTGTAAAAATAGTGATAATTTCACTTTGGTACCTTGGGAAAAGATTTTCTCCAAAGGAGTTTTCTAACAATTGGGCCTCGAGCGAATCCTTCCAATCCTAGAAATCTTCTCGTAAAAAATAATGTCGTACATTTTTTTTTAAATTTTATTTTTCATAAATTTCTTTAGGAATTCACGTAAAGTATAGTTTTATAAAACTAAACAATTAGTTTGAATATTTGTTGTTTGGATAATAAACTTGTTTTAAAAATAGTGGTAATTTCACTTTGGGAAAAATTTTCTCCAAAGGAGTTTCTAACAATTGGGCCTCGAGCGAATCCTTCCAATCCTAGAAATCTTCTCGTAAAAAATAAAGCCGTACATTTATTTTTAAATTTTATTTTTGATAAATTTTTTCAGGAATTCATGTAAAGTATAGTTTCGTAAAACTAAAACAATTTGTTTGAATATTTGCTGTTTGGATAATAAACATTGTTTTAAAAATAGTGATAATTTCCCTTTGGTACCCGGGGAAAAATTTTCTCGTTAAGGTGTAAGACGCTATTATAAATAAAAATTGCTTTTATAGTAAATATTTAAGGCTGTATTCTTAGTTTATTCCCAGAAGAAGTTTTTGAAAAAAAATGATGGCATTGCTAATTAAAAAAATAGTTTACATTTTTTTCTGTCATCGTAAAATTTTTTAAATTTTATTTTTGATAAATTTCTTTAGGAATTCAAGTTAAAGTAGAGTTTCATGAAACTATACTGTTTTAAAAGCAGTGATAATTTCACTTTGGTACCTCGGGAAAAAACTTTCGCCAAAGGAGTTCTTAACAATTGGGTTTCCTGCGAATCCCCCCAATCCTAGAAATCTTCTCGTAAAAAATAAAGTCGTACATTTTTAAAAAATTTTATTTTTGATAAATTCACGTAAAGTATAGTTTCATAAAACTAAATTAGCTTAAATATTTGCTGCTTGGATAATAAACATGTTCTAAAAATAGTGATAATTTCACTCTGGAAAAATTTTCTTGTTAGGGTGAAAGAAAATATAAAAAATACTTTTATAGTAAGTATTTAAAACTGTATTCTTAGAATACAGAAGAAGGTTTTGAAAAAAAATGAAGACATTGCTAATAAAAAAAATAATTTAAATTTTTTTACTGACGTCGTACATTTTTTAAGTCGAACATTTTTTTTCAAATTTTATTTTTGATAAATTTCTTTAGGAATTCAACTAAAGTATAGTTTCGTAAAACTAAACGATTAGTTTGAATATTTGCTGTTTGGATAATAAACATTGTTTTAAAAATAGCGATAATTTCACTTTGTTACCATGGGGAACAATTTTCTCGTTAAGCTTAAGACGATATACTAAATAAAAATGCTTTTAAATATTTAATGCTGCATTCTTAGTTTATTCCCAGAAGAAACCATTGAAAAATTGACGACGTCGCTAATTAAGAAAAAATAATAATTTAAATTTTTTGTAGCGATGTAATGTTTTAAAATACAAATTTTTAAATTTAAAATATAAAACGTTTTAAAATAAATATGGTGCTGTGCAATGTTTTAAAATAAAATTAAGTATATTTTTCAAGTATATAATTATTTATAAGGTGTTTTTTTTTTTCAATTTTCAATTTTGAAGTTCTAATATTCTTTATATAAAATGAATCTAAATAATTTTAGAATATTAAAAATATAAAAAACGACTTAAAACTTAATTGAAAGGAATGGAATAATTTCCTTACGTGTATTTTATGATTATTTTAAAGAAAAAAATAAAATAATCAATACTTACTGAAATGATTTAAATAAAGCTAAAAAAATGAACTTAATAACAAACTGCAAATTAATAAATAAAAAAAATATATACTTATATATATAAAAATATATATAAAGAAATAAATCTTTTTTTCTAAAATGAAGCATTATATTATAACACGTAAAAATTTAATGAAATATCTTTAAAAATGTACTAAATTAAAATGTATGAAATAATTTAAAATAATATAATAATAATATACTAATCAATTATAAAAACTTAAAATAATAGGGAAATCATACACACATTGAAGGTTAAACCTCACAACTGAAAAATATCTATCCAGTAGACAATAAAAGGCATTTCTTGATTTCAAATTTCTCATAAACAACAATTCTTGTGTAATAGTTTAAATTTCATATACTAACTCTAATTGAAATTGCATTGCAGGATTTTTAATAAGATGTATCAGTTTAATAAAGTTTAATAATAGTTATCATACTTTCAATGAAAAAAATTAAAAAGATGGAGAAAAAGAAAACATACTGTTTTTATGTTAATTTGTTTTTAAATTACTGAACTTGATATACCACGTATAACATGTTTGAAACTTAGATTATTTTATATTGAAAGTTTTTTTTATATAATATAATTATTATAATAAAATAGTATCAACTATTTACATTTTAACTTTTATTTTCAAATTCAATATTTTTCTGCCGACTTTCTCTTTCAAAGGTTTGAGAAAACTAAAATTTTCATATTGCATGTTCTATTATTACCTTAATTATTTCATCTAAATTACATCTATTATTATTTCATCTATTATTACCTTAATTATTTCACCTAATAGTAAAAAAGTAAAAGCTAGATTAAACGGGAAAATACTATAAAACATAAGAAAAATAAACTAAATAAATATAAATAAATAATAATAAACTGTTTAAATTACTTTGCTTTCTATTAAACTAATTATTAATTTCCCTTACATGCAATTTGTTCATAAATTTCTAGTATGACTCAATGTATTGTACCTTTAACATATTAAACTAGCTATTTTATTAATTGGTTGATTTAGTTGAATAATGGAACAATAGATAAACAACTAATTAATATTTAATAACTTATAAATAAACAATTAATTAATAACTAACATCTAATAAATAAACAATTAATAACTACAATATTTTCTACAGCGAAATTCATAGAATCATAGAATATCTTATATGATGACAATGTTTGAACTTAAAAATGAAAATTTGTTGATAAAAAATTATTATTTACAAGAACTCTCTTTAACGAGAAATAAGAGTGTATTATAATCATCAAAAAATAACTAGAATATTAGAGATCCAACTAACGCAGGGAAAGAAAATTAGATGAAATGCAATGCAAATTAAGTTAGTAATGTAATTACGTGAAATTAATTTATTTCCCCAATGCATTTTGGAGAGAAGTTTGTTTGGTACTCTGAATAATATGAATTTGAAAATGATTTTCATTTCATTGTTTGCGGGATACTAACTTTCATCAGTAAATTATTTATTGTGAATTGTTGTTCGTTTATTGATTTTCATTGTTTTAATGAAACAAATAATAAACTCTTACATCTGACTTGGAATGTGTTTTGAGGGTTTTAACTTACATTTGTAAATCTTTTGATGTTTGTTTATTTTGCAAGAAGTATTTTTGTTTTGAAGTGAAAAAAATTCCTCGCCATCGTTACGATGCATATTCATATTTTCACCAAATTCTATAATCCCAGACACCTTTTAAATTTCCACCATATGTTGAGCTAAAGATAACATGATAAATTCATGTTAAAAAAAAAGTTGATATATTCAACCATATGTTGAGCTTTGTTCATGTGAATAAATAAGTAAATGTTAAATTCCTTTTGGCAAAAATAGTCATTTAATTAAAATTATTTTCTAGATTAAAACTATACACAATTTGTTGATAACGAAAAAGAAAATTTTCAGGAAAACAAATAGATCGGACATAATTATTAAGGCAGATGATAAATCAACTCGCAATTGTTGTAAGTATATATTTTAACAAAAGTTATTTAGAGTATAAGAAATTTAATATTTTATGAATCCCAGTAATAAATGATTATTAAGAGAAAATATAAACGAATACTTTTAATTCAATTCTGAATCCTCTATTAATCATATTCTTTGAATTTTCTTTCTTTTATTAAAATTTGTATCTAAATTATATGCGGCGCATGAAAAATATTTTAAAAATAAAATATACACATTATGGATTAATTGTTGAATTTAAGATTTTCCAGCTAAATATTCCTTATTCTAATCTAACTTTTCAAAAATATTATATCTGTCAATACCTGTTAAATTAAATTAACATGCATTAACACATTATTTAACATTTATATTTTAATACTTTGTTTTTTAAGGATTTAATTTCGATATTTTCAAGATGTATTAAATTCAAAATTATAAGTACGACTTTTAAATAAAGTTGTGAAAATTCTTTATCTGGGAGACGAATAACACAAATACCAGATTTAACATCTCATATTTATCAGATTCAGTAGAACTGTTAACAAGGATAGCTGAATTTATGTACAAAAAAAGGTACTGAATTTTTTTTTAGTATCCAAAAATGAAATAAATGTAGTTTTCTTTTATTTGTTATAAGGTATCATATGAATATACAGAAAGAAATATCTAAAAATAAACTGATAATTAAAATTATGAGTAGTAAAGTATGAATAAAACTATAATTAGAAGATATAAATTCATTAATCACGAATTTTGAAATTACTTTTACACATCTTAAATAATTTCTTATTACAGCATCATTTTTTAATTTGCAGTAACTTAAAGTGTTTTAATAAACTCTTTTAAGAATATCAATAAGCCAATTACAACTTTAATTAATAAATTGGAGTAAAAACTATGAGAGAACGCTAAGCTTTAAACATTTAAAGAGTTCATTGAAAACCATGATAGAGGACTTTAATTAAAAGTAATAAAAATCCAATTATTTAATATAATCTTTTTAAAAGGAAATAAATGGACATCATATCTTATCAAATAAAAAATATATTGATACATAATCACTCGTTTTCATTTGCAAAACTTCAGTATTATATAGATATGAAGGCAACGTTTTTTTAAATTTATTATTATTATTAGTCTTTATAAAAAACATTATGACCACCTGTCAATAACGAGTTGGCCCACCTTTGGCGCGCAACACAGCTTCAACCCGCCTTGGCATGGATTAATACCACCACTTAATACCAGTTAAATACCACTTCCACCTGATCACGTGCCTTCCACGTCATCCAGGCTAGTTCATTGCAAAATGTAGGGGTGGTCATAATGAGTGTATATACGTAGTTCTAAAAAATACACTATTTTATCGTGAATTTCACTCGTTTCGTCATTGAATATTCAGATTACCCATTTTATTTTCATTCCAATTTATAATTTAATTAGAAACACTAAAAATCCAATTATTTAATAAAATCTTTTTAAAAGGAAATATTTGGACATCATATCTTAATCAAATAAAAAATATCATATTGGAACACAATTAATCGTTTTCATTTGCAAAATTTAAATATAAAGATATGAAAGCAATGCTTTTTAGTTCATTACTCTTAGTATTTAGAAAAAGAATTTCAAATAAATGTATACTATATAATACATACTATATTAATTACTCATACATACTCATTATTCATATATTTATACTATAAATATATGAATAATGAGAACCAAGTTTTAATTACTGCCCTTCCTGTTTGAACAAGAGGAATACTAAGCGCTGCACTGCTATTTATACTCACATACTAACTAGCTTTGTTAACATTTGAGAACTACTAAGAATATACCAAACCCATATATATAACTAGTCTAAAAAATACACCATTTCGTCATTTAATATTCAGATTACCCATTCTATTTTCATTCCAATTTATAATTCTCGATACTCTACTGTCTCAGCTTCAGAGAAGTCCCTAAACTAAAACGATCCTGCATTAACTTATAGTTATTCTAAATTTAACATAAAATTAATGACATTTTATTCTTGGAATAAGTATACTTTTTATCTTTTGCTGGAAGACGGTTGATTTTTTTTAGACAAGAAAGAAAAAAGTAAACATAACATATTGCCATTTCCGCTACAATTATTTTATTATTTTGGAACATTTTCAAATTAACGTTAAGAGACCCTATGCCAATAATTCATTGTTTCGTGATGCGTTAAAAACTCTCTTGTATTAGTACATTTGAAAATAATGTTATTCTCAGTTATTGCTGTTTCATCAGTTTCTATGAATTCTTGCTCGAGAATAGATATCACTGATGAATATTTGGATCAAGTCCAGAACAAAGAAAAAGACTTACATATGGGGAGAATTTGTTCTTCTTTTTCTATACAGAAACGTTCAGGAAAATTGCCAAGCAGTAAAAAGCCAGTTACTGTAGTAAAATTGTGCTAATGAAGCCATACGTTAGAGTATATACCAGTTTTTGTCAATTGGTTAAATATTTTTATAAATAGAATAAGTTTAAATAAATTTGTATTTTAAATTTATAATACATTGGTATAATGTGAAACAGATTCATGTTTGTGAACTATATGAAGAATTTGCCAACAATTACGAATATGAAACATGAACGAATGAAATATTACCAACTAATGAAAAAAAACATGCATAGTACATAAAAAAACATAATACATGAACTAACGAAATATTTGCCAACAATTCATATAGTTATTCAACTATATGAATTTGCTTCATCTAGCATAATTATAAAACAATTATTCTGAATTTCAACCCATTCAAATTACTGAATACGGACACTTTTTTATATGGGACTTTTATCATGTAATCTCAAAAATTTGTTTATAAATACTTAAATTTTTATTTGTTATAATTTCTTTCCTATAAACTGCAGTGGTGGATATTCCGCACTTGTAATTTTCTCTGGTAAAAATTAAACGATCTTGTATATGTCACAGCGGAGTATGAACGGCGGATGATTTGCGCTTGTTATCTTATTTCTGCACAAATTTTCTATAATCTGCAATGGTGGATATTCCGCACGTGTAATTTTCTCTTATAAAAATTTAACGATCTTGTATATGTCGCAGTGGATTATGAACGGCGGATAATTTGTGCTTGCTATCGTATTATTTCTGCACAAATTGTACCAATAAAATTCTGCTTTAGTATTCGTGGCTGAGATAAATGATTATTTTATAAAAATTAGCTCATTAAAATTCGAAAATTGTGTAAGTAGCAGAAAAGAAATATGCACGAAATAGTTACGATAAATGCATAAACGTATTTACTGGTCATATTTCTTAAAAATACTAACATAAAGCATCTTTAATTAATTGTTACTTCGTTCCTGATCTTTTTTATCTAATGTGCACGAGTAATTTACGTTCGCTATTGTTTAGTATCGTAAAAATATGGATACTTACTATCCTCCGCAGTTCTCAAAAGTTCATCACTTTATTTTTAAAAGTATTGCTTACTTCCTACTCACGTTGAAGTTTCATCTCTTAACTACGGATTAACACACTTTCAGACATATTTCCTCAGGAATTAATTTTTACTTTTATTTTCGAGGCAAAAAAAAAAATCCTCGTACATTATAAGCAGGAACCTATTATTCGCATGGAAGTTTTTCAAAAGATAATCCATAGATTATATTCAGGAAATTAAAGTAAGTTTAGAATAACATTTATCTTGTATGGAAAGAAATTTAAATTTCTGTGTAATTGTTAGAAAGTTTGCTAAATAAATATATTTTCATTGTTTTATGGAAACTATCGTCATTTGCAAAAAAAAAAAAAAAAAAAAAAACCTAAACAGTTATTATAGATTTATATAAGCATAATTTAAGAAATATGTAATTTAATTAAACAAACTAGCTAAACTGCTTCTAACGGAACTGTTTTATTTTACTATCCTTTAGTCGCATTCATTTTCATTCACAGGTGGTGGTAATGTATCTCCTTTGTACAAATGTGGCATGGACGTTTGTTAGTGGTTCGGAGTCCCCGTTAAACTGTAGGTCCCGGTCTAATTAGACTAAAATGAGCACAAAATGAACATAGAGAGCTAAGCCAAACCAAGCCAAGCCCATGTATACAATTTTTTCTTTGTTTGAGAACAGTCCATAAGGCTTTTTTACCTTTTACTATAAAAATAACTCTAAAGGAGGCTTACATATTTGTTCTATAAGAAAATTGAAATTTACAATTTCATAAAAAAATAACAAATTGGATGCAATATTGTATATGTATATGTGTGTGTGTGTGTGTGTGTGTGTGTGTGGGAAACAATACAAAAATTGCTTTTTATTATTATTTTGAATCTTGAAAGTGTTTAACTATATAAATATTATTAAAATAAGCAGAAAAGTTAATAATTATATAATATTCATAAAAAAACCTCATTGTTAACTAACCATCTATTTTATAGCATATCCTCTGTATCAAATTAACTGTGTACTAAAATGTCTGCTGGCAAAATTAGTCTACACAGCAGTGAGTCATTTAAAGATGTGAGGTGGAAGAATATACAAAATGATTCGCTTGATTTTAAATGCGAGTAGTTGAAGATAAAAATTGTTTCTTCGTCAATGCATTTATTGAAAATTGCGACTAATGAAGGGTTAAATGTAAAATCTACTATTCCACTTTAAATAATATTGGTGATATCCAATTCCATTCCGGTTTCCATTAAATATGCCATCATAGGATTGTTTATTACATTAAGGAAGGATTTTCTCAATAGAATGTTTAAATATACTAGTGGATTTAGTCAATGAAGCCAATAGCTCATTTAAGAGTTGGATTTATTGAAATGAAACTCACTAGTTGTTAATACTGAATTATTGTATGTTATTATTCTTATAATTGCATAATTATTTATTGAACAGAATAAATACATGTTTGTTCTATAAGAAAAATTACAATTATATAAAAAAAAATAACAAATTGGATGCGATATTGCATATATATAAGAAACAATTCAAAAATTGCTTTTTATTATTTTTAATTTTAAAAGTGTTTAAATAAATAAATATTATTAAAATAAACAGATCAGTTAATAATTATATAAAATTCATAAATAAACCCTCATTGTTAACTATCCATGTATTTTTAGAGTATATCCTCTACATCAAATTAAATGTGTACTAATATGTCTACACGCAAACTTAGTCTACACAGCATTGAGCCATTTAAAGATGTGAGGTGGAAGAATAAACAAAATGATTCGCTTGACTTTGAATGCGAGTAGTTGAAGATAAAAATTGTTTCCCCATTAGTGCATTTATTGGAAATTGCGACTAATGCAGGGTTAAATGAAAAATCTACTATTTCACTTTGAATAACAAAGGGGATATTTAATTCCATTCCAGTTACCACTAAATATGCTCCCACAAGATTGTTTATTACATCAAGTAATAATTTTCTCAATAGAATGTTTAAATATCATCATCATCGTCATCAATAGGACGACAGCCCAGAGTGAGCCAAGGCTTTCCTTTGAAGAGGTTTCCACGCTTTACTCTGGGTGATAATGATCCTCCAATTCTTAACCCCTAGTACAGCAAAATCTTTCTCAACTGGTCTATCCATTGCAACCTGGGTCGTACTCTTCCTCTTTGTCCCTGTAGCTTTGCCAAAATAATCTTTTTTACAGGGCTTAAATCATTCATTCTAAATACATGAGCATCCCAGTTTAATCTATTGATCTTAATAAATTTTATAATATCTGGGTCTTTATAGCATTTATATATTTCTGTGTTGTACCGTCTTCTCCAACAATCACTTTCCTTAACACTTCCAAGAATAGCATTTAAAATCTTCCACTCAAATATACCCAAAAGGCCTCATCAGATCTTGCCAAACTGCAAGTTTTAGAGCCACAGACCAAAGTAAGTGTAATAAGGGTTTTATATAAAAAGAATTTAGTTTTTCTACTTATGAACTGTAATTTAAACAGATTTCTTAACCCACAAAGATCCTTATTAGCAGACACAATTCTGTTTTTTACATATATCTATGTTATATTATAAATATATATTATAGTACATTATATTATAATTTACGTTTAAATATACTAGTGTATTTATTCAATGAAGGTAATAGCTCATTTAAGACTTGGATTTATTTAAATGGAATTCACTAGCTTTTAACACTGAATTATTGTATCTTATTATTCTTCTAATTGTATAATTATTCATTAAACAGAAAGGTTGAAAATATCAAAACATAAATGCGGAAATAATTTGAAAGGAGCTTAATTTGGTGTAATAACAAATATTTGTGTTTTTCAGATGTAATCGTAAAAAACGATCCATAAAGTACTTTAATTTTATCGCGATATGTTATTTTCTTTTTTTTTGTTTGAATTTCTACAACATAATTAAAAATAACTCCAATTAAATTCTTTTTATTTTTGCATCCCTTTTGATAGCAAAAACATTTTATAGTGTCGTTAAAAGAAGAACGGATGTAAGAAGTCTTGGATGTAAACATAGAAAATAAATTAAGAATAAAAAAAAATAAGCACAATATCGATTAATGTTTTCAAAAAAAGCTGGTGAGCATAAAAAATAAATTTAGAATAAAAAAAAACGCTTGTATTGATCAATGATTATGAAAAAAAAGTTTGGTTTAAACGTAATAGGATAATTCGTTAAAAAATGCAGAAATTTTGGTGCAGCCATTCGTATCTCTTCAACTGTGCGTTTATGTACAATTAGGTTTTTGGGGGAAGAAATCAACTGTGCATATATATCAAATCTTTGAAAGCTTTACAATGTTAAAAAGGAAAGAAGGGAAATTCTTTAAATCAAATGTCTTTCGTTGAAACTCTAACTCATGCAAAAAGCAACGATGTTGCATATTTGATGAATATGCTAAAACCTTACAGCTGAACATCTATACATATATACACAATATTCTAAGTACTAAACTTATGCCCATTGACTGGAAAAAGTAAAAAAGAAAGAACTAGTAAGGGAAAGGAAATAAAAGTAGAAAGAAAAGACTGGGAGCGGCGAGATCATTCAAGCTAAAAAATACCCTTAGTGTATTAAAAGAAGAAATACTAAAGAAAGGTTAAATAAACAGGGAGGTTAAAATGGCGGTCTTGAAGTTAAGAGGAACTAATAAAATGTCCAGGTAAAAAAAGTCAGAAAAATGTTTGAGCGTAAATGTGAGGTTAATATTAAAACCAAGTTCTCCAGAAAAAGAAAACGTTTTGTCTTCTTACTAAGAGTTTATTTTGTGTTGGAGAAAAAAAATGTCTCTTTTTGTTTCTGTCTAAGTTAGGTGACGATTTCAGAGAGAAAAAGACGCTTTGAAGAAAACCTTCAAATTGATGCAGCTCTTGTAAAACTTCCTACTCCATAAAAGTATTTTTCTCTTGAAAGAAAAGGAATTTGAAGAACAAAATAGAAAATGTATAGGATAGACAAATCCAGAGTTTTTTACTTTTTTAGCTCAATTATTGAACAGACAACAGTTTTGTGCAATCTGACAACAGCAGTAGCATATACTGTCTTGTCAAAAATGATATACTTATTACATGGGCTTATTATATTCAGTTCAAAAATACTAAAATAACTCAGAAGAAAGAAATTCGTCTAGTCTTTCCAATTGAATGTTTTGAGACTAAAGTTAAAGAGTATGCATATAAATGTATTATTCATTCGTGTATCAATTTTTTAAGTGCTTAAATTATATGAATCATAATAATCAATGGAGATCTCGTAAAATATTTCTTTTCCGAAATATTTCAGATATGCCGCTGATTCTAGTTAAACCCCTTTTATGTATGGAGCTGTGAAGTTCACAGACAGTTTCTTTTAAATATCTTCCACACAATGGTTCCCAGCTTGAACAAATACATCAGTGTCTTTCCGTTAAACTTATGTTGCTTTGTTTTCCTAAAGCTCCTGAAATATTAATTCGAATGAAAAAAGCAAGTATGAGACTTCGTAATTTATTAGTTGTCCCAGTTTCGGAATATACCTCTTAAATCAAGCATATTCAGAATTGATTTTAACAGCTGATGATATAAAAAGCATATTACAATAGTTTAACAATTATTTTGAATAATATTTTAAGTTTTGGTTTAGCATTTTGCACAAATTTATAGAAACTCAGATTTTTAGTTAATGACTATGGAGAAAATGTTAATTTTTTTGCAATAATGGCTAGATAGTCAGCAGTAATGCCTATATTTATTGGTAACTACTGTCTTTCAGTTGGTGTATTAAATAACTTCCCTTACTTGACATTCTTTCGAATGATAAAAGCAAGATATGATGGTTCGTAATTTATTGGCTGTCCCAGTTTCGGAATATACCTCTTAAATCAAGCATATTCAGAATTGATTTAACCAATGGATGGTATAAAAAGTAAGAATATTATAAAACATATCAACAAAATAAAAGAATACCATTTTTGATTTTTGTAATTATGGGCCTTGCAATGGTATTGTATTTTTACATTTATATATATATAACGGCCATACCACGCTGAATATACCGGTTCTCGTTAGATCACCGAAGTCAAGCATCGTTGGGCGCGGTCAGTACTTGGGTGGGTGACCACCTGGGAACACCGCGTGCCGTTGGCATTCACATATTTGGGACCTGAATGGCCGGTGTCTAGCGCTCTGGCGCTCGAGGCCACAGGTTTCGGGTTCAAATCCCGGCGGTGCCATGGATGTTTGTGGTGGTTCGGAATCCACTTTAAGCCGTAGGTCCCGCTCTCCTATGACTGTAAGAGCGTCACGGAGCCAAAGTCAGACTTCTACCTACGGGTGCTCCATCACAATAGAAGCTGCTTCCTTCCCCTTCAATCATGAGTACGTATGGGCTCGTGGGCTTGGCCAGCCAAGTGGGATAAGAAACAACAACAACAACACATTTATATATTTTATGGTATTTACTTGGACTGAGAATAACTTTTTGTTAATGTCGTGGGTCATATTTTCATAACAAATGGTATATTTCATTCGCAAAGCGCAATTACTTTATTTGACAAGGTTTCAAAATATCAGTAAAGAAATATCTTAAAAATTCGTATAACGTTATTTCAAAACAGTCATATGCCTCAAAGTTTATTTATTTTTTAAAGCAATAATGACTATTTATTAAAAAATATAATATTTTAAAAATTATTATTTTGTAATTATTGTAGAAATTATTATTTTATTGTAGAAATTATTTTGTCCGAAAATTAATTTATAGATCATAATATAAGATTTCCCTCTCAACTAAGACTTTGATAGATTTATTTTCATTCATTTTAATCAAATTAGTTCTCAATGGGAATTATAGATGTATGTTAGGAATACTTATTGTGTATTGACCAACCAGAAAAATAAAGCACAAGTACAAAATGTTTATGAAAATATTATGAAGTAACACTATTGAGAATATTTTACATACTAAGACTTTGATAGAATTCTTTTCATTCCTTTATATCAAATCATTTCTCAATGGGAATTATAGATGTATGTTAGAAATACTTATTGTGTATTGACCAACCAGAAAAATAAAGCACAAGTACAAAATGTTTATGAAAATATTATGAAGTAACACTATTGAGAATATTTTACATAATAAGACTTTGATAGAATTCTTTTCATTCCTTTATATCAAATCATTTCTCAATGGGAATTATAAATGTATGTTAGAAATACTTATTGTGTATTGACCAAGCAGAAAAATAAAGCACAAGTACAAAATGTTTATGAAAATATTATGAAGTAACACTATTGAGAATATTTTACATAATAAGACTTTGATAGAATTCTTTTCATTCCTTTATATCAAATCATTTCTCAATGGGAATTATAGATGTATGTTAGAAATACTTATTGTGTATTGACGAACCAGAAAAATAAAGCACAAGTACAAAATGTTTATGAAAATATTATGAAGTAACACTATTGAGAATATTTTACATAATAAGACTTTGATAGAATTCTTTTCATTCCTTTATATCAAATCATTTCTCAATGGGAATTATAGATGCATGTTAGAAATACTTATTGTGTATTGACCAACCAGAAAAATAAAGCACGAGTACAAAATGTTTATGAAAATATTATGAAGTAACACTATTGAGAATATTTTACATACTAAAAACTTTGATAGAATTCTTTTCATTCCTTTATATCAAATCATTTCTCAGTGGGAATTATAAATGTATGTTAGAAATACTTATTGTGTATTGACCAACCAGAAAAATAAAGCACAAGTACAAAATGTTTATGAAAATATTATGAAGTAACACTATTGAGAATATTTTACATACTAAAACTTTGATAGAATTCTTTTCATTCCTTTATATCAAATCATTTCTCAGTGGGAATTATAAATGTATGTTAGAAATACTTATTGTGTATTGACCAACCAGAAAAATAAAGCACAAGTACAAAATGTTTATGAAAATATTATGAAGTAACACTATTGAGAATATTTTACATACTAAAACTTTGATAGAATTCTTTTCATTCCTTTATATCAAATCATTTCTCAGTGGAAATTATAAATGTATGTTAGAAATACTTATTGTGTATTGACCAACCAGAAAAATAAAGCACAAGTACAAAATGTTTATGAAAATATTATGAAGTAACACTATTGAGAATATTTTACATACTAAAACTTTGATAGAATTCTTTTCATTCCTTTATATCAAATCATTTCTCAGTGGGAATTATAAATGTATGTTAGAAATACTTATTGTGTATTGACCAACCAGAAAAATAAAGCACAAGTACAAAATGTTTATGAAAATATTATGAAGTAACACTATTGAGAATATTTTACATATTAAAACTTTGATAGAATTCTTTTCATTCCTTTATATCAAATCATTTCTCAGTGGGAATTATAAATGTATGTTAGAAATACTTATTGTGTATTGACCAACCAGAAAAATAAAGCACGAGTACAAAATGTTTATGAAAATATTATGAAGTAACACTATTGAGAATATTTTACATACTAAAACTTTGATAGAATTCTTTTCATTCCTTTATATCAAATCATTTCTCAATGGGAATTATAGATGTATGTTAGAAATACTTATTGTGTATTGACCAACCAGAAAAATAAAGCACAAGTACAAAATGTTTATGAAAATATTATGAAGTAACGCTATTGAGAATATTTTACATACTAAGACTTTGATAGAATTCTTTTCATTCCTTTATATCAAATCATTTCTCAATGGGAATTATAGATGCATGTTAGAAATACTTATTGTGTATTGACCAACCAGAAAAATAAAGCACAAGTACAAAATGTTTATGAAAATATTATGAAGTAACGCTATTGAGAATATTTTACATACTAAGACTTTGATAGAATTCTTTTCATTCCTTTATATCAAATCAGTTCTCAATGGGAATTATATATGCATGTTAGAAATACTTATTGTGTATTGACCAACCAGAAAAATAAAGCACAAGTACAAAATGTTTATCAAAATATTATGAAGTAACACTATTGAGAATATTTTACATACTAAGACTTTGATAGAATTCTTTTCATTCCTTTATATCAAATCAGTTCTCAATGGGAATTATAGATGCATGTTAGAAATACTTATTGTGTATTGACCAACCAGAAAAATAAAGCACAAGTACAAAATGTTTATGAAAATATTATGAAGTAACACTATTGAGAATATTTTACATACTAAAACTTTGATAGAATTCTTTTCATTCCTTTATATCAAATCATTTCTCAGTGGGAATTATAAATGTATGTTAGAAATACTTATTGTGTATTGACCAACCAGAAAAATAAAGCACAAGTACAAAATGTTTATGAAAATATTATGAAGTAACACTATTGAGAATATTTTACATACTAAAACTTTGATAGAATTCTTTTCATTCCTTTATATCAAATCATTTCTCAGTGGGAATTATAAATGTATGTTAGAAATACTTATTGTGTATTGACCAACCAGAAAAATAAAGCACAAGTACAAAATGTTTATGAAAATATTATGAAGTAACACTATTGAGAATATTTTACATACTAAAACTTTGATAGAATTCTTTTCATTCCTTTATATCAAATCATTTCTCAGTGGGAATTATAAATGTATGTTAGAAATACTTATTGTGTATTGACCAACCAGAAAAATAAAGCACAAGTACAAAATGTTTATGAAAATATTATGAAGTAACACTATTGAGAATATTTTACATACTAAAACTTTGATAGAATTCTTTTCATTCCTTTATATCAAATCATTTCTCAGTGGAAATTATAAATGTATGTTAGAAATACTTATTGTGTATTGACCAACCAGAAAAATAAAGCACAAGTACAAAATGTTTATGAAAATATTATGAAGTAACACTATTGAGAATATTTTACATACTAAAACTTTGATAGAATTCTTTTCATTCCTTTATATCAAATCATTTCTCAGTGGGAATTATAAATGTATGTTAGAAATACTTATTGTGTATTGACCAACCAGAAAAATAAAGCACAAGTACAAAATGTTTATGAAAATATTATGAAGTAACACTATTGAGAATATTTTACATATTAAAACTTTGATAGAATTCTTTTCATTCCTTTATATCAAATCATTTCTCAGTGGGAATTATAAATGTATGTTAGAAATACTTATTGTGTATTGACCAACCAGAAAAATAAAGCACGAGTACAAAATGTTTATGAAAATATTATGAAGTAACACTATTGAGAATATTTTACATACTAAAACTTTGATAGAATTCTTTTCATTCCTTTATATCAAATCATTTCTCAATGGGAATTATAGATGTATGTTAGAAATACTTATTGTGTATTGACCAACCAGAAAAATAAAGCACAAGTACAAAATGTTTATGAAAATATTATGAAGTAACGCTATTGAGAATATTTTACATACTAAGACTTTGATAGAATTCTTTTCATTCCTTTATATCAAATCATTTCTCAATGGGAATTATAGATGCATGTTAGAAATACTTATTGTGTATTGACCAACCAGAAAAATAAAGCACAAGTACAAAATGTTTATGAAAATATTATGAAGTAACGCTATTGAGAATATTTTACATACTAAGACTTTGATAGAATTCTTTTCATTCCTTTATATCAAATCAGTTCTCAATGGGAATTATATATGCATGTTAGAAATACTTATTGTGTATTGACCAACCAGAAAAATAAAGCACAAGTACAAAATGTTTATCAAAATATTATGAAGTAACACTATTGAGAATATTTTACATACTAAGACTTTGATAGAATTCTTTTCATTCCTTTATATCAAATCAGTTCTCAATGGGAATTATAGATGCATGTTAGAAATACTTATTGTGTATTGACCAACCAGAAAAATAAAGCACAAGTACAAAATGTTTATGAAAATATTATGAAGTAACACTATTGAGAATATTTTACATACTAAAACTTTGATAGAATTCTTTTCATTCCTTTATATCAAATCATTTCTCAGTGGGAATTATAAATGTATGTTAGAAATACTTATTGTGTATTGACCAACCAGAAAAATAAAGCACAAGTACAAAATGTTTATGAAAATATTATGAAGTAACACTATTGAGAATATTTTACATACTAAAACTTTGATAGAATTCTTTTCATTCCTTTATATCAAATCATTTCTCAGTGGAAATTATAAATGTATGTTAGAAATACTTATTGTGTATTGACCAACCAGAAAAATAAAGCACAAGTACAAAATGTTTATGAAAATATTATGAAGTAACACTATTGAGAATATTTTACATACTAAAACTTTGATAGAATTCTTTTCATTCCTTTATATCAAATCATTTCTCAATGGGAATTATAGATGTATGTTAGAAATACTTATTGTGTATTGACCAACCAGAAAAATAAAGCACAAGTACAAAATGTTTATGAAAATATTATGAAGTAACGCTATTGAGAATATTTTACATACTAAGACTTTGATAGAATTCTTTTCATTCCTTTATATCAAATCATTTCTCAATGGGAATTATAGATGCATGTTAGAAATACTTATTGTGTATTGACCAACCAGAAAAATAAAGCACAAGTACAAAATGTTTATGAAAATATTATGAAGTAACACTATTGAGAATATTTTACATACTAAGACTTTGATAGAATTCTTTTCATTCCTTTATATCAAATCATTTCTCAATGGGAATTATAGATGCATGTTAGAAATACTTATTGTGTATTGACCAACCAGAAAAAATAAAGCACAAGTACAAAATGTTTATGAAAATATTATGAAGTAACGCTATTGAGAATATTTTACATACTAAGACTTTGATAGAATTCTTTTCATTCCTTTATATCAAATCATTTCTCAATGGGAATTATAGATGCATGTTAGAAATACTTATTGTGTATTGACCAACCAGAAAAATAAAGCACAAGTACAAAATGTTTATGAAAATATTATGAAGTAACGCTATTGAGAATATTTTACATACTAAGACTTTGATAGAATTCTTTTCATTCCTTTATATCAAATCATTTCTCAACAGGATTTATAAATGTATGTTAGAAATACTTATTGTGTATTGGGAAATGGCGTTTTGTGTTATTGTAAACAAATTTTACGATTCATTTTTTGTAAAAAGGAAATTTCATGTTAATAAAAGATTTCTTTTGCCCAGGAATTATGCAAACTTATTTGTAAGTGCAGTTTTAAAAATAGAACTGTTATTTTTGTTAAAGGTTTGATCTGTTTAGAATACGTCATTTAAAGTGATTGATTCCTGTGAAACACAACGCAAGATTGTAATGGCATAAAACACTTATCAATATAAGGAATATTTTTTAAGTTAAGCATCATTGGGCGCGGTCAGTACTTGGGTGGGTGACCACCTGGGAACACTGCGTGCCGTTGGCAAATTTGGGACCTGAATGGCCGAGTGTCTAGCGTTCTGGCGCTCGGTGCCACAGGTTTCGGGTTCGAATCCCGGCGGTGCCATGGATGTTTGTAGTGGTTAGGAATCCACTTTAAACCGTAGGTTCCGGTCTCCTATGACCGTAAGAGCGTCACGGAGCAAAAGTCAGGCTTCTACCTACGGGTGCTCCATCACAACAGAAGCTGCTTCCTTCCCCTTCAATCATGAGTCCATATGGGCTCGTGGGCTTGGCCAGCCAAGTGGGATAAGAAACAACAAAACAACAACAACAGGAATATTTTTATTAAGTTTCTCAATATACAGCGGTTAAAATTTATCTAATCATTATGATTAGATAAATTTAACTAAAATTTAAATAAATCATTTGTTAAGAACAAGTTAACAAATATGCAAAATGTTCGTCTAGTGCAACAATTTAGTTTGTTATGGGAACGATGTATTTCCGGACTATATTTTATAAAAGCGAAATCTTTTCATTTGTTGATGAATTTACCATTGGTTACATTTCCCTTTTGTTTAAATAAAAAGAAATCGATTATTTATGTGGAATATATTTGATACATATTATGTTTCAACGGGAAATATTTGTATAAAAAAACTATTTCTATTGCTGGAAATCGTAATGATAAATATTATTTTCTACCAATTTTAATTAATTTATTTATTAAGCATAAATGATTAATAACAATTTGAGCTTATTTTTTTTATTAAGTTGCTCAATATACAGTGGTTAGAATTTGTATAATCATAATGCACTAAAATTTAAATAAAATATTAATTAAGAATAAGCTAAAAAATATGCAAAATGTTCGTTTAGTACAACAGTTTAGTTTTGTTTTTGGCACGATGAATTTTTGGATTCTATTTTATAAAAGCGAAATCTTTTCATTTGTTGGTGAATTTACCAATTCTTACATTTCCTTTTTATTTAAATAAAAAGAAAATGATTATTTGTATGGAATATATTTATATGGTATGGAATATTTATTTTGTATGGAATATATTAGGGTGTATAAAAAAACTATCTTACTGGCAATAGTGTTTGATAAACATTATTTTCTACCATTTTTTATTAATTTATTTACTGAGCACAAATGATTAATAACAATTTAAACTTATTTTTTTAATATTTTTATAGAGGATAAAATTTTAAACATTACTTTTTTTATCAAAAGTACAATTTACATAATATTATTATATCATAAATTTTATTGTAAAAATTATTCATAAAATTTCAGTAATCTATTACAATATTTGCTATCTAAAGTCTCTGAAACTTTTATGAGGAAAATATTTTTTTTTAATAAAAGATTCTGATGTAATCTTAGGTGTATTTCCATTTGTGACATATTATATTAAATTTATTTATTAACTATTAATTTAATTAATGTATTTCGTAGTGAAAAATCTCTTAAATTGTTTTTAAAGTTGATTTCCATACTTACCATCTTAGGAATTCACTTTTATTCATTTGGCAAATGATCATTAATAATTTACTGAAAAAATTATAACGCAAAACATTTTATTTTAATATTTGAGAATCCTATTAGAGAATCTGAATTAGGTTAGTTAAATAATTATAAATATCTGAATTTAAACTTTTTTTGTCATTTTTGTTTTTAATTCTGAATACTGAAATAGGAATTACGAAAGAAAATTTAATTACTTTTATTTAGAAAAATATCACTCTCCTATCATATATTTTTGCTAATTTAGATTCTTTTAACCTAATATTTTGTGAATATTTACCAAAAATATTTCTAAAGCTCTTTTACTAAACAGTAGTATAAGTTTGAACAGAGAAAAAAGCTAATAATACCAGTGATTTAAACTAACTTTTTGTACATTGAAAAATAATACATAGTTATACGCAAAAACCTTATACATTATACATAGTATACGAAAAATAATTAAAAAAATTTCATGTCACATACAATAAGCTATCTATAAATTATAAATATATTAATATTTTCTTTTTTTTCTAATGCAGCTGGCAAACACTTAGACAGTTGTCTTTGATGCCTTAAGGCAAGCGCTGCACTGACGTTACTCACTTAGCACTACCCAGAAGGTGTGTGTAGCTTGAAGATAAGCTACAGACGCGGAGTAACAATGCCGCCGCAACGCTCTACGATCATGTTATAGACCGGGACCTACGGTTTAAAGTGGATTCCGAACCACTAAAAACATCCATGGCCCCACTGGGACTCGAACCCGAAACCTGTGGTACCGAGTGCCAGAGCGCTAGCCACGCGACCATTCAAGCCCCATATTAATATAATAATTAATAAAAATGCCGTGTCTAGAATTATCCATGTCTTACTTTCGCCCCATATATATTAATTTAATTAATGTATTTCGCAGTGAAAAATCTCTTAAACAGCAAACTTAAGCATTGTTATTGCGATTCTAATAATGTTATCTTTTTGAAAGGAATTATTTACTTAATTAGAAAAACTGATCCGATCATATTTTAATATTTATTTGTATTTTATAAGGTTTAAAGGTGCAAAGAATATAATCAAAAAGTTTAATATGTATTTAATATTTTTAATTGATGATTGCAATTGGTTAATCATATAGTTAAAACATATCACTAAAATTAATAATGAATTTTATAATAAAGTTATTTATTAACTATTATGTCATGAATTTCAAAATTTTTAAATGGAATGATGAATATTTTAAATAGTTTTATTTTTAGATATTTAACTAATAATTTCTATTAATTTATTTAATTAGTTATTGATTTATTCATATAGCATTATACATCATTTATTACCAAACCTAAATTAATGTTTGGTTTAATGTAAAAGTTAAAAATATGTATCAAATGACTGTAAAAATCTGTATTAAATGACTGTGAATTTTATAATAAAATAAATTATTAACATTTTTTAATTTCATTAATTTCAAATGGAATGATGAATATTTTAAATAGTTTTATTTTTAGATATTTAGCTAATAATTTCTATTAATTAATTTATTTATTAATATAGCATTATACATCATTTATTACCTAACGTACATTATTGTTTTACTTAGTGTAAAAGTTAAAAATATGTATCAAATGAGTGTAAAAAATTTTTATATCTGAAAACCTTCGCTTTCTATAACTATTTCCAAGATAATTTAAAATATTTTCATAGAATTTTCTCACATCTTAAATATAATTCGTAAGAAAACTAATTTTCTTAGGAAACCTTAAGCCAAGTAAAAAAGAACTCTACCTATCTCTTCTTTCTTCAATATAAAAATAAGAAATTTTTTATTCAGTTGTCCTTACCATTGGGACTGACACAAAGACTTTCACTTCATCCATTTAAAAGTACCCAAACGAAAAACTTGGGAACAAAATAAATTAAAAATCTCACGTGGACTGAAAAAAAAAGGTCTGCAAATGCGAGAAAGAGAAGATTATATTAGGAAAGAGCCTAGTAATTACAATCCAGATGAAAGAATCAGTTTAATTTTTTCCAATGTGTCTTTTTCGGTAAAGATATATTTTTCTGGGATGAGAAATAGTTGAAAATCTAGCCTCCATTTTGAAAGTGAGGATGGTGTGTATCTCCTTTTCATGCAAATGGGTTCCCATCCGGGTGAAAAACGCTCCCCATCATGTTGAAGGAGGGGAATGTTCGAACAAAAAAGTTTTTTAGGGGGGTTGCAATTGGAAATGGTTTTTTTTTTTTTTTTAGGGAATTGACTCGTTAGACTGGTATGAAAACGGCGAGCAAATTCATAGCCTGATGCACTGTTTATAATGCTGTAATTAAACTTTTGTGCTTCTATTGTTGAGAGATTCCTCTTTAGAAGTAAAGTTTGAAAAGTGCTTCAGAAAAAGTTGTGTACACAGTTTCTTTTGACTTTTTTTTCTATCTTCATCAAGAGTATAATAAGTGTAAATCTCTTTAGAGTAACGTTTTATGTTTGCGTTCTTTAAGCTGTGATCGCTTAATTTGAAGGAAAATGGATGAATAATTGGTGTTCAGTGTAATTCACTCAAAGTAGATTTCTTATTCACTTTTTTTTTCCTTTAAAACTTTTTTTTCTGTACAAATATTTTCCTTTCTTTAAAATGTCAGCATGGAAAAGGTTCATGCAAATTAACTGTACTGCAACCTTAACTGCTCGTTCATAAAAAGGGCCAATCTACAAAAACCTATTTAGCAGTAATCTAAATTATTTGAATTTTCAAAGTATTTTAATCTTTCTGAATTTAAGTTGGTATATTTAACATATTGAAACTTTCTTTCATCATAATTTAGGAAAATATGATAGCAAATTCATAGCCTGATGCATTGCCTATAATGCTGTAATTAAACTTTTGTGCTTCTATTGTTGAGAGATTCCTCTTTAGAATTAAAGTTTGAAAAGTGCTTCAGAAAAAGTTGTGCACACAGTTTCTTTTGCCTTTTTTTTCTATCTTCATCAAGAGTATTATAAGTGTAAATCTCTTTAGAGTAACGTTTTATGTTTGCGTTCTTTAAACTGTGATCGCTTAATTTGAAGGAAAATGGATGACTAATTGTTGTTCAGTGTAATTCACTCAAAGTAGATTTCTTATTCACTTTTTTTTTTTCTTTAAAACTTTTTTTTCTCTTTAAAACTTTTTTTTCTGTACAAATATTTTCCTTTCTTTAAAATGTCAGCATGGAAAAGGTTTGAATTTGCAAGGAGTTCATGTAAATTAACTGTACTGTAACCTTAACTGCTCGTTCATAAAAAGGGCTATTTAAAAACGTCTATTTAGCGGAATCTAAATTACTTGAATTTTTAAGATATTTTAATCTTTTAGAATTTAAGTTGATAGATTTCACATATTGAAAGTTTCTTTCATCATAATTTAGGAAAATATAATAGCAAATTCATAGCCTGATGCGCTGTTATAATGCTGTAATTAAACTTTTGTGCTTTTACTGTTGAGAGATTTCTCTTTAGAAGCAATGTTTGAAAAGCACTTCAGAAAAAGTTGTGTACATAGTTTCTTTTGACTTTTTTCTATCTTCATCAATAGCATAATAAGTATAAATCTCTTTAGAGTAACATTTTATGTTTGCCTTCTTTAAGCTGTGATCGTTTAATTTGAAGGAAAATGGATGAATAATTGGTGTTCAGTGTAATTCACTCCGAGTAGATTTCTTATTCACTTTTTTTTCTTTAAAACATTTTTTCTGTACAAATATTTTCCTTTCTGTAAAATGCCATCATGGAAAAGTTTTGAAATAGCAAGGATTCATGCAAATTAAATGTACTGCAACTTTAACTGCTCGTTCATAAAAAGGGCAAACTATCTACAAAAACCTATTTTGCAGGAAACTAAATTATTTGAATTTTCAAAGTATTTAAATCTTTTAGAATTTAAGTTGGTAGATTTCACATTTGAAAGTTTCTTTCATCATAATTTAGGAAAATATAATAGTACTGAAAACGGTCTGCTTACATTATTAAATTTGATTTCCTTTCTCGTTAGATATCATTTTGCTTAATTATTTTTAACTCTATAGTTATACTTTTAGAGTTATCAGAAGTGTAACCGTCAAATAAAGAGAAAATTTAAGTTCATGTTATTGATAACGAGGGCATACAATAATAAATTTAAAACATTCTCAAATTTAATATAATCATTATTTTGTAAACATAAACAATCAATTATTCATCAGCATCAGATATATCCCTTGGTATACTTTTTATATTTATCTCATTACACTTTCCTTAGAGACTAAATTAAACTGTATAAAATTGTTTACCTAATACTTGAAAAATATCTACATTGAATTCGCCTTAAATCTTTATTTTAGGAGTTAAGATAGGAAACTACTTTTCGATTTCAGAGCTGATATTTAATTATGATAATATACTAATCCATTTCTTTTATTCCATAGTATTTTTTGTGTAAATATATAGCTTATAAGATATACACGAAAAGATATGAAATGTGTTCTCGTTCAATTCTATATGATGTAGGGCTGAACGATTTGAATCTACAATAGTTAATTATTGTGTTAAGTGTATAATAATTTAAACGATTGTGAATTTCAATATCACTTCATTAAATATATCGGTCATTTTTTAATTTTAATTTAAATGTAAATTATAATGGAAAAATTTCAGAATAAAAATAATTAGGCTTTTAGTTTTCGGCGATTTTTAAAATATATATTGCATCTAAAATATTGCAAAATATTTATTCTTAAATATCTTATTTACCATGCGTTGCTCCATTTACTTAAAACTTCATTTTTAATCATATTACAATAGTGCAATGAGAGAAAGCATGGAGATTAAGATAATATATATTTATTATTGTTGAAATTTATAGACAAATTTTATAAAAGATTATGTAAAAATTCTGAAGAAATCTAATATTTTATTAGAACAGAAAATTAAGAAGAAATTTCTTTTTTATGCAGAATTAATACTCAGTTTATTAATTGTAAGAATAAATGTTTGGTTTTTTAAAATTTCATTTAAACTCTGTAGTTACACAATAATACTAACTAACAGAATTATATTCTTAAAATAAAATTATCTATACTTTTTTAAATTTAATACATATAACAGTATGTTTTTCGTAGACTTTCAATCTTTGAATTTATTAATTTCCTAAAAATTGTTTTATAAATATGGCATTTTTTCTTATTACTGTAAAACGTGTATCAAACAGCATTCACAAATAAGATTTTTAATATTTCCAAGTGAAATGCCGTCTAAGAATAGAAATATTTCATTTGATCGATTATTTATAATGTTCAACATATAACATTAATGAACTTTTCTGGCAATTCTATAAGCCTTCCTTTTATTTTTTTTATTTTCAAAAATTCAATAAAAAGAAAAGTATTTGGTATTAAAAAGTTTTAATTTCAGAAACCATAGCTACAAATTTACTTTTTATCGAAACAACAGTATGTTTCAAAAAATTTCCCAATGTCTTTCAGAAAAAGTACATGCTAGTATTATACGTTCAAAAGCAGAAAGATACTATTTGAATTGGGATAGGAGGATGGAAGCAACCTGGAAGTACTTAATCAGATAATGAATCACAAAACCTATATTGATTCATCAGAAACCGCTGTTGTCAAACTGTTTGTGTGAGGTGGCTTCCTATTCAATAGAAATTCGTATGAAATATACAATTTATTTATTAATTAAATTTTTTGAATACTGTAAAACGTGTATCAAACAATATTCAAAAATAAGATTTTTAATTTAATATTTCGAAGTACAATGCCGTCTAAGAACAGAAATATTTCATTTGATCGATTGTTTATAAGGAACTTTTCTGGCAATTCTATAAGCCTTCCTTTTATTTTCAGAAATTCAATAAAAAGAAAAGTATTTGGTATTAAAAAGTTTTAATTTCAGAAGCCGTTGCTACAAATTTACTTTTTATCGAAAAAAAGATATGCTTCAAAAAAATTCATAATATCTTTCGGTATTATACGTTCAACAGCAGAAAGATACTATTTGAAATGGGATAGGAGGATGGAAGCAACCTGGAAGTACTTAATCCGGTAATGAATCACAAAACCTATAATGATTCATCAGCAACCGCTGTTCTCAAACTGTTTGTGTGAGCTGGCTTCCTATACAATAGAATATTTTCGGCGATAAGTCTATCTTCTCTTTATACATTGCTTATTGTATCTCTGTGTTAACCATCCATTTTCATAGGTATCTATCTATCTGTGAAAGGCTGGTTCTCTTTAACAAGAAGCTGTTCTTATACTATTGTATTTAGGCACAAAGAAGTTCCATGGAGTGGTACCACTGGCAGTTTGTGCTTCAACCCCAAGCGATAAAGTTCCGGGAGAGGGGAATAGTGCGGAACAGATAAAGGGGGATAGCACTAGCACCATCCGGGTGCTTCAAGGGGTGGGATGGGTGAGAAATTGATCGGATCCTTCCTTGTCACCAGCTGGGTGAGGAACCAGTGATGAGGAAACAGAGACTTTGGATTTTCAATCAGGAAAATCTCTTCTGATGAAGTTCTGATTTAGTGGCTTATGCTTTTTCTTTGATTTTTTTTAAATTCCTTTTCTTTTTCTTTCTTTCCTTCCTTCAAATTCCTTTTTGTACTCTCTAGCAGTGAAGTGTCAATTGTTGTCATCCGAAGACAATGCTGGCAACAAGTCTGTTTCAATTTAGTACTTTTTTTTATAAAGGATGATGGAAATTTATTGAAAGAAAAATACTTTCGTTTCAATTGTGTTGATAAGGATATGAATCCCTGGCTTGTTTTTATTTTTAAAAAACCTGTTATATAACTTTATGTTAATATAATAATAAACAAACTATACAGAGATTTGAATAAATCTATCTAATAGTTAATTTAAAATAAACTAGAGGTGAAATTTTTTGAAATTTTGAAGTGGCGGAAAAAATAACTGGAAATTTTTTTTTTTTCCTTTTTATTTTTGATGAAATTAATGTTTGAATAGTATACACATACAGTGCTGAAGTTTAGAGCGGATAAAAAGTTGTAGAGACAGTTGCCCTCCTCTCTATTAGAAAAATAATGTTTATTTATTCTTTCATGCATTTGGCCAAATTTTTGTATATAACTTTAAAAGGAAAAATTTTTCCCCTTTCAATCTAATTTTACCTCTCAAACACCACGACTTTAAACACACTATCACGAAAAATTAAAGTATGAATTTCCTATTTTATTAATAATTAGTAGCGATTCAGCCATATATGCAAGCTATACTTGATATATTTTCTTTCATAGCCAATTATATAACTCACATTACATTATTTATAAAAAAAAGTAATAAATATAATTTTACGTCCCTTTTTTAAATTTAAACTGCCTTAAAAATACATTTTAAGCAATTTTTTCTTTACTCAAAATGTTTAAAATTATAATATAATCTTGCAAATTATAATCAATTTTGTAATTATATTAAATTAGGCTAAATTAATATATACATATATATATATATAATCAGCATTTTAATTCCTTTTTATGATTTATATAAATTTGGTGTTATTTATTTACCGTTTATTAATCATATATCTCATTAAGGTTACTGCCGTGCCTAATTATGGAGGCAGTAAATACCTTTATTTCAATTGGCTATTAAATTCTTATCTTTAAGCAACTATCAGGATTTTTATTATGGTAAAATTCTTCCCCTTTCAATCTAATTTTATCCCTCAAACACCACGACTTTAAACACACTATCACAAAAAATTATAAAATTAAAGTATGAATTTCCCATTTTATTAATAATTAGTAGCAATTCAGCCAGCTATATTTGCACTCCTAATAAATAGCTTTAACTTCAAGTTTTTATAAAAATGTGCAAAATTTGATATCTTAATAGTTAAAGGTATGTAATGGTTATCATCATCATAATTTAGTAGCAAGAAATAGCACGTTTTTTAAACAGTCAAGAATCGAAACATACAGAATTAGTATTAGAACGATCAGATATAAAATAATGCATACAAAATCTAATCATGATGAATGTATAAAAATAACTATTATTATGATGAATATATAATTTTTTTTCACTCTTTAGGTTTTGTTATAAGATATTTGCTTATTTCTATTATTTATAAGGCTTTGTATGGGAGTTTTTATTTTAGGAAAAAAAACCTAATTTTTTCTTACGGCACATAATAAAATCCATGTTGTATTGCATTCCGTCCATTAATATGATATCGAAAATTTACAAAGAGAACAGGAAGAGAGAATATCTAACAGGGCGAAAAAAAAATTGTTTCCAGTTTCCAAAATTTCCAGTTTTTTTAATGGCTCTTCCCATGTAAAGAATCAACCAGTACTTTTTTTAATTTTTAAAGACGCCACTTAATTAAATTAACCTCAGATAAAAATAATATTAATGAATTACATGCCGTATTGGGTTGCAAGGAGTTTTTTAATTTTTAGTGTATATATATATATATAAATATACAAGGTGATTATAATGAAAGTCCCACTTTCAAAATGCTGTAAAAAAGGAAACATTGACTTGATTGAGTTCAAATTTGAACTGAAGATACTCGAAGAAGAAGGAAACGGTATGGCATCAAAAAAAGTTACACCGATTTTTCCCATCCAATTTGGTATGACCTTGCCGTGCTGGATGGGCTTTCCACTAACAGTGTCACAACTGTTTAATGACTTGGAAGTCATTTTTTCCGTCAAAAAACCGAAACCGTAGTAATTTTGATTCAAAATATCACTGGCAGCATAGTTCACTTTCTTTATGCCGTTTACAGCGTCATCCATTAATACACTTTTGAACTTCTTTTTGATGACGTAACGTTTCCCCCTTCTTTAAATATCTTCAGTTCAAATTTGAACTCATTGCGACGAGTGATTTTTTTTTTACAACATTTTAAAAGTGGGAATAAACGCCTTCTGAACTAAGAAAGTTAAAATACTTAATTATTTGTATTTTATTAGAATCATTACTAAAGCAAATGTACTACATAATTTATTCATCAGAATAAATTACGTATTCGAATAAAGAAATTTAAATATTTTATACTTTTAATTTAAATTAATACAATAAATAATTCTTTATTAAATGTATTTGTTTTTGTAAAAGAAATATGTCAAAAAAATTAATAGCATTAAAAAATTTGAATTTGAATGTATCTGGCATATTAAGTATAATATATTCATCAGATTGTTGAAAATAATAATTTAGTAATTTCATAGAACCAGTTTAATAAAAATTATGTGATATTGATAAAATAAAAAAATCTCTATCTATAAAATGCAGAATAAAAAGAATCAATTTCTTAAAAAATTGTTACTAAATTACTTATTTAGGGAGTACATAATTAGCACTTGTAACCTCATTACGCTGTTACGCATAACTATATTCATAAAATGCCAGGGAAAATAAATGATATATCAGTAATGTCGAAAATTTCATAAGACAGATAATGCTTTAAGTATTAATCAGTTTTTTTCAAAGAGACATGGACACAAATGGCCTATTTTCTTTATATCTATAATGATATGTTTAGAAAAAAAATTTTTAATTAAAATTACCAGATTTGGTAATTCCTATCAGATATGTTAATGATGCAATATCTCCATAATGTAACGAAATATTCAATATTTTTCTAAAGTCATTAGTATCTTATACTCCAGAAACATTTTTTTATTACATAGAAGGAGTGTTGATTGAACCTTATTTTCTCAAAGAAAATAATTAATAAATTTTTATTAAAGAATAATTGATTAAAGTTTATTCTTTTCTCAGTAAAGTTTATAATATATATTTAGTACTTTCTAATACTGCAATGTGAATATTTAAAACTCTTTCAAAATTGACTATAAAAAATTAGAGTATCAACATAACAAAGCTTAACAATCGTGCAAAATTAGATAATAACAATTAGTCGTATGTTAAAAGTATTTAACATGAGTGACATCCTGTTCAGCTATTGCCATGTTTTCTTAAATGCTTTATGCATATTTAAAGTTTGCTTTTAACTATATATTGTATATATTTGCTTTTAACTATATATATATCATTATTTTAATATTGCTTTTATATTTTAAAATTCTACAATTATCTCTTGTGCAACTGTAAACTCTTTTGCAACTGTATACTTTTATACTAGGAAAATAAAAAATAAATTGTTTTTAATGTAATTTATTCAAGTATAAGCATAGTATAAAATTCTGCACCTTTAAAGTTATTGGTAAACTGTTGTACTTTAACTCAATCGAAAGTTTATATCCCAGTTATTAAAATTACCTTGGCAAAAGTATTATAAAAATCGCAAATGAAACAAACTGTGTATTCCAAACAAAAAATTACACGGTTTACTTTATATTTTAATATATTGCTTTTATATTTTAAAATTCTACAATTATCTCTTGTGTACATGTAAACATTTTGACAACTATATACTTTTATACTAGAAAAATAAAACTAAATAGTTTTTAATGTAATTATTTAAGTATAAACATAGTATAAATTTCATCACCTTTAAAGTTACTGGTATTTGTAACTGTTGTACTTCAACTCATTCGAAAGTTTATATCCCACAGTTATTAAAATTATCCAGGCAAAATTATCATAAAAATCGCAAATGAAACAAACCGTGTATTCCAAACAAAAAATTCCGTCTACACTTAAAAGCTAGATTTTTAATCGCCTACAGGAGATACGATCTGGATAATTAAAGGCTGAGTTACTCGCAAATATGCTGTAAAGTACGCCAAACCAGAAAAATCTACATAAGGAGAAAAAAGAGTAGTTGGGGAAAATTTCTGGACTAGAAATGGAAATAGTCATAAAAGAGTAACGCTTAAACATCCTAATTTGCATATGCAAGGTTCAAGGCCTCATGGCTGGAAATGCAGCTTCTCTTTAATTTCTTGGAGTCCCAGGGGGTTCATCGACAATTGAAAGTCTGCAGTTTTGGTTATCCCTAGAAAGATAATCAGATCCTTTCCCGGCATTACTTAGTGTAATGGTAATCAGCTGCAAATGAACACTTCTTGGACTAAAATTGATTTCGCTTGCGTCAATAATTACAGAAATCTCCCGCGATGTTGATTATTATACTCAACAGATTTATGAGAAGCCTGTGGTTATACGAAGTTTTGTCGTTGAACTCTTAAAGATTATGGAAACTTTTATGGTGAAATTTAGAGTGAACACTGGAATTGTTTGGGGAAGAATAAGACTCGTAGCGCCTTCGCGAATGTTTATGTTGTTCCTGATTTCCATTTTGTTTATTTAATGGCGAACTCGCAGATAGGTGTTCTGAAAAATTATACAGAGTAATATTTATTTAGATGTAAGCTTTCGTGATAATTAATGCAAAATTATATTCGAAATAATGAAAATTCCACACTTTCTAACGGATTTACTTTGAATTAGCATAATTCAAATCACAAATAATAAAATATTTGCATATAGTATTAAAATACTAAATGTTACTATTTTATAATTTAATTACTTACATGTACAAAATAATGTTACAATACTTACATACTTAATATATATATATATATATATATTGTAGTAGTCTGAATATTAATTTTAATATTAAGTATGTAAGTATTGTAACATTATTTTGTACATGTAAGTAATTAAATTATAAAATAGTAACATGTAGTATTTTAATACTATATTAATTTGAATATTATATATATATATATATATATAATATTCAAATTAATACTTAATATTAAAATACTTGCATGTACAAATTACATGTAGAAAAATCATATTAATGCACAGTTTACTAAATCAGAGTATAATTTTAGCTACGATTCAAAGAGATACCTATAAATTTATGAATTATTTTCTACAGTTACGTTTGCTTTGCAAAGAAAGGGATATTATTGTCTATGATACTGTTAATCGAATTCTAATATTGTATCGATAAATATATTTCGATCCTCTAATTAATAAGTTATCCGTAATAAATCAAGAAAATTCAAACATCAAAATAACTTAAAGATCTAAACATTTTCAATTTTTTTAATTAATTTATCTTAACTTAATTGAAATAGGAATTACTCGTAAAGTTAGTTTACGAATTATGTAACAACGGACCTCATTAGTTTCTGCTTGTATTCAATTGTACTTTATTAAAAAGAAAAATCTGTAATTATCATTTAAATTATCTATAATTCCAATAATTTAAGAATTTTTCATTAAAGTAGTACTTGACAAAGATATTTAATTTAACTTTTACTTTTTATGTTGTGACCAATCTCATAACTTGTGTTTAGAAAATTATTAAAAAAGGCAGTTGTCCTCTTGACTATAGAGATGAGGAGCTGTGTATTAATGAAAACTTGGAAAATAATTTGAATAATTAGGTGTTACACGAAACCCATTAAAATAAAATAGACATTAAAGAAAAGGAAACTGTAATCCACAGCAACAATTATTCAAGGACTTAACAATATTAAGCAGTAAAACATATATCTCATTAAGCAGATAGCATCAGCAATTAGTATTGCTCCCAGATAAATCTATGTAAACTAAACCTTTGATACTAGATGTCAATTCTGTTAAAATGAGAGGGAAATTTTCATTATTCAATCAGTTCTTGAAAAGTACGTAAAATTAAAAGTAGTTTAATTAATAATCTCTTTCGGAACTCACACTGATCCTTGTATTTAATGTTTAATTGTGATATTTCACATGTATATAGATGAAATTTTTGAAAAAAAATGAATGAGAATATGATAATGGATACATGAAATTAATGATGGGACCTATAAAATCCCAACAAATTATTGCTACACTAATTATTTATTGGTAGCATTGATAAGATACGTTGCTATTTTGTAATGATGAATTGTAATATATCACATATATTTTGATAAAACTTTTGATGAAAAATGAATGGGAATATGATAATGGATACATGAAATTTCTGATGAGATCTATAAAATCCCAACAAATTATTACATCAGCTTGATTGCTAGACTAATTATTTATTGGCAGTCCTGATAGATACGTTGTTATTTTGTAATTTTCTTAACAATCATTAAATCACATGTTATCGTAGATGAGGTATGTACAAACTTTTTTTATATTAGTGTATTGAAATGATATCTGAGAAAAAAATGTCGAATTATCATTATACTAGGAATACGAATACTCAGTATTAATTTTCTTTAAAGTTTTTAATTTTATCAGCATGCGGTTTTTGTCATTGATGTTTTTTTTCAAGAGTGCGAAGTATAAAACTTTTGCAAAATAAATTAATTTTTCATTCTATAAAGCTGCCTAAAAATTTTATGCTTTTATTTTCCTTAGGATTTATTACTTAAGCTTTATCTATTATTTGATTAAAAGAGGTTAATGTGTTCAATCTCAATATTAAATGTATTTCACAGTTAATAAATATTAAAATTAATTTTTTTAAGTTATTAATTTTATCAGCATGAGGTTTTCGTCATTGATGTTTTATCATTATCTTGTATTCGTAACGTATTTATTGATATTTTTTCAAGAGTGCAAAGCATAAAACTATTGCAAAATTAATTAATTTTTAATTCTATGAATCTACCTAAAAATGTATGCTTTTATTTTCCTTAGAACTTATTACTTAAGCTTTATCTATTACTTGTTTAAAAGAAGTTAATGTATTAAACCTCAGTATTAAATACATCTCTCAGTTAATAAATATTAAAATTAAAAAAAAACAAATATTTGCCATAAACGATAATTAATAATTTTGATGGCTACGATAATGAGAGTATATTGTATAATGTTTCGCAGTCACTTTCCATTGTTATGTTAATTTTCCCACAGAAATATTATTCGGGACTATACATTGAACATGTATTTTGGGAGAATCATATTTCACTCGTTCTTGAATATTGAGAGGCTCATTAGGCTAGGTTAAGTACTAGGTGTGTTAATGGTCCTCGTTTGTTAAATTACGTGAAATTTTCCTGGGTGTTATTTTAAAGTTAACTTTTAACAAATGCGTGTTATTCACTTTATCCAAACTAATGATGTTATATAAATGTGGAATCTAATGACTGTGCTTTTTATTTTAATGAAATTGTGTTTCCAACAATTTCGGAAGGTGAAACTTATTAGCAAATTATTTGAAGATTAATCCGAAGATTCATACTATCAAGGATTTTATTTTGATTTGTTTTTCATATGATGAACACGATTCATGTAGTGAATATGATATGATATATATAATGAATATGATAATTAATATTATTCA
This sequence comes from Caerostris darwini, assembly GCA_021605075.1. Taxonomy (NCBI): domain Eukaryota; kingdom Metazoa; phylum Arthropoda; class Arachnida; order Araneae; family Araneidae; genus Caerostris; species Caerostris darwini. The sequence goes on along the minus strand of BPLQ01011087.1, from coordinate 787,518 downwards.
TATAAAGGATGTGATATATATTCCTATGATTTAAAATTTGGAGAAACAATTTGTTTGATGAAAGAAAAATTCTTCATGAAATAAATTATGAAGTAACATTTAAACAATGCCTTCAAATAACAATTTCTATTCAGTCATGGCTTCTAACGTGGATACGTGCATATAGAATAATTTATGTAGAATCTTTTAAAAATTATAAGTTATTAATTTCTAAATTCTTGAAATTAATTGAGTTCATGAAATTGAAAACAATTAACATAAAATTACACAAGGTGAGAAAAACATGGAACATTCTCAAGGAATTGATTTAATTCTGTATAAATTTTTTCCTTTCTTAAATTTGTGTAGTGCACATTGTATTAATTTTTATACTTTTTAAAATAATTCCTTTATTCGGTTATTAATTATTAATCATTATTTATTTGGTTATTAACTATCAAAATTATTTCTTCATTCGATTTCAGAGAAGTTATTGAAATGTGTGTGGTAAATGCATTATATGCTTTAACTGTCAGAAGAATATTTATTTAAATTATTTTTTCTACATAAGTAGTTTATTATGTTGAATGTTTCTGCTTAATTTAAATTATTAAATTTTGCATTAAATTTAGTCAGAAAACTCATACTTTATAAGAAACCACAATTTAAAAAAATTAATAATTTAAATTAAAATTGGTATTTATTATCGAAACTAATTAGTTTTGCAATATTTTATGCATTTTGACAGAAAGTTTGGTTATATTATGGTTATTTAATTTTGCTCTTATTTTTAATGCACTAATATTCATTTAGTATACTAATTATTAATATAAGATTTAAAAATTAATGGGTTTGGTTTGATATAAAAACTATAAGAGTTAGGTAACTGAAATTATATAAATAAATCACAAAAATTATTCTTTAGATATATTCTACATCAAAGTATATCAATATTCTCCACATAAAATGTATGTGGCACCCCTTTTTTATTTTTTTTTCATATTTGTTTAAGGATAAATTGGTGACAAAATAAAAACTTAATATATTTTATTCTTAGAGAAGAAGAATGTATACGCGACTTCATCCACTTGCTTAAAGACAAGTCTAACTTGTATATCCAGCCTTCAAATACTAAGCTCTTCAAAAATTTATACTCGCTAGCTCAACTAGACCTTCATTCCATTCCCATCTTAAATTTCTGAAACTCTTGTATACGGTCCCTTTGCCCACTGAACCCTTAAAGCTCAGACAACTACGCCATAAAACAGAGATTTGGGGACATTTTCTAAGATGCCGATCTTGGACGATCGTTTCGCGCGCTACCAAATATTTCTTATTTCTTATCTCTGACAATTTTCCTAGGCTTCTTAAACAGATAAAAAATAACCAAGGAAGAAGGGAGAATCGTCCCTATAGTTCAGGTTGTTTAATACTCTTTTGGGTCTATACCTAGCGCCTCGGAATTGTGGGTCGATTTTTAAAAGAATGGCAATTCGTTTGGGTCATTACACGTTAAGACAGGATTCGGAAGAAGGTTATGTAAATGAGGACGTATAATTTAGTGCCAATGTTGTCGGCAATTTGTTAAGTTTGATGACTTTTGAAGACGGTGGCACTGAACGAAAGTCGAGAAAGTTGGTGTCCGCAATTAATATGAGTTGTGTGCAATTTCATATTCTAAGTAAAAGTTCTGTTGATAAAGAAAATATCATTTATTAAAAAAAATACAACTGGATAAATGTAAATTTGAAATAACATTCCGTTGGTGCGTGGAAAAATACAGAAAATGAAACAAGGTTTTTTATTTGATTTTTAACAGTTGAGAAGTTGATTTTATTTTTATTTATTTTCAAATTAAAAATGCTAGACAAAAATTTTGTTTGCAAATCATGTCGACCACAGTATTAAATATTTGTTATAATGGTACATGTACATGTAATGGTACGTGTACAGATCATAGGTGGCAATTTTGTATCTGTGGAACTTTCTTGATGATTCCCTAGTTGTTTATTTCTTTCTAATTGCAAAAAGAGATAAAGTATTACTGTTTACTATTTTCTAATAACATTTCTCTTATGAATTTAGCGTAATAGTCAGATTATAAGCAAAAAGTGTATTGTAAAAATATTATTTTACACTTGGTATTCTGTATGATTATTTTCATTTTTAACAACCACAATGTTACAATTTAAAAATTGCAACGAGCACCTTGAATAAACAGTAATAAGATAAATTATACAACCCCTTACTTTTCATTTACAGCATATTTTGCAAAATCTTTTCACTGTCATATATTATTTGTCTTGATAGATTATTAATAAGCATTTAATTTTTTATTTAAATTACCATATAATGTACATAAACGTGTTCAGCAATATGTTCAAACCATCAATGATTATGATAAAATAAAAAATTTCGAAACTTGTCCTAACTAATCTAATCCTAAATTGTTCATACTACTTTATATTATTTCAGAGTAATTAAAAATGTACCATGAACAACAAAGACTAGATATATTTTTGTACTTTCTTTTTTTCCTAATAATTAAGTGATTAGGAAAAAATTGTACTTCTACTTAAAATTATTTTAAAATCGCACTGGAATAAAAAAATTTACTTTAATCTACAATAACAGTCCGAAAACAGTTTTTCACAAAATATCTTATCTATAACTATTTTATATAAGTGTTATTTTATACAATTATTTGACTATTAATATTAAGAATTTTTAAAATATTAAATTAACTTTTTCCTACTGTGTCAAACATTATTATTAGTAAAAATACTTTAGTATAGTATGTAGAAATGTATACTCTACATTTCTACATACTATACTATAATACTCTACATTTGAAATGTAGAATATTCTTATTATTAATAATGTTTTGACATAATAGAAAAAAAATGTATTTATTATTTTAAAAACCTTTAATATTAATAGTCAAATAATTGTTACAAATATTCATTCCTCCTTTCAGATTCTCATTTATTATCGAAAAATGCAGGGACCATGCAAAAATCAAAATTATTAATTTTATTCGCAAGAATTATTTTATTTATTTTTCAAGTAATTATAACGAAAGAATGCACGGTAATTATTCAAATTTTTAATAAAAGAACGACCAACAAGAGGAAATGGAATAATGTCTAGAAAATAATTGCAGTTCTATATTTGCATATCTAAAACCCGTCAAAAATTTAACTAAGTTTTACATTAATAAATTTCTTAATTTCTGAAATTTACTAAATTAAAACAGAAATTTGTTTCTGAGATATTTTAAAAATTCATTTATTAAATTGTATTATGTTTATACCGTATTTTATTAAGAAAACACAAAAATATGAATTAAAAATTTTAAAACAACTAATTAAAAAATTACATTATCTATCCTAAAAAAAACATTTATGGAATAGACAAAAACAATGAAATTATTTTTCGATATTAAAATTCCAATACTCTTATACTTTTTCTAATTTTTTAGAGGCTATGGCAATTTCAATTGATTTTATGTTTAACGAAAACAAAACAATTTTAATTGATTTTATGGTTAACGGAAACAAAACAATTTCAAAACAACTAATTAAAAAAATTACATTATCTATCCCAAAAAAAACCACACATTTATGGAATAGAAAAAAATAATGAAATTATTTTTCGATATTAAGAATTCCAATACTCAAATCGAACTCTTATACTTTTTCTAATTTTTTTAAGAGGCTATGGCAATTTCAATTGATTTTATGGTTAACGAAAACAAAACTTTAGGAAGAATAAAAAACGCCTTTCATCTATAAGGTCTGGAAAGACATAACAGTTCGTCATTTTTATAGCACTGGGGACGAAAAAAATTTTAAAAAAAACCTCTCTTTTTTCTTCTATGAAAAGATCCCTCACCCTATATTCTATTCAACCTTTCAGTGGGGTCACTTTCATAATTTTTTTTTGTTTGCAATCCGGGGACACCTTTAATAAGAAGCAGCTCTCAGCAATGCTTTTGATTAATTGTCAAACTCCGGTCTTCCTGATAGGAGGCAGTTAGCTTGGAGAAATCGATACCGACCTACCATCAGCTGAGCAATTAGTTTGAAGGCAAACTCGTCCTCGCTAAGAAAAGCCCACTTGCTGTCGTTAAAGAGCTAAATAGCGTTAAGAATTACCTAAGAGAAGTCAACTTGAGCTTTACGGCCATGTTTAAATGATTAATTTAAGCATTCCATTTCCCTAGTTAGATCTGCAGAGACGAAGCTGTTTTGACTATCGTGAGTCTGTACTAGCACTTAAAAGAGTAACACAATTTAAGTGAAGTGGAAGTGAATTAAATTTTTGTGATTAATTTATGAATTATTAATGTATCACAGAAAATATATAATAAAATCATATAAATATATAAACTTCATGAATCATATAAATTTATGAATTATCATGTTGGCATAATCAGAATTTCTAAATATTGCAATTAGTTACAAAGTGTAAATAAGATTTAGTCATTTTCTAGAGGCCATGTTTAAATGATTAATTTAAGCATTCCATTTACCTATTTAGAAGTAAATCTGCAGAGAGAACGAAGCCATTTTGACTATCGCAAGTCTTTACCAGCACTTTGATTTTGAAACTGATTTTGATTTGTATTAGAAAGAGTACTACAATTTAAGTGAAGTGGAAGTGAAAAATGTAGTCAAATTAATATTTTTTGTGGTTAATTTATTAATTATAAATTTATCACAAAAATATATAACATCATATAAATCTCATGAATCATATGAATTTATGAATTATATTGATAATTCAAAAATTTCAATATGATTATCTAAATTTCAATTAATTCTCTTAAAATTTCTAAATATTGCAATTAGTTACAAAGTGTAAATGAGATTTAGTCATTTTCTAGAGGCCATGTTTAAATGATTAATTTAAGCATTCCATTTCCCTAGTTAGAAGCAAATCTGTAGAGACGAAGCTGTTTTGTCTGTCGTAAGTCTTTACCAGCACTTAAAAGAGTAATACAATTTAAGTGAGGCGGAAGTGAAAAATATAGTCAAATTAATATTTTATTTTATATTTTTTGTGATTAATTATATAAATTTATGAATTATCATATTGACAAAATCAAAATTTCTAAATATTGCAATTAGTTACAAAGTGTAAATGAGATTTAGTCATTTTCTATAAATTGGCATTACTGTGTCTCAAAGAGAGTACCACCCTACCCAAATACAAACCTAGGGAGTGTTCATTCCAAATCGTAGGTCCTCAAGCGTAAAGAATTCTTGGCAACGTTGAATTTGTTGCATATTCATTAGTATAGTGTTATTTCTCATATTTTATAAATTTTAGTTTGATAATCTCAGAAAAAGGAAGTATTATCTTCAAATAAAACAAGTTTTTTATTCAATATTTTTATATTAAACTTCTATTTACATGAGTTGTATATTTAGAATTTGTAACGTAAATGCTACAGAAAAATTGCGTTTTTGTTGACCAAAAATAAAATTAAAAAATAATTAAAGTTTTAAAATGGTTATTCTATTTTAAACCGCATGTTTTTTTGTTTGCAAAATAATAGAAACATAAGTAAGAAAAGATAACTACATTTTGAATAAGAATTTATCAAATTGTTTAAATTATGTATACTAACTCGAATTTTGACATGCTTCAATACAAGAGAATTTATACATTGTTTCAGATTTATAGTATTGGTTTGTACAAAATTCTAATGAATTCTGAAATTCTGATGCTTGTGTGCAATACTATAATAAGAAACCAATTAATTTCAAACTAATGTTTAATAACACCGGAAATCATAATTACCTTATTTCAATTGTTATTGTTATTTAACCGTTTTTGGATGCTACGCATAGCTTCATTAAAATGTATCACATTTATAGTTTCAATAAAAAGTTATTTGGCAAAAGTTTTAATTATATTTCGTAGTCATCTTTCAACCATTATTATATGAATAAGTATACTATTACATTTGATAAAAATGAATTAAATACGAGATTATTGAAGAAATAAAAATAAGTAAATGTTCTATAAAGTAAAACTAAAATTCAAAAGAAATCGTAATTAAGAGTATATTTATAAATTAAAATTATGCCATAAAGAAGTTCAAATAAAACATTTCGATTATTCAAATGAAAAATATTTTAGAAATTTCAGAAAGCTGAAACATAAAACTGTCGTAGTATAGATTTTTATATTTTCTATTGCATGATTTTTAACACAAAAACACCAAAATCCTATCTTCGTTTTAAAATATTTTTTAAAAAATCTTGCAATACGTTAAGTATAATCAAATTCGTGCATCCAGTCAATATTTTAAGCAGATATGTATTGACGTGATTTTGAATAAGTTCAAATATCCATAAAAAATCTATAACTTTTGCTTTATTTTTTGATTTGCTTGTTATTTCCTTTATGTGTAACAGAATCTCAAGTGTATGAAACTAAAAATGTCAGCTAGCACTTTTAAAGGAAGGCAATCCAATCAAAAGAAACTAAATCGGAAGGAGAGGTAATAAAAATAAATTTTCTTTAGGAAGGTTGTTGTCAAATAGGAAATATTTTATGACCAAACAAATGCAGAAATAAGATTTAGAGACTAGCTCACAAAGCGAGACACTATTTCTTAAGTTCGTTAGTATCTTTTTTAGTACCAAACGTTTTCAACAAACAAAAGAAGAAATATTTGAAATTTTTATTATCTATATTTGATTTAAAGTTTGTGATAAATGATTTAATGAATAGGGACAATTTCAAGTTGTACATTGATTAAACTTATTTATTTTGTTTCCGGGTACATTAGACATCCAAGACTTGCATTTTCCACATCGTAGACCTTTAGGTGTAGCCTTATCCTTAATCCTCTATGGGCCTGTGCAACTTTCAGGTCATAGGCTAATATATCGATATTTTACCAAATAATTTTAGTTTTTTCATTAAATGATGTATATGTTTTAATCATATAATGTCACTGATATAAAGTATAACAATATTGATAACAGTGGCAGCAAGATAAATCTGAAATATTAAAGTAAATGCCTTGCAAGTTATCAGCAGATAGAAATTAAAGGCACCATCTAGTGCAATTGACTTTATTTGGGCTTCTGTCAATGTTTATTAAACAAAAAAGAGTAGTTATGGGTTTGTATATCAAGAACAATTTACTTGTTTTGTGACTTTCAAGTTATAGAGGCCTATTATGGTAGATTTCAGCTATTTAAGCATTATTAAGCTTATTTCAGCATTTAAGATAATGCTTCTATTTTCACATTTATATATCATATACCAAAATATGGATACAAAATAATACAAAAATAAAAGAGGAATTAGACACATTAGCAGTAATAGATTCAAAGATTCCTTATTCGATTCCGAGTCTGTTTATGCCAGGAGCACAAAGGAATCAGTAGGAAAAGAAAGCGTCCTATAAGTAAGGAGACCAAATACAATAATTCAAGTACAAAGCTTATGAAAAGATGAAGCACATTGGCCAATTTTTTACTACAGAGGATGCTGCAAAAAGCCGGAGTGTAAAGGAGTTCCAAAAATAAAATGTTTCAAATGCAATTAACGCCAAGTGCAAGTTGTTTTATGAAATTTCACTCTTAAGTGTTTAGGCTCAAATTGCAAACATTGTAAGCCGTTTTTACTTCAAAGTTACAAAGTAAATTAGTTATAATAAAATTGTTTAAACTGGTAATTTTTTTAATCTGCTTATATAGCTTTATAATTGTTGATTTTCTGATGCATAAATTGTTTTTATATTTAAGAAAAAATTCAGTCATAAAGGAATAATGGGTGTAGAGAAAAGGGTTGTACCTCCATGAAGGATTTTCAGAAGTAACCGTCTTACATTTGTGGTTTGGTTTGTTGCTCTACGGTCATCTTATGCACATTTTAGGCTAAACAGACCGGGACCTACAGTTTAACGTGGATTCCGAACCACAAACAAACATCCATGCCACCGCCAGGATTTGAACCTGAAGCCTCTGGTACCGACGGCCAGAGCGCTAACCAGGTTGGCCATCAGGCTGCTAACTTTTTACATTTGTGTATTGTATACGAGAAAAGCCTGAAAACTCCTAACAGGTAGTACTACTATAGATGGTTTGAATCTCCACGCTTCTGGAAGAAGTCGTATTAAATATGATGGCAGTAGATTAATTTTACAATATTTCACATGGAACTATAAAAAAGGAATAACATTACCAATTTTTATAAATAAAAATGTATATATCTAATGAAAAGTTAAGATACAAACTGTTATTTGACTATCACCATTTCACCATAAAAAAATATGATAATACAATTAATAGAATTTACATATAGAATACTGGTTCATGTGAATAAAATAATTATAGTACTTATATTCACCACTATTTTTTAAGAATCAGGGATCCATTTGAAAATCAGTAAATAGTTCTTGTTTTAAAGTCCGTATTGTAATTATGTTCATTGATTATTAATTGTCTCTACAAAAATATTGTTCTTTATTTTAGAGCGAAAACCATTTATTCGAATAATTATGAGGAAAAATAATCTTGTGAATAAATTGGGTGTATTACAAATTTATTTACCGAATTTCTTAATGTTCCACGGAAGTTGAGGAAATTTTAGGATAGGTTTCTATTCAGAAATTCAGTTTCAGATGTGGTCTAAATTAGTCACTAATTATAGTTTAGTTTTAACTCATGTTTGGCTTTGGCAGTCCAAGTTTCAATGTTTGGTTTTGGCCGAAATTTTCTGAGATAATTTGGACTGAAAATGTTTTTTCTTTGTTTTATTTTAAAGCAAAATTCTTCTTTGAAATAAAAAAAAAACTTTTTCAGTCCAAATTATCTCAGAAGGTTTCTCATCATTTTGGGTAGGATAAAAAATGTAACCATACTACTTTATTTTATTATACTTATAGTAATTGTAATAACTTATTCAAATAAAATAAAAAAGCAAGATTAGATTATGCTTGTCTTAACATCCGCTTATCAGACAAAAAGCATACCATAGGATTAAACAATGATGGAAATCTGATCTTATCATGATTAAATTCAAGTTTAAATCGGACAATGAATTTTTACTTAAAAATTAAACTGTATCTTAACATTTAGAGGTTACTTTACTATCCATTATAATTTATTCAAATAAAACAAGATTAGATTATTAAATTTGACTTTTCAAAATGATAATCAATGCCAAATATAGCTAATACCACACCAACAAGTGGAACGATATTAAAGCAACATATTCAGGCTAAAACACATCACAATTTCTCTTCCTCCTGAGCTTCATGTAACAAGCAGGATTAACAAAATTTTTTTAAGGAATACTAGTATACTTTATAATATAGCTTAATGAATTGAAAATAGTGAAGTAGAAAGTAAGGATTATAAAGAAAGTTGTATGAAAATTAGTTCTATAAAATAGTTCCATAAAGAAAACAGCTTTATATGCTTGTCTTAACATCCGCTTACATCGGACAAAAAGCGTACCATGGAATTAGACAATGATGTAAATCTGATCTTATCATGATTAAATTCTGGTTTAATTTGGACAATGAATTTTTACTTAAAAATTAAACTGTATCTTAACATTTAGAAATCGCTGCACTTTACTATTCCTTATAAAATTTATTCAAAAAACAAGATTAGATTCTTAAATTTGACTTTTCGAAATGATAATCAATGCAAAAGATAGCTAATGCCACACCCACTAGTGGAGCGATATTAAAGCAACAAATTCAGGTTAAAAAACATCACAATTTCCCCTCATCCTGAGCTCCGTGAAACAAGCAGGTTGAACAAGAAATATTTAATAGAAACTAGTATACTTTATATTATAGCTTAATGCATTAAATATTTAATAATGCAGAATCAAAAGATTATAAAAAAGCATACTTTCATATTTAATTTAAACAATATAATTTAAAAAAATTTCGTCTTTGTTTAATAGATTCTTAAGTATTTTAGCCATACTACATATAAATAAAATACAACTGTACGTCAGATAACTATTTCTATAAGGTTATGAATAAAGATTGTATGCAGGAGAATATATATGTTTAAATATTTAAGTAAGTTTGCTGCATTATATCATACCTTTTTGTCTACTCTATCGTCTGACTGATATTTTATGTAAAAGGAACTGTCTGTTCGTTAAATATCTTATTGAAATTTCTAATAGGAATGGACTCTAAAAGCAATTTTTTAGAGAGATAGCGAGTAGTTTTATTTAATTTTGTATAGCTTGAAATATTAAATTGTTTTCTGTTTGCTTTTCAATAAATGCAATGCAGGTGGTGAAATGATCTTTTTAAATTATTTATATTTTGTGATTTTGTTACTTTATTTATTATTATTTTTTATTTAAAATCCATATGAAATGTATTTAAGAAAATTTAATTTGTTCTTAAAAAATAAATTATAATTCTGTATCTGGAAATATGCTCAAAAATAGATAACTATTATATTTCTACTTCAATATTTTCACTCTTACTGGAAAAGAAAAAAAAAAATATTTAGTACATCGCAGCATAAGAACATTCTGGTAGCAAAAATAACAAAATTATCCAAATGTAATAAAACACAACAATTTTTTTTTCTCTGTGTTATTCGCAGAAGTCCTAACTGGTTACTTATAATTGCTAATGTTAACGAGTTAATCCTCTCTAAATGTTTTCAAATAGTAAATTTAATTATTTTATTAAATTAAAATTACAAAATTCTTGATCATGTTTTAAATAGTCCTTTTATTCATCTTTAAAATTATTTTTAGATTATTTAGTTTTGGGGATCTTTTTATTTTATTTATTTATTTATTATTTTTGTTTTTTTTAAAATCCATAAGTTTGAATTAGTATGCATATAAAATGTATTTAAAAAAATTTAAGCAATAAATTATAATTCTGTATCTGGAAATATACTCAAAAATAGATAACTATTATATTTCTTATTCAATATTTTCGTTCTTTCTAGAAAAGAAAAAAAAAATCTTTTGTACATTGCAGCATAAGAATACTCTGGTAGCAACAATAACAAAATTATCCAAATATAATAAATCGCAACGTTTTTTTTATTAAATAAATAAATTAAAAAATAGAAAAATGAATTATAATTCTGTATCTGGAAATATACTCAAAAACAGATAACTATTATATTTCTACTTCGATATTTTCGCTCTTACTAGAAAAGAAACAAAAAAATCTTTTCTCCATTGCAGCAGAAGAATACTCTGATAGCAACAATAACAAAATTATCCAAATGTAATAAAGCACAACTTTTTTTTCTCTCTATGTTATTCGCAGAAGTCCTAACTGGTTACTTATAATTGCTAATGTTAACGAGTTAATCCTCTCTAAATGTTTTCAAATCGTAAATTTAATTATTTTATTAAATTAAAATTACAAACTTCTTGATCATGTTTTAAATAGTCCTTTTATTCATCTTTTAAAATTATTTTTAGATTATTTAGTTTTGGGGATCTTTTTATTTTATTTATTTATTTATTATTTTTGTTTTATTTAAAATCCATAAGTTTGAATCAGTATGCATATAAAATGTATTTAAAAAAAATTTAAACAATAAATTATAATTCTGTATCTGGAAATATACTCAAAAATAGATAACTATTATATTTCTTATTCAATATTTTCCCCTTTTACTAGAAAAGAAACAAAAAAATCTTTTGTACATGGCAGCAGAAGAATACTCTGGTAGCAACAATAACAAAATTATCCAAATGTAATAAAGCACAACTTTTTTATCTCTCTATGTTATTCGCAGAAGTCCTAACTGGTTACTGGACGTGTCCGTCGTGGGAAAAGGACGAAATTGATCCGTTATCCCTTTCTTGTAATTAATATTTATCTATGGGCCATCGTACACTCTGACTCCAAACGTGAGGATAGGGCAAAGAAGGGGGTCTTTATGAGAAAATAATGATCATTGGCGAGACTAGGGAAGAAATGGTATTCTGCTTATTGGGATCCTTAGAAGTAGGAGAAAGGAGTATCATCATTGACCTATTCGTTAATGGAAAGCATTGATTTCCTCTTGAAGAGGTGCTGAAAATGGAAGATTTTGAGAATTCTGTGCAGTTCTTCTATTGGTAAATCACGAAGCTACTTGCTCTGAAGCAAACCAAGGAATACAGAAAAGATGGCGCAATGTGATTCCGGCTCAGAAAGTGGGACAAGGTTACAGAAAGATGTTGATTAGTTTGGAAAAAATGCACCGAAATAGGAACGGATCGATGAGTTTTTTTAAAACTCTGGAAAGCAACTCTTTTCAGCAACAAAGTTTGCTATAAACTTATAGGATTGATGTACTTTAAATTAGACATCTCTCTAGATTTAAACCATTACTGATGTTGATTAGTTTGGAAAAATGCACCGAAATAGAAACGTATCGATGAGTTTTCTTTAAAATTTTGTTGCTGAAAAGATTTGCTTTCTAAAGTTCGCTATAAACTTATAGGATTGATGTACCTTAAATTAGATATTTCTCTAGATTTAAACCGTTACTGAATTATGGTTAGTGTATTCTATTCTTGAATGTGAAATGCAACTATCAAAAGGTATAGTTAATTGTTAACATTATTTAATTCTTTTAGTTTTGAATAGTAACCAATAATAGTAAACCTTGAATAATAATTTGTTTGGATTACTTTTTGTAAAGTAGTATTTAAAAAGCCCACAGAATAAGTGATGCACCTCGTGATTAAATTTTTATCTTTTTTTTATTAAAACAACATTTTTATTGCGTTGTTTCAATAATTATGAAAGTAGGAAGACCTAGGACTTCCTATTTTAAAATTCTTCATACAAAAAAAAAATTGTTTTTAGTTTATAATAATAAACTAAAAAAAAAGTTGCAAAAGTGCTTTTGTTTTATGTTAAAAATTCCAAAACAGTACCGTCATTAAAGTAATCTTAAAATTATATTTTATTTACTTCATTTTTTAACAATTACTTTACGTGCAGTAATCTTAACATTTTACTGTATTTACTTTACTTTTTTTAACATTTACTTTACGTGTAGTGATTTTAATATTTTACTTTATTTCTTATTAAGGATCCATGTATTTATTATGATAACATTTGTTTTAGTTATAACCTTTTGGTGCAATTTTACATAAATTGATAAATAATGCTGCCTGTATTTGTTAATACTGTTTTTTATTCATGGACATAATTTACCGAGTTATACTTAAATGACTAGTATTTCTTTATAAAATTAGTTATTAAATTGTTACAAAAGTAATTTACTCAGTTAAGAGAAACATCCTAACAACATTCTTTATATACATCTGGACAAGACTTTGTGGAGTGGGGAAATATAAAGGTGAGAAAAATAATCAAAGCAGAAAGCGTTGATGCAGTACTGATGGAGAGTTTTCGCATGAGCAACTTTGTCTTCCATCGACATAGAGGACTTGATAAAGGACCGACCTGAACTCTCGATAAATGATAACTTGTCGCAGGCGAAAACACTAAATAAGCGTCACATCAGTTCATCAGCGGAAGAAAAAGTAGCTTAGGGTTAGCAGTCGAATAGACAGTTATTTTATCGAATTTCCTGTCCAGCAGCTTAAATTTGTAAGGAATCGATGTATAAAAAGTACACAAAAAAGATTTACACTAAAATTTATTGAAAGGGATATTAAATAAAAAGTCAGATAAAATCTTAAGTAAGCTGTTCTCGAATAACTATTACTTTGTAGTTATTTTCAACTGTTAAAATAGTAACCTTTTAAAATTCGATAAAGCAAAGTAAAGTAAATACACCTAGATTTATCTTGCCAAACTTTTATAAATCCTTTTCCTTTTTTTTATTTATTACAATACATTTATTTTTTCCTACAAAAATATGTGTATATACACGTTTTTTAATACATTCAGTACTTTTTTTTTATATAACAATGCTTTGGAAGTGATTTTCCTTCCATTTTTTTTTTTTTTCTTTTCTTTCCTTTTTTCTATAAAAATCCTGATAGAAAGAGGAAAAGGAAAATAAAAAGAAACCAATAAAATGAATAACAATTCATAAAGCTTTTATCCCTCGATATTTTTTTTTATAAGAAATATCTTCTTTTTTCACTCTTGTGCAGCAAGTGCGTAAGTAACACCTGACACTGACAGGATGTTGTGGGAGATATGAAAGTATGACGTCATAAGAAGTGGTCAAAAACTCTGCTAGACGCCTGTTTATTACAGACGGTCTCCGAAGGTATTACCTCCTAGGGAAATAATATAGAATCTCTACTCCCCCCTATCTATTGAATGTTACTTATTTTTAAAGTGGCGGCGAGGTTCTTTCAATCCAAAAACGCTCAATACAAGAACAAAAGGTTGCTCCTTTTAGTTTATCATTGATTTCAGTGAATTTATTTCCTTTATCACAACTATTCTGTATCGAGAAAAATATGATGATCGTTCAAACTAGAAATCGTCCAAAGTATCCCTATTAAATTCTGAATGGGATTTATGATGAAAAGTTGGAATTGTAACAGCTCATGTTTGAAATGAATTCTCTAGTAGTATAAAATATATCGGTTTCAGATTTTTTGGCTATGAATCGATATAATATATTTTGATAACTCGTATTGCTTGTTTTATGTTCGCAAGTTTCTTTTTCCCTAATACTATTTATGCATTGATTATTTTTATGGCTTAAGACTTTTTTTAAATATTACATATTTCGTCTTTTTATAATACAAACATTTTGAATTTTAATTGGTTATCATTTCATTTCTATACATTTTGTAGATTGACAGCTATCAGTTATTTGATTCTTTGTATTTTTGAATAATTTATGTAATTTTTTATAGTTGATGGATCTGTTTGGTTTTTATTTATCATTTTTTGGTACAATTAATATCATTTACGATAGTAGAAATGATAATAAATAAATCAATGATTTTTTTTGCTATTATTTTGAACATTATTCAGCAAATTCCATTCCAATCAGTATCTTAGATTTGTTTTACCGGAATTTTATTTTTTACCTAGATTAATAAACTAAACGAATAAATAAATTAGAAATAATCGTCAGAACAACAATATTAAAATCAAAAGTATTTTACCATTTAAAATTTTTTTTCTCGAAATTGATTACTTTCTTTATCATTTTTATCTGAATAATATCAAAAAATATTTTTAAATTTTAGTTATAGGCATTTTTTTTTTTTTCGTTTCTCTAATTTGGGAAACATCTTTTGAATAATTATTTTTTCATTTATAAAATATCTACGTAAAGAAGTATTTAAAAAAATGTAAGATAATAGTAAGTAAGTTTTTTAGAAGATAATTGATGATCCTAGCCTATACAAATCATTTAAAGTTATTGTTATCTAAATAACTTTTATATGAAAACTTTATTATCAACTTGCTGTATTCAGAAAAATTGATGGAAGAAAATGAAATATAATTTAATTTTGAAGGTTTAATAGTCTTTAAAGAAATCTATTACACTGATTTCCAGAAATAAATATAGCAAATTCTTAAGTAAAATATAATAAAACAATGATTTTTTTTCCCTATCATGAATTTTATCTAATAAAAAAAAGGAAATGTGAATAATTAAAATCATGCTGATAATTTTATTGAAGCTGTTTCTATCCTTTATGAATTTCAATGCAATACGATACATCAATTAAAAGTGGCAAATTAAAAAAATCCTTGTACTTTGTGGATAAATCAAATTCACTCCTTAGATAAACATTCAATTTTTTTATTCGCTAGCATTAATTTATTTTGAATGAATTCTAAGTCATTTTGCTTTCGAATAATACGTTTCGATGGTAAGTTTAATTTTTATTCTTTTCCCCCATAAAAACTCTTTCTTTTTATATCTTTCCAGAAGTTTTAAAGAAATAATTTTTCAACCATTTTGAAGTTTCACGGAAACGTGTTCTTGGAGACTTATTAAAACTTTTTCCTGATCTTAAATCTTTTAAACCTTCTTTCCGGCTTTCAATTCTTTTTCAAGGAGATAATTTCCTGATCTTAATGCTATTGATGTTTTATATTGTAGGAGATAATGGAAGAGTCCATATCCTCTTTGATAAACTGAACATTTATAACAATTTTCAAATGATTTAGTTCGCATCCTTTAAAATTACCAATTCTTTTTAAACTACAATACATTTTATCGTTCCCCAAAAGCAGAAATTAAAATATTTAAAATAAATATTTCATTCACCGTTCTTCAGAAAGTTTAAAGTGTGACTTTCCTTTAAAGGTTTATCATTTCTTATAATGATTTCAGGATAATTCTTTCAGCAGGATAATTGTTTCAGGATAATTCTTTTTAGCAGGATAATTGTTTCAGGATAATTCTTTTTAGCAGGGTAACTCTTTTTAACAGGATAATTGTTTCTGGATAATTATTTCAGCAGGATAATTGTTTCAGAATAATTCCTTCAGCAAGATAATTGTATCAGGATAATTCTTTCAGCAGTATAATTGTATCAGAATAATTCTTTCAGCTACTTCTTTAAAAACTTAATATAAAATATTGTATGGCCTTTTCAAGTTGTCTTAGATTTTTTGTATTTGTATTTGGAAAAGTTAATCATGTTACTCTTGTGTATTTCTTCAGATCAAGTAACATTATTATACCATAATATATTGACTCCTTATTATTGATTAAAATCAATGATAATGAAAACCATCCTAGTCATTTAATTTAGCTTACATCTATTTGAACATAAAATATTGTGTTTAAATTATATATTAACAGTAGTTTAAAACATTAAGTAAATGAAATTATTTATTTGTAAAAAACAGTACCTAAAAGCATTTCCATTCCTTGCTTAATAATAATTTAAAATTTCTAACAATAAAATTTTCTTTCTTTGAAGAAAAATAATTATACATTCTCCATATAATTAATCGCATAAAGGAAATGAAAAACTAAATAATTGTAGATACACAGTAAACTTTGAAATTTAAATCAAGTATAATTTTATATGTATATGTCAAATGTTTTGCTCACTATTGATAATATTAGTGTTTATTTAGTTTGATATCGTTATATTATTGTTTTCTTTTTGAAAAATGCAAGTGATATATCAGTTCCTATTTTTATATTAAAATACTTCTCTTTTTTTAAAACAAAATAAGAGTTATTTTCAATTAAATATAGATTTCTACACTGCCATTACCGAAAAAGTGAAATTATAATTTAAGCACACAGCAATTCATCTGAAAATAACTGTTATTTGAAATTATTTAGAAAAGCGACGACTAGTGAAGATCAAGCAAAATATAGGTGTTTTAAAATGCTGATTATATTTTCATTTTAAAATATATTTTAATTTTAATTAGATTAAAAGCCTTTTTTTGTCTAAAAAAGACAAATCAGTGCATTTTAAATATAATTGCATTTACTAACATACTTACTTTAGTTGAAAAGTCAGGATTTATCAGTTATAAAATTAAATTATATATTTTCTTACAAAAATAAATAATGAACTGTTTTATGCAATATTTATGCCCATATTAGATCCAATAGATTTAATAAAAAATAAAACATTACTTTTTTAATGTTTAAACTTTTTTGAGTTACATATTAGTAGTTAAACAATGATAAAAAGTATTTTGCTAATGAGGAACATTGTGCTTTATTATGAAATCTAGTTTGAGATCCTATTCCTAAAAAGATTTTAAATTCATGTGCGCGATAAGTTTGTCTGAAAGCTTAATACACAGGATGATTATAATTAAAATCCCACTTTCAAAATGCTGTAAAAAAAGAACCACTCGTCACAATGAGTTCAAATTTGAACTGAAGATAGGAACCTTTTTTTGATGCCATACCGTTTCTCCCTTCTTTACCTAAGTGTATTGGTAGATGGTAAACGGCATAAGGAAAGTGAATTCGGCTGCCAATGATATTTTGAATTGAAATTACATCGTATTTGGCATGAGTTGCATATTAAACGAACTATAGTGTTCAATGTGTTTGATTGTTTCGGTTTTTTAACGGAAAAAAATACTTCCAAGTCATTTAACATTTGTGAAACTATTAGTGGAAAATCCATCAACTACGGCAAGGTCATACTAAATCGGATGGGAAAAATCGGTGGAACTTTTTTTTGATGCCATACAGTTTCCCTCTTCTTTAAGTATCTTCAGTTCAAATTTGAACTCATTGTGACGAGTGGTTCTTTTTTTCATCATTTTGAAAGTAGAATTTTAATTATAATCACCCTGTATGTTAACAGTAATTTAAAATATTAAGTAAATGAAATTATTTATTTGTAAAATAACAATACCAATAAGAAAATTTTCTTTCATTAGAAAATAGTTAATAATAATAATTAATAATTAGTGTTCAATGTGCTTGATTGTTTCGGTTTATTGACGGAATAAATGACTTTCAAGTCACTCAACAGTTGCGACAACATTAGTAGAAAGCCCATCTCCCACATCAAAGTTAAATCAAATTGGATAGTAAAAATCATTGGACTTTTTTGTTACTTTATTTTGAGGCCATACTGCTTCCTCCTTCTTCAAGTATCTTCAGTTCAAATTTGAACTCATTGTGACGAGAGGTTCCCGTTTTACGGCATTTTGAAAATAGGACTTTATTTATAATCACCCTGTATATATGAGGAGAGAGAAATGCTTACAGAAAAAAAAAATGAGATTCTTCATTTCGAATATGATTTTTTTTCCTCTTTCCATTGACCAACAGCATTTTTATTTCTTGGGCTTTGGAAGAAACTAATTTATCTTAATGCAGTCACTTTGTTAAAAGAACTTCGAAATCATGCTTCAAGGGCCCGAATAGTTGTTGAATCATTTAAAAATAAATCTTCGGTCTTGATCTGTGATTAATGTCTTCACTGCCTGCTTTAGTTTGCGGAAGACAAAAGCACGTCGAAGCTTCTCGGAGAGCTTTTTGATCTTTTTCTCTTTCTTTTTGCTCCGGTAGAAATACCGTCACGTCATATATAAAAAAAATGAGGGGAAATAAAAGTCAGAAACAGCAAAAAGAAAAATATTCGAAGGCGAATTACATGAAGCCTGAAATGATCGAATTATTTAAAGGGGCTCTGTACGGCGCTTCGTTAAAGAAAGATATTTAATTATCTGCTTTACGGATTTCTTCAGGGAAACTCTGTCGGTAAACCGCTTTTTGCACTCAGGCGTCGAGTAAAAGGTTGGGCAGTCCAAAAAAGATCTTTTGAACGTTAACAAGGGTTTGCATACTAAAATAAAGCAATAATATTTATCGATAAAATCTTCGAGTCTTTCTTATTTCGATTTAACTTGAACGACAATTAACTTGTTATGTAGTTCATGATTTTTTAAGTTAAGAGAGGTCCCTGATTTAGAACTGGCTTAATGTGTTAAATTAAATTGTGACGAAATTACTTAATTTCTGAAATTTGTAAGTGGTCCCCTTTTTTGATTTTGTGTTTTTTACAGACCACTTGTGATGTGATGCGTTAGAAATATTGCTGATTTGACTGATTTCGAAAGTAGAGAGCATTAATTGCTTTTAGATTTAAAGTTCTAAAATCCTAATTCAATAAAAGTATTACTATTAAAGTAACAATTGGACAGAATTTTACTTCAGATAACTAAAGGGTTAATCAGAGTTAATCAGATTTCAGGGAAATTCTGTCAATAAGCCGCCTTTTGCTCTCAGGCGTCAAGTAATAGGCTGTGCTGTCCAAAAAAGATCTTTTGAATGTTAACAAGGGTTTGCATACTAAAATAAAGTAATAATATTTATCGATAAAATCTTCGAGTCTTTCTTATTTCAATTTAACGTGAACGGCAATTAAATTGTTATGTGGTTCATGATTTTTTAAGTTAAGAGAGGTCCCTAATTTAGAACTGGCTTAATGTGTTAAATTAAAATGTGATGAAATTACTTAATTTCTGAAATTTGTAAGTGGTCCCCTTCTTTTGTTTTGCGTTTTTTACAGACCACTTGTGATGTGTTGCGTTGGAAACATTGCTGACTTGACTGATTTCGAAAGTAGAGAGCATTAATTGTTTCTAGATTTAAAGTTCTAAAATCCTAATTCAATAAAAGTATTACAATTAAAGTAACAATTAGACAGAATTTTACTTCAGATAACTAAAAGGGTTAATCAGATTTCAGGGAAACTGTCAGTAAACCGCCTTTTGCACTCAGGTGTCGAGTCGTCCAAAAAGGAGCTTCTGAACGTTAACAAGGGTTCGCATACTAAAATAACGCAATAATATTTATCGATAAAATCTTCCACTCTTTCTTATTTCGATTTAACGTGAACGACAATTAAATTGTTGTGTGGTTCATGATTTTTAAATTTAAGAGAGGTCTGTAATTTGGTTTATAGAATTGGTTTAATGTGTTAAATTAAATTGTGATGAATTTACTTAATTTCTGAAATTTGTAAGCGGCCCCCTTGTGTTTTTTACAGACCACTTGTGATGCGCTGGAAACACTGCTGATTCGACTGTATTAAGAAGTAGAGAGCATTAATTGTTTTTAAGATTTAAAGTTCTAAAATACTAATTCAATAAAAGTAGTACTATTAAAGAAACAATTAGACATATTTCTTCTACCGATAACTAAAAAAGTTAATCAGAGTAAAAATTTTAGAATCCCTCTTGATTTTTCATCGGATTATTTTAGCGCGATATAAATCACTTCGCAATTAATGATTGGTCCCTCATGTTACGTGCATTTTTTTTATGCCTTTTTACTAAAAACAGTATTATTTTAGAAAAAGTTTTAAAGGTTTTTAAATTAATTATTTTTCAAACATTTTTAAAATATCTTATACCAAAAGTAATTTTTTTCAAAACAATTGAAAATCAACCAGTTAATAATTTTCATGTTTATTTCTGTATTTTTATTAATTATCTGCTTAGTAAAAAATATTTTGTAATTTTTGAAAACATAAAGATAACATTTTCTTGGAATCTCCTTTTATATTTTTTAAAATTCAAAGTAATGTTTTTTAAGCCATTTTGTTTTTATCAGTTACTATTGTTAATAAAATGATATAGGTTCTTTGGTTATCATTTGATAACTTACAAGTAATTTAAAGTATTTCGTTGAACTATCAGCATTCGAAATATATTCAGCATATGTGTTGTGGAAATATATCATTTTCTAACAGAATTTAGGGACTATAATTTAATATTTAGTAATATTATTTTAATTTGGCTATTTGCTTAAATATCTTAATATTATTAAAATATGACTATTTGTAAAGAAACGTAATTTTGTATATTGTTTTAAAAAATATTTTTTTAATTTATCTAAAACATAAATAAGATTATCATACATTAATATAGAAGTGTTTAGAAAATATTATTCTAGTTAAGTTTCTTGTACAAGAGATGTAAAAATTTCATATTATTTTGGCAAAATGTCGAAATAGAGAATTAATTAAGACCTTTATCTCTACTCTTAAACATGAATATAAATTACGAGGTTAACATGTGCGAGGTGTAGAAAAGTTTCCTACACAAGAAAAAAATACCACAATTTTAGTACTTAACTTTATTATTTAATTTTACTTATAAAAATATAAATCTTTAACAAACTGTGCAGTCTGTTCTTTATCTAATAGTAGTCATATTTTACGCATATTTAGTTTTTAAATGTAATAGTAATATAAAAACAATTTAATAAGTTATTTTAAATTTATTGAATATTTATTACTAAATATAACTCCATTAAATTGTTTAATTTTATTTTATCTCGACTAAAATCAATTGCTTTAACGTTACTTTCCTTTTACCAACAATGAATGAAATTTAATTTTAAAAACTAATATCATCTATCATAGTGAATAGATAAAAAATGTAAATGCCTTAATTTAAGAATTTCTGAAAATAAAAACAAAATTAGATAAATTTGATTTTACTCTTCATTATTATTAAACCTGTAATACGCATTTATTTTTCACTACTTTGGTCAAATACTAATTCATTGATATAATTTTCTTTATTTTTAAAAAAGAATTTGATTTCAATTTTCACTTTCATATTTTAGATTTAAATAACATGATTCTCACAAAAAGGTTGATGATGAGTCATACAATTCTAATTAGCATCTGGTAATAATTTGATAGCTTAAACAAAATACATTTTATAATATGATGCTTAAAGAAAGATCTTTATAAATTATTCAAACTAAATTAATATGCAAACAATAAACAACTACAGTATTTCTAATGAAATGTAGAACAAGGGATCGAAAGCATTTATTTGATATAAAATGTTAAAATAACATGCAATTATTAATTGTACCAATATAATTGCAAAGGAAATCAAGCATACAAGTAATTATATGGTTGATTTATGTCATATTATGTAGTCTGGAATTTCATAAATCTTCCTACCTTATTTAATGTTAGACATCCATTGAATTTCTAATATCAAATAAGGATATTGAATAAGGTTAACTGAATACACATAAAGATGTTTAAGTACATTTAATTAATTATCTAATAAAGGGCAGATAGATGAATATCTATGAATATAATATTACCTCTATTATATAACTAACTATATAACTGTCTAATAAATACTTAGACTTGCTTTGTAAGTGATAATATTTTTATAAATATGGTTATTTGAAGGGAATGCTTTATTGATTCAATTTTAAAATAAAATTTGCAAGTTTCATTCTTTTTAATAAAATACTTTTATTCTTTACAAGCAAGGCTGATGAAGTTTTTAAATGAATTACATTTATATGAAAAAAAAAACAAATATTCTAGTGTACAATATCATCTTTTTAAAAAAAAGTTTAAAAAAAGAAAAAGAAAATTTTAAATAGTTGATAACCACATTCTAAAAATAATATTACAGTCATTGAGATAAAACTGCAAACCATTTCATTTAAAGTAATAAAATATAGTGCAATGAACCATGCGGATCATAGTCTATACCAGGGGTGGCCAACACGCGCCCCGCCTTGATTATTTTTCCGGCCCTTGAGATTTATCACACTTTTACAAAATATATTTATTTTATAATGGCCAAAGAAGTGAAAACCAATGAATTAAAAAAATGCATTATGTGTGTATCCGTATATTCAAAAATTAACTGTCGAAATTACGAGGAAAAATTAACTTCGATTTTAAAATAATATTCTTGAGAATATATGTCAGATATTGCCTGTTTAATTTATGAGTTTACATTTATGAGTTCGCAAAATAATTAAATTATATTCGGCGAACTCATGATGTGCTCATCTCGGAACATCTAATATAACAGTTTCTATGTTTCACTTTAAGTGACCTCAGTGAGGCAGTGACCATCCTTATGTACGCACAGTTGATTGTTAATAGCAGACCAAACCAGACTCTTAGTTCAAGTTGTTAGCGCTTTTGGTTCAACTTACACAGATGAATCGTTTTTTTTTTTTTTTCCAAAATGAAATTCACCAAACACAAAACACGCTCAAACATAACGGATGTGCAAATACACAAATTGAGATCGATTTGCAAAAGCCAAGTGAAAGAGTGGAGAAACAAATATCTCACTAATAAAATAAATATTTTTTAATGATTTCATTTTTTTATTTCGTTCATATTTATAAATTTTTTATATTTCATTTTTAGTGTTATATATTTCTTTACAATATGCGTTTAGTATCATTATTAATATATTATCTGTGTTTACACATAAGAATAATAGTAAACACAAAATTAATAACTCATTATGTTTAAATTTTTCACTCCAAAAATGTCTAAATCTATTATGGGGATATATAATTTAATATGTATCTCGTGGAGTTAGGATGCATTTCCAAAGTGGCCCGCAAGATCATTTGGTTTGGCCGCCCCTGGTCTGTACAAATTTCTAAGAAATCTAACTTATCTTTTTTTTCTTCATTTTGTTAACATAATCATCATCATGTTTTACCAGAATATATGTGAGAGTTAAAAATGAGAAATATTTGATATATTCCCAATTTTGAAGACTGATCGCATTTTTGTCATCAAATGTGAGTTTGTTCAATTTACTCAGAATTTACTTAGCAATTGATGATTATAAGATTAAAACAAAAATATGCAAAGAAATCTAAAAAAATTAAATTCATCAGATAATTAAAATTAAGGCTTACTCTGAAATTAATTTTATAACTCTTAATTGAAAAAAAAATTATATTCAACCAAGTTTTAAATTTTTGATTTATAACTAGAAAGTTTGAAAGGTGGAAATGGTTGCATTTTATATATTAGATATTAGATATTAACATTATCAACATTATGTTTTATCAGCCCATATGCGAAATATTTGATACATTCGTAGTTTAGAAGACTGATTTAATTTTTGTCATCAAATGTGAGTTTAATTTACTCAGTATTTATTTAGCAATTGACGGTTATCAAAATAAAAAAAAATATATCCAAAGAAATGTTAAAAATTAATTTCAGAGTAAGCTTTAATTTTAATTATCTGATGGAATTTAATTTTCCAATTCTTAATTGAAAAAAAAAAAGTTAGATTAGTTTTAAATTTATGATTTATAGCTTATAGAAAGTTTGAACGTTGGAAATGCCCACCATTTCCTAAAGATAGGTATTGAAGGAATTATTCTGACGCCAGAGAAGAGAACTAAATGATAGAGCTATGGATTTCTTACTATTAGGAGTTGGTAGAAAACTTTTTTTTTGTGTTGTTTCATTGATTTCTTGAGTCAATTCGTTTATCTGAGAATAGTTCTTTCATTTCCTTCCTTACGTTGGGATACAAAATGTTCATTCCGCTTCCTACGTTTAGTAAGACTTCTGTTTTTCTCAAGCAAAAACCTTACATTAAACTCAGCAATTTATCTATTTATCCTATTTTGTTGTAGTAATTTTTGTCTAAAAATTATTAAGTTTTTAAGATAATTAATTGTTGTTGCTTTTTCGTTTTATTTTTAGATTTCAATCACAATGATAATAAAAATTCCATTTAAAATATGAAGAGAGCACATAAATATACAATAGAATCTCACATGAATATTATTTTTTATTTGTACAAAGAAAGCTTAACGTTTTCCTCGAAGTGTAGCGACTTAAAAAAATTAATTTTTAATAGTAATCATCTTTTCTATTTTAATTTCATAGTTTATTTTTATATAAGAAAATATCAAAAATAAAAATCTTCACATGTGGGTATTATGGCTAAACATAAATTAGATTTGTTAAAAGATATAAATTTGAAGAAGATAAAGAAATGACTTCTTGCAATAATGAGCTCAGCAATAAAATTTGATTTAAAGTCAAGATATAAAAGTGTGTGTATATAATATTTATTCATTTCAATGCAATACCTGCAAATTTAAATGTTTAATATTTAAAGAATCCTAATTTTATGAAAAAAGTAATGTAAGCCAGCGAAAGAAACACAGAAAACTTTGAAATGACTAGGATTTTATTATCAGAATAGGGAAAGACCTCTTGAGCTAATACTTGATAATTAATGTTTGCTGAGCCATTATGATAACAATCAAAATCATCAGACTATGATTATTTGCTGCAGAATTACCTAAAATTGTAAATCGACCTCGATCATCCAAATTCAATGTGGATATTGTAAAACTCAGTCCGTTGCCAAGTGCTCACTATTTCTATTGAGAAGCTGTGTAATTTTATCAATAATAATGCTGTAAACTGTGAAATAAGAGTTAAAATCCTATAGTTAATGCAACCTATAGAATTCAAATTTTGATTTAAATGAATGAATAAATAAATTTACAAGACTTTTCAAAATTTCTATTTGTTGTTGGTAATTAAAGTACATTTAAAGGTAAATTAGATTTCAGTAATATATGAAAAATGGTATTTAAGTACATTTTAGAATTTTGGAAACTAATTTTTGCAAAGTGTTCAAATGTGCTGGCAATGTAACATGTTGATAATGTTCAACTAATAATAACATGTTGACAACAACACTTAATAACAACATTGTGACAATGTTCAAATGTGTTGACAAAATGTTCAAAATGTACTGACAATAAGTCTATATATGTATTATACTTTTAAATATGTTAAAATACTTTTTACAAAAATATGCAGCATACTTTTAATGTATTTAAGATATTTTTATGATAATTCTTTTTAAAAAGTTAGGCTAAATTAAGGCATGGGATAGTTAAGAAATGTTAACTGTTATTTGTTAATTTAATTTTCTTATTTTTTTACTAATAAGGTGTTTTTTCTACAGGCTGACGGTAAAGAAGGAGAAGTAGATGTTAATATTTTCAACTTCGAAAAAGAAGAACCCAAAGCTTTTATGTACGACCTAACAAGTTGCTACAATGAGTCATATTCAAAGAATTACGTTTTGACATTTCCAGGTACTCTTTAAATTATAATTACGTGTTTTATTAAAATTTAATTTATAAATCAGTTTTTTTAATGACTATATTATATCATACTAAATATCTTATAATTCGGATGATTGTTGCACGCAATACCTTACAGATAACTTTTCAAATTTAAGCAATTTTTATAGAAAATGAAGCTTAATTTGCAAAACAAAATATGTAGAGAAACATTATTAAAGTGTGTTGTTTAATATTTTTTAAGTTATTCCATTTAGAAAAACGCTGAAAGATCAATTGGAAAACAATACTTGAATTACTGGAACTAGTCTATTTAGTACATATTAAATATTAGGCTTGGAAAATGTTTAGGAATCTTTTATAGATTCTATTTTTCGTGTTTTGGATAAATGAACATTATTTAAGTTCTAGAGGATATGAGAGAGAGCAACAAGAAATATAAATCTGTTTTTGATCCTTTTCCCTGTATTTATTAATTTAGTGGATGTGGCAGAAATGTATTCCACTACTTTCCTGTCAGTCAATAATGTATCGTTCCTCTAAATCAATAGCGTTTGAAACAAATAAGGGCAGGAGGTTTAGATTTCCAATTAATGGTAAACAATCCTATCATTCAGACTTTGCTATCTAATGCAGTGGAAACAACCACTTGGACAAGCAGAATTAAGGCATTATCTCATTAGGTTTATATTTTGTTTCTGGATATAATACAGTTGTAGATTGATACAATATTCTCTTTGAATGATGTTCCAGATGCAGAGACAATTATTCTTAACGTAATTGACACTTATTCTATTCTTGGATTTTATATAAATTTGTAAATTTCCGTCCTAGTCAGCTATTATTCCAATTAATAAGTTAGATATACATTATAGCATCATATCCGTTTTCCTGAGGTTTAAAATAATAAATTATTAAATAAAATTGTAAAATTCAGTACATATTACATGCTTCATTTTGATCTAACGTGAAAGTATAATTTTAAATAATTAAATATAATTCCATGATAATCCGTAGTATAAAAAAAGAGTACAGCTTCTATGAATTGAAATTACTTTCTTCTCCCAAAGCATTAATCAGAACAGAGATACGTCTGAATATTCATTCAAAGTATACAAGCAAAATTTTAAAGTATAAGTGATGATCCAGAATGCTCCTCTTAAAATCCTAAGGTTACATTGAATTAGAATTAATTATTAAAAATTATATTTTCATGCTAGATCAAAATCAAATATGTACTAAGTACTGAATTTTACAATTTTATTTAATAATTTACTATTTTAAACCTCAGGAAAAATGATATGATGTAATAATGTCTATCTAACTTATTAATTGGAATAATAGCTAACTAGAACGAAAATATTATATTCGTGCATTTTATATAAATTGGTATCGTTGCAAAATTAATAACCTTAGGATTTTAAGATAGACTTTCTAGATTAGAACTTATACTTTAAAATTTTGTTTGTATACTTTGAATTTCCAGGCGTATCTCTGTTCTGATTAATGCTTTGTGTAGAGAAAGTACTTTCAATTTATAGAAACGGTACTCTTTTTATATACTACGGATTATATAGCTTTCCTAATATGTTAATTAACTATTTTTATTTTTAAAACTTTGAGTTATTTTACATTTCCTTTCAGAAAGAAACTTTAAAAACATGGTAATTTGTAAAAGAGAAAGTTAAATTAGTTAGTTAAATTAAACTATAGAATTTTAAGCTTCACTCTTTCAAAAATTATAATTTTTTTTTGTTATTCGATTCCTTTCAAATAACAAAAACTAAAATTAGACGACATCAGAAGAATGAAGAATCGAAATCCGATAAGGAAGAATAAAAATAAAAATTGTGAAAGCCTGAAAAAAAAAAAAAACTCTTAAATCCGCTCGATAATAGTTATTGAAATCAGTGTATAAATATAAATTAAAATTATGAATTCTTGTTTATCATTAATGTTTAAGGGCAAGAACAAAATAATACTAATACGATTAAAGATAGATAGATCGATAGATTTTAAATCACGTTCATTAAATAACATATTTAAAAAAAAAATAATAATAAAACAATTTTAAATTAATTAAAAGTTTTCTTCGAATGAGACGTTTTTTTTTTCAGTCTTATGTACAGGGTGATTGTAATTAAAATCCCACTTTCAAAATGCTGCAAAACGAGAGCTACTCATGACAGTGAGATCAAATTTCAACTGAAGATACTTGAAGAAGGGAGAAATGGTACGGCATCAAAAAAAGTTCCAAAGTGTATTAATAGATGATTCTGTAAGCGGCATAAAGAAAGTGAATTCGGCTGCCAGTGATATTTTGAATCGAAATTGCAACGTATTTGACACGAGTTGCACATTAAACTAACTGTAGTGTTCAATGCGCTTGATTGTTTCGGTTTTTTGACGGAAAAAAATGACTTCTAAGTCATTCAACAGTTGTGACACTATTAGTGGAAAGCCCATCCACCACGGCAAGTTCATACCAAATTGGATGGGAAAAATCAGTGGAACTTTTTTTTGATGCCATGCCGTTTCCCCATCTTCAAGTATCTTCAGTTCAAATTTGAACTTATTGTGACGAGTGGTTCTTTTTTCACAGCATTTTGAATGTGGGACTTTACTTATAATCACCCTGTATATATAGTGGGCCTTATGTTCTAATTAGGTTTAGACGAACATCCCATAAACGGGCGAGATAAACAGGGAATTATCTTATAGAAAAAGGTTTAGAGATAACTGCCCCGCGTTTGCCTGCTCTATGAAAAAAAAACTGGAAAATTTCCACCAGGCAGCTTAATTGGGGATACGAGATTTTTATATACCTTGTCACAATCAACGTCGTGTCGATTGCGGATTCGACTTGGAGCCCCCCTCCCCCCAATCCTGTATGCCAGTTTCCGCATTATTATTAGCCATAAGTCAGGCATTCTTTACAGCCTTATGTATCTGAAATTTTTTATGAATTTTCCTTAAAATATTATACATAGTGTAATATTTTAACACTCGAATTTTTTTTTTCTTCACAGCAAATGATTTGGTTAGAGATACTGAAAAAGACTTAAGAAATCCCATACATCAAACTATAAAATCTGTAACAGAAGTAAGCAAGCAAAGAATATTTATTTCAGAGGTAAGAATTATTGTTTATCTTAGTTACAATTTGTATCGACTCGCTTCCTAATGGAAAAAAAATCCAGATATATATTTAATTAAAATAAGTCTCAGTAAAATAATATAACACAATTATTCTAAATTATTTTTTATTACGTTATTTTTTATTACTTTCCAAAAACTGAGGTAAAGTTTTCATTCGTTGGAATTTAATGAATGGAATTAAGCAAACACTGCCTGTCTTTAAAATAAACAATATTTTAATATCCGAGGTTAAAGAGTGATCAGCTTCAAGAATCTTACACGTCTAACAGTTATACACAATTAAATCACATATAACAGTTATACAGGCTCGGCAGTGATGTTCCAAGATCAAAATGATGATGTTTACATATTCTGTTCACAGCAAATCCCATTGCTGTATTTAAGCTGTTTGAAGATCCTGAGAGAGTTGCAGGGTCAAAATTAAGTACAGAAATATGTCTCAACATGATCGAATATGCTAAGTCGTGTTCAAGTTCAAAGGACTTGCCAGCTAATCAATGCACAAAATAGTCACCTCACGAAGGTAATTCACCATCAACGCAGCTCTGCGTGTATTGCTTTGTAAGATGAAGAAGTCATCAAGCCAACGGCCGTACCATGCTGAATATACCGGTTCTCGTTAGATCACCGAAGTTTAAGCATCATTGGGCGCGGTCAGTACTTGGGTGGGTGACCACCTGGGAACACTGCGTGCCGTTGGCAAATTTGGGACCTGAATGGCCGAGTGTCTAGCGCTCTGGCGCTCGGTGTCACAGGTTTCGGGTTCGAATCCCGGCGGTGCCATGGATGTTTGTAGTGGTTCGGAATCCACTTTAAGCCGTAGGTCCCGGTCTTCTATGACTGTAAGAGCGTCACGGAGCA
Organism: Caerostris darwini; assembly: GCA_021605075.1. NCBI lineage: Eukaryota > Metazoa > Arthropoda > Arachnida > Araneae > Araneidae > Caerostris > Caerostris darwini. Next base: position 757,222 of record BPLQ01011087.1, on the reverse strand, counting down.
AAAGTCAGGCTTCTACCTACGGGGTGCTCCATCACAACAGAAGCTGCTTCCTTCCCCTCAATCATGAGTCCATATGGGCTCGTGGGCTTGGCCAGCCAAGTGGGATAAGAAACAACAACAACAACAGAAGTCATCAACTGCTCCTGCGTAATGACGAATAACTTTGTAAACAAAATCTGGATTCATCAGTAAGGAGTACATACCTCCTATAGTTTGCACTCCAATTGACACACATCTGTACATAATTAAGTCTTTCATTTTGCTGGCGTAGTGAGAGTGGTACACACAATGTTGACCATCTTGCATGTAACACTTCTTTGTAATTTCTGTGCACAATTGATAGAGCTTCATATGGCTGCTACGGTATGGCTGCATCCTTCATATGGCTGCTACGAAAGAATTGACGTGCATTTGCCGCATCAATTTTGTTAATCCTTGCAAATTATAATCTATGGACGCTTGTAGTACTGTCTTCCTCGGCTGTATCTTCTAGCAGCTGATTCTGTTTCTTAGAAATGTCTTTCACAGTCTGTAATTACATAAGAGATCACATTCAATAATCTTACTACATAGGATTGAATCTATCCCGCTTCGAGTGCATTCATTGCAACTTTGCAGTCGTCATATGATTCGCATAATTATTCTTCAGCTAAATGATGTCGAGTACTCATATATAAAAACATGACTATAGAGAAAAATATGACTATTCACAATGCAGTTTCCACTTGCAGAAACTGCGAATTCTTTTATAACCTGTTTTCTGCCACAGTTCCAATGACATTAAACGACAGCGATACTAATTTTCCTATCGAATTCTGCTGCAGCATTATTCTTTTACGTATAATGTGCATTTTTAGGAAAAATTTATTTTTGGCAGTTTTAATTGCAACTTATCAGATTTTTTGTTAGTTTTAGAAACCAAGGAACCATCCTAATGTAAATTTAAATACCAAACATCTGGAATGCATATTAATAGATTTTTTATACATTTATTGAAACATATTTTTTTGTGATAAATTGCAATTTAATGTTATATTTATAAATGTAGATTTATAGTTTTGTTTAGATAAGAGTACTAAAATTTTAGAAAATTTTCACATATATAACTTCATTTAAATTAAGTAATAATCAACCTAGAAATATTTTATTTAGATATCTTCTTATTTATGATTTAATTGTAATAAAATTAAAATTTCATTAAAGAAATTTTGTTTTTCACGATTTTATTTTGTAAGCAAACACTTATTATTGAAGAGATGGGTAAAATTAAAAAGAAAATGTTAACATTTGAAATTATTGGTGAATCTTATATTAGAATCTTTTTTTCTTGTAAAACCGTAAATATCATATAAGTTGTCATAAGCTTGTAAAAAAAAAACATTAATAATAGTTAATCAATAGCAGAATAAGACCTGTTGATGTTAATTTGATTAAAATTAAAGAGTCCACCCGAAAAAAGTATTGTAATTGTTTACTTTTAACTATTCTTTGTTGTTGTTTTTCCCGATTAAAATTCCTTCACTACACAAAATCAAGTAATAAATTATAATAAACACCATTCTTTTCTCTTCAAACTATTATTTTTTACAATAATTGCAGGTAGTATTTAGCGGAAAATATATGTATGCTGAGTTTAAGATCCTTGCACGTCCAGATGTTTTGAAGAAAAGTAAAACGACTTTAAAAGAAAGTACATTAGATGAAGCTGTGGAAAAACTGAAGGCAGCAGTCTCTGCTAACAAATTTATTGTACCAATTATGGTAAAGGATAAAGTAAGTTCGATGCAATTCATATCTAAATTTATTTTTAAATATTGAATTCTTCCTTATAACATTCATTCTTAAAATCTGTTGGATAAATTATAACGGAAACTTATCCAAGTATAAATTTTGATCAATATGTTTTAATAAATTAAATTAAAATGGTATATGTTAGATTAAATTGGTATAAAGCGTATCAAATCTTAGTTAAAAAAATTAATTTATCATTCGTAAAAAAAAAAAAAAATGTGATTAAGTTTTTTAACCAATATCCAAATCCTATATATTTAGCATGACAATAAAACCAACGATTTTGAGCAGCCTGATGGCCAATTGGCTGTCGCTTTGGTACTTCAGGCTTTCAGTTTCAAATCCTGTCCGTGACATGCATGTTTGTTAGTGGTTAGGAATCCACGTTAAACTGTCGATCCCGGTCTAATTAGCCTAAAGTGTGCACAAAACGACCATAGAGCGACAAACCAAATCAAGTCTTTCAACGATTTTGAAGTAAAAGGCAATCAACAAAATTATTATTTATTAAATAATTTAATAACTAAAGAAAATCCATTGAAAAAATGTATATCGAATTGAGACTGTATAATAAAATCAATTACCTTTCAAATCGCTGTAAATAATTTTTCACAATTTTGTAACCCTAATTTTAAAATATATGAATTACTTTAGTATATTATATCTTGAAAATTTACCTTTACATATGTATATTGAAATATTTTATTTTTTATATATAATTACGCATTAGCAAAATATTAAAATTTTCAAATCCTTTATTTTTATCCTTATTTTCTTTGAATATTAGAAATATTACATATGTGTCTAGATATTTTTAATAATTCTGTTTTATTGCGATTATAAGATAACGAATAGTTGTTGTGAATATGGGTTTTTATTTAAATATACAAAAGTCTCATTTCCTGTATAATTCTTTTGGCAAGGATAACATTGTTTTTAAATTTCATTCACAATATCTGCATACATAGATTGAAGATATATTTAAAGAATATTCTATTTTTCTACATAATTACTTTACACAAATTTTCAAAAGATAATGTCTTCTGTTGCTAATTTTTTATTCAAATACTACAGTATTTTATGTTTATCAAAAAAGGAAATGGAGTTTTTTTAAATTTTAATTTAGTTCTTTATAAAGAATTAATATTCAAATTTTAGTATCGAAGGTAAAATTTATTTACATTTAAAAATATACATATTTACTATGAAATGGAGGATTATGACTAGAACGGTTTTTTGAAGTTATACAATTAGAAGTCATGATATATCCAACTCACTTATTTATAATTAATAAAATTATGGACATATTCTGTACTTTATTTATATATTTAATTTTTATCCTGGAATTTTCTACCTATTTTAAAATGTGATTCAGTTTTTATAACCGATATCCAGATCCTACAAATTTATCATGACGATTTTGAAGTAAAATGCAATGAGCAAAATTAGTTATTATTTACGAAATAATTTAATAATAATAACTAAATTCAATATATATTTTTTCAATGGGTTTTCTTGAGTCTCATTAATAAAATCAATTACCTCTCAAATAGTTGTAAATATTTTATCACCCTGATTTTAAAATATATGAATCATATGTCAATTTCTTTTTAAGGAAGTCTTTTTGAAACCTGAACCAGATGGTCTAAATGAATTTGCGGGGGATAGAAGGAAAGTTGAAAAGACACAATCCTACAAAGAAGGTTGGTATATTTTTTATTACTTTTGCTTGATATTAATTTTGCTTTCTTATTAGAAAGTTAAAGAAATAAAAATAATGAACAGTTTTTGTCTTTTTTCTATTAATTTATGAGACATGGTGCAAGAAAAGGGTAATGAAATCTACAGAAATCATTTCTGCTTAGTACCCATAATCAACTCTCTTCCCTTCTGTTTGAGTGTTATTGAATAATATCCCTGTGTCATCGATATAATTTGAATCCTCTTCTATCTCATTAACATGTATTAAGATCGAAATACTATATCTAATACCGTTCAAGACTGCATTAACTATTAATTCCCAACTACAGAATGATATGATAGTATTATACATTTAAACATATTAGAGTAGTTAAAGGATGTGATATAGGCGATTTAATGTCTGTAACAATGTAATTAACTGTATATATAAAACACATTATTGCTAGTTTGAACTAAAGTAATAGTAAAAGGGATTTTAAATTTTAATGTCAACCTTTTTCTTTAACTTATCATAAATAGTTTTTATATACAGTTTGTAGCACATTAGCTTAATACCAATATAAAAATTGTTATAAGAACGTGAATAAAATTTCAAATATTTTTAAATAATTAATAAATAAATAAATAAATAAATAGAGATAATATTTCGCTGAAATTCACAAAAAGAAAAATCAAAAGAAATAAATTATAATTTTTCTGACTTCTTTTTCCTACTTTTGATGTTCTCACCAGAAGAAGACTGACTTATATCATTTTTGTCTGTACTATTTCATTTGCTTTTAAAGTAAACATAATAAATTTTGTTCTGGAGACTGATCGATTCACGCTTTTATCATCATTAATTTTATTTAGCAGATTATCAATACTCTTTCATTATAATGTTTTTCTACAATGTAATGCTGTTATTATTTCATGATAGGATCATGATAAAAGGAGTCTCAGACACTAAGAAAGTCAGAAGAGAAAATTAGTTAACTTTCTCTTTTGACAAGTTAAAAATCTTAGATAAATGACTCACTGAACTTGAATTTTCTTCTTTGTCCAAATATTGGGTATACAACTAGTAATATTACCATGATTCAGATACAATAATTTTTATTATAGTGAATTTTAAAACAAATATAAATGAAGTTGTAACTCCCTGAAAAAACAATGCATCCAAGAAAATAAAGACGTTAAAATATTTAACTAGTGTATAAAATCTCTTACTTGCAAGAAACAAAAATGAGAGAATGATAAAGAATACGAGAAATTATGTAACCAAAGAATACATAAATTCTAAAGTATTAAAAAGGGATATTCTCTAATATATCTGTCTGTTAGAAGGCAATAGTCTAAAATTTCCAATGAGTAACCCTCTATGGCATTACTAAGGAATAGAAACATTTTTTGGAATAATTTATAAATATTATTTGAAGAAACAGAACTTCCTATATGGTTAGTAGAGTGATTGTGTATTTTTACCAAGCAAAATAGTACAGATTTCACTACATGAAAAACAGAATAAAAAACATTTTATGAGTAAAAAACATGTATGCGTCCTCACTAGAGAACATGATTTCCTTGGACATTTATATACATGTGGCCCCTAAAGAAGACAACTTGAGAAATTATTCATTAAACAATTGAGACAGCTTGGGAGATTTCCTCAATTTCACTCTCAAGTCGATTTTGAATTAATGAATGATTCGAAGAAGGTAATTTCTTTTACCAATATGTCCAGTTCATACCAACCATGATGCATATGATTTCAGTACGAGGAAATTCTATACTATGTCATGCGCACAATAGTTTTACTTGTGTCTTTGACTCTTCAATTATCCTCCGTAGACGTGCATTATAATCTATGGATATAAAGTCTACACTCCCTACCTTTATGACATTACTAGATATCGAAGATGTGATGTCCTGCCATTTCAGATAATGGTCGCTCACACCGTTACTCCTATACCATAACTATCACCTTTATGACATTATGTTGGTGCTAATAAGTTCCCAATTCTAAGCCAATGTTGCCTACTTCAATATAAATTATCACGCCAATAGCGGCTTCCTATCAGAATTCATATAAGAGACTTCATTTAATAAGTCAGTCAACATAAATTAACCATATAACAACCTTCTTGAGATGTGGCAATTCTTCCACGGCCTCTAGCATACTTTAACTGAGTAATTTTAGCACCAGATCTTTTTCATTCACAAAACAACATTAGACACGTTTATTGCTGAATCAACATGAATGACACTTTTTCCTAATTCGAGGTATCCAACATGTCTTAAATGTGTACGATTATGTTCGAGATGTCTTACCGCATTCCTACTCATTATTTTCTGTAATGAAAATTTGCAGAACAGTCTTCAGGAAAAAATATGATTTTTCCATTAAATTTAATTGATTAAAAAAAATAACTTTTTTACACTGTATTTTATACAGACAGAAGATTTTACCCAACAAGGTCCTTTACTCTTATTTTTATGTATTTTTACAATTGCGCGCAAAAATAGTTTTGCAGAAATTATTAAGCAGTGTATTAAAAAGAGAAGTAAAATAACTTCAAAAATATATTTTAACAATCCTGACAGCTTCTTTCTTCCAAAATTGGAATATTTAAAGAATTAAATTTTGAGAGACGAGATCTGAAACACTGCATTCAAAAATTATTTGATTAAACATCAACATTTAAAATTTATTGACATTGCAATACTTTCTTTTGATAGAATGCCGGTTCACTTGTAGAAAAATACACATGACAAATGCAACGACCTTTATGAATTTTATTTTTTTTGGTACAGTTTAGATCGGTTTGAAACAGAGTTAGATTGTACAAAAAGTAGTCAAAGACAAACCAATGAGTTATGCGATTGTAAGGAAATAGCATATGCAAACTATTAAATTTTTTCTGACAATGGTTGACTGTGTTGAGCGCCATAGAATTGCAACCGGATGAGGAGGAAAGAGAAGAAATTTTAATTCAAGATATAACTTTAATCCAATTTGATTCAATCTACTCTATTTGATTTAACTAATGCTTCACATTGGAGTCCAAAGGGCAAAGTCAGTACAGATATGCGATGCTAACTTTACTGTAGCTCACCACACAGACCGACAAAGGGGAGTCAGGATCTAGATTGCTATTTCATTTTATATCCATATATTTTTAGTTAACATGCGTGGCATCCTTACAGCACAGCGGTATGGTGACAGTATTCTTGACCCTTTGTATTATATCTTCTATTCACCATACTCCAGGCTTACATTTCGAACAATAATGTCTAGCCGGAGATAGTGATAATTGCTTCACATTGTTTAAGTGCTTTACTCAGGATCTAGAAGGGAACGTGCACGCTAGCGTGCATGAAGTCTGAGGGTTGAATACGCTATCGGCATTGTTGTAGTTACTGCTTTTAGAAACAACATATCTCAATAGAGATTGAGAGAACATGCATAAAACATCTTGCATAAATAGTCTAGCTTCCTGGGGAAGTTTTCCGAATTTCCTCCCTTACGATATGTAAATACAGGACAGTTACCTCTAAAGGCTCTTCATGAGGGTATTGTCCTTCTTCATCAGCTGTTAGTGTGCCACACGATGGATCCACATATGTTCCATCCTCACCTTTCTAACCGAACCGGTAGGGAGTTACATAGCCTTAGGTACGTGAGTGAGGTGTTGAGAAAAGATAAAGTGGTAGTCAAATATTTCTCTAATCCGCTAGATCGATCTCCAGTAGATCATATTTAGGGTCTCATGAGTAGGTGCCTCCCATCGTCCTCGTATATTACCGTTCAACAATTAAAGAGATTGGCATGAACTCCTCACAGGAGCATTCACCAATTCTACGAATCAATGCTAAACTTGAATATAGCCTGTTTTATAGGGCAGATGTTGGTCAACACTTTATTGATTAGCTTGCTAAATGTTATCTTTGCATCCTGAATAAAACATTCAACTCGTCTGTAATTATAATGTCTACTTTTTTATACATCTACAACAAACATTCAGTTTTTCCTCTGATGAAGATAGCATGGTGGCAAAGTATATATACCAAGACGGAGTTAACTAAAAAAAAAATAATTTTGAACACCGATTTTAAATTCTCTGAAATTCATATTGACATGATCTTGCTAGAATTTCAAAACGCGAAATTTTTTTAACTGCATTTTACTTCTCATCTTAATAAATAATCTCTTTTCTCTACAGGAAGTGTCATAGCTCTTACGATTGGAATGTTAGTCTTGGGATTTGTTCTTGGAGGTGTGACTTTGAACTTAGTCGTAAGTCGAAAATTTGGAGTATCACTATTCCAGAGAAGACAGAATCGCGATCCGTTCAGTAATTCTGCTGGAGAAAGTTCAATGTGAGACAAATTAAAGGGCAAAAGAAATTGTGAAGAACTATGCTAAGTAAATGTAAATAAAAGCATAAATTATTTTTGGGAAAGATATTAAGTCGAAGAATTGTCTTGCATAGTTTTATGTTCCATATTTGTATATTTGGTGCATGTGAAGTCTTGTAAAATCAATAAAGAAATGTTCTTAAAATTTCAAATGCCTTTTTTTTTTTTTAAATATTATAGAATCCAAAATAAATTTTCTTAAATTTATAGCACATTTTCATAACAAACAACCTTAGTTCATAATATATTTTTATAAACTCATACAAACATTGAAGACGTGTTAACTTCCAGTACGATGCGTTAAGATGAATGTGCATGTAATACAAGATGAATTAGTAAAAAAGAAAAAGAAAACATTTTAAAAATATTTCAATATGTATACAATATGATTATTGATATTTTAAAGATAAGCAAATTCATCTTTTATTTTATATCTATAATAACGTTTAAAAGCACTCAATCCCAAAATTATGCTGTCATAATTAGAATTAAATTTTTTAAAATAGTTTTTCATAGTTCAAAAGTGATTTTATGCAAAATGAGTTAAATTTTATCCTAAATTATATGTAATTTCTTTTTCTTAAATACATTTTAAAAGTTTTTTTCTAACGCAGAAATCCTTTATTTTTCCAGCATAGATAAAAAATTGGATTTTAGTTATTGATTTGCATATAAATTTTGTTACTAACATGTAGCAAAATAATTTCTTAAGTTGATATAAACCTACATTTTTATGCAAAAAATATGATAAATACCTATATTTGTAGAAAATTAAATAGAGAAAGAGATAAAATGTATTTAATAATCATACTTTCAAGAGAATTTGATGGTAATTAACTTGTACTAATATGTTTCAAACATTGAAATTCCTTGCCAATCAAAGTAAATATTTCCTATTAATGAATCACCACTAGCATAGACTTCTTTTAGCCTAACTTATGTTTGCATCCATAATGAAAGTATGTTTCTTGCTAAATAAGAAGCAATACTTTCCTTATTATTTATATATAGAAAAAAATACCTATAATAATTATTATGAGGAGATATTAGACATTTCGACAACTAGATTTTCAAAATTTTATTAGGCCTTTAAAATAAATTAAAAAAGTTCTTTACTGTACCACTGGGAGAGTTTTAATTGTCCTTCGAGAAATGGGTTTGTTTTAGCGCTATACGATCATTTTTTTACACACTCCGGGGTAATTAAACCGGGACCTACAGTTTAACGTAGATTCCGAACCACTAACAAACATCCACACCATCGCTACGATTTAAACCTGAAGCCTGTGGTACCAGAGGCCAGGGGCTAGATCAGATGGGGCATCACGGGTTGAAAATAGAATTGTAATATTAAAGTACAGTTGTTTATACGATCTATTGTCTTTTAATTTTTATTTAATAATTAATTGTTAACGTAAAAGAGTAGCGTAGCGTAGCATAGCGCTGTAAATAGTCTCTCATAATATAATTTTGGAATGTCTTCATTTATTTATTGAAGTATTAAAGCTCCACGGTATGTGTAAATACATATAATTTTTATAAAATAATAATATAATTAAAGAAAACCTCAAACAGCAAAATAACAATTTTATTGTTAATTATTTCCAATGTATTACAGTTCTGAATGTTTTAAAGCAAATATATTTCGGTAAAATAAAATTTCCTCTCATTTTTTAAAATTAATTTGTTTGTCCTAAAGCACAATTTCTTGCTCGCAAGGATATTTGGATATTTATAGAATTTACTTGCAGCTGGCAAAATATTCAGAAATTCCAAGGCCAGGCAGCACGGGAAAATAAATACCCTGGATCAGTGGATCCCCGGATTCCAGTTTTTATCAAATAACGGGATTGCAGCATACGGACTCACGTGATCCCACCATTGAAACTCGTAATGAATCCTTGGATCTCTTCCCTCTTTTTCTCTTCTGGGCCGACAGAAAAGAGAAGGAGATTGACGGAACAAAGCCATCCGGGCGGCCCTATTCCGGTCACATCCCGCCTCGAAACAAGCCACTTGCACTGACTAAAGCCCACTCCAAAAATCCAAACTCCCCAACATCCCGAGAAATGTTCTTAGAAATAAGATACTTCCTTCTTCCAATCGATCACTTCTTTGCCTGCCAGAGGATTTTCGAATGGAATACAGGGTGCATGTTTTAGGCCCAAATTTTGATGATGGTGCTTTGTATTTGTCTGCAAAATAGAGAAAGCAAAAGAAAAGTTAAGAAAAGTGAGGGCGTTACTTTTATGTCTGGTTTTAAAGAAAGATCCTTCAGGTTTAGAGGCGAAATCTAATGATTGGTTAGTCCCTGTAAGGTCATTGTTTTTGCATACTTTAGGCTAATTAGGTTGGGACATACAATTTAACGTGGATTCCGAACCACTAACAAGCAAACATGCCTCCGCCAGGATTCGAACATGAAGACTGTGTTACCAATGATCAGAGTGCTAGCCAACTGACCATCAGACCGATAGATCAGATGGTAGATCACTGTTTGTAAATAGAATTGTAATATTAGAGTACAATTGTTAGTAAGATCTATTGTCTTCTAATTATCTAATTTGACTTAATCATTAATTGTTAACATAAAAGAGTAACGTTGAGCTGTAAATAGTCAATTATAATGTAATTTTTAAATGTCTTTAATGATTTATTGGAGTACTAAAATTCTATGGAATGGATAAATAAATATAATTTTTATAAAATAAAATTAAGAAAAATCCCAAACAACAAAATAACAATTTTATCCTTCTACATTTATAATGTGTTACAGTTCTGTACGATTTTATACAAATAAATTTCAGTATTATAACAAAAATTCTTGTCATTTTTTAAATTTAATTTGTTTGTCCTAAAGCACAATTTAGCACGCAAGAAACTGGACAAACTTTAGGAGAAGGTTTTTTTATGCTTTAGTATTCCTAACATTTACTTTCAGGCAAAATATTAAAAAATTTCGCGGGACAAGCAGCACAGGAAAATATATTATAAGGTATTATAACAAAAAAATTCCTGTCATTTTTTAAAATTAATTTGTGGGTCCTAAAGTACAATTTCTTTGCATGGAAGGATATTTCTAGAATTTACTTGCCAAGGCAAAATATTCAAAAATCCCAAGGCCAAGCAGCACAGGAAAATAAATGCCCCGGATCAGCGGATCCCCGAATTCCAGGTTTTATCAAATAACGGGATTGCAGCATACGGACTCACGTGATCCCACCATTGAAACTCGTAATGAATCCTCGGATCTCTGGGTGAAAGAAAAGAGGAAGAGACTGACGGAACAAAGCCATTTGGGCGGGCCCTATTCCGGTCACATCCCGCTTCGAAACAAGCCACTTGCACTTACGAGCGCCCGCTAAATCCCACTCCAAAAATCCAAACTCTCCAACATCCCGAGAAATGTTCTTAGAAATAAGATACTTCCTCCTTCCAATCGATCACTTTTTTTTCTGGCAGAGGATTTGCGAAGGGAATACAAGGTGCATGTTTTAGGCCCAAATTTTGATGATGGTGCCTTGTATTTGTCTGCGAAATAGAGAAAGCCCAAGAAAAGTTAAGAATGGCGAGTGTATTGCTTTTATACCTGGATTTAAAGTAAGTTCCTTCAGATGTAGAGGCACAATCTAATGATTGGTTTGGTTTGTCGCTGTACTTTCATTTTTTACCTACTTTAGGCTAATTAGGCCGGGACCTACAGTTTACCGTAGATTCCGAACCACAAACAAGCATTCATTCATTCCATCGCCTGGATTCTAACCTGAAGACTGTGTTACCAAAGGACAGGTTTGGTTCGGTTTGGTTTATCACTCTACGGTCATCTTGTGCACACGAGGGCTAAACAGACCGGAACCTACAGTTTAACATGGATTCCGAACCACTAACAAGCATCCTTGCCACCACCAGGATTTGAACCTGAGGACTGTGTTACCGAAGGCCAGAGCGTTAACCAATTTGCCAACCGGCGTCGGAAAATCTAATGAAGAATACATTAGGCAGAATTTATTTGAAAATGACTAGTTGGTTTGTTAATATTTATCATATAAAATAAGGAAGATTAATAATAAAAACCATTCATACAGAGTGAAAGATAAATTAAATACAAAAAAATTAACTGCACAAAATATTGCATAATGTTGTGAAGTTAAACTTCTATGACAGTTCCAAAAGGAAATTAAATTTTAAAAACTACATTTAATATTGCAGTAATTTCGATTTGTTTTAATTCTTAATTAAGATTCCAAATGAATCCCTTAAATTACCTTTTTTTTAATGAATAAGTTTCCTACAGTAACAAAATTGATATTAGATACAAAAGATACATATTCAGGTTAAGAAACAAACAAAATTCTAATCTATCATGATTATAATAAGTTAAAAACTGCTGCAAGGGCAATTTTTTTATAGTCTGTACATATAATATTACAAATAAAAAAATTGATATAAAAACTACTATAAGAGTTAGGTAACTGGAATTATATAAATAAATCAGAAAAATTACTCTTCAGATATATTTAAAAATCAATAAATAGATAGATATTTATTAATAAATTAGCCAAACAAATTATAATCTTGTAATTCAGCATTTATTTCATTTAAATTAAAATAATTGATTCTGTCTAAATTTAAATATTAAAAGTGTTTCAATACTCGAGGAATTTTGCATTTTTTTTATATTATTCGTAGGAGGGACAGGCTTATTATCATATTTTATATGCTTATCATACAGCATGTAAAATATGCGCAGCCTGCTTAGCATCGTATTTTATATGCTTATTATAGAGTATATAAAATAAGCGCAGTCTGCTTATCATATTTTATATGCTTATTATACAGCATTTAAAATATGCACAACCTGCTTATTATCAAATATGCTTATTATACAGCATAAAATATGCACAACCTTCTTATTATCAAATATGCTTATTATACAGCATATAAAATATGCGCAGCCTGCTTATTACATACTTTATATGCTTATTATCACAGTTTAATTATATATACAGTACATATACACATAATTATATATACAGTATATTATTACAGTACAATATACACAGCCTACTTATTATATTTTAACAGGCTTATTATAATATTAACTTATATAATATATTATAATAAGCTATTATATATAACTTATTATATTAGCTTAACAGGCTTATCATATTTTGATGTAGATTTAATAACGATACCATTTGATTCTTCAGAGAAAAATCAAATGGTATTTTCATTAAATCTAATTGAATCTAATTAATATAATTTAATAATCTAATAATTTAATAATTAATCTAATAATTTTAATTTAATAATCTAATTTAAATCTAATAATCTCAATTGGCATCTTTATTGAATCTGCATTAAAAATATTAATTTTTTTATTCAAAGTATTTCTTTTTAAAAATTATAAAATTAATTTACGAATTTTATATTCTTTCCTAAATATTCTGCAAACCATTTCTAAAACACGCCATTTGTTGAAATCAATACCATTTTATTTCTATGCGCATTTCCTGGAATGTTTAAATTAAAGTCCGAAATCATTATTTGGTTACAGTATCTTAACAAGAGCAAAAGTACTAGTACATAAAACGATAGAAGTTTGAAAACAAAAAGTTGTTTCGAAATAAGAATACTTTTGGTGTTAAATAACGAGCTACATTGCCAAATATTGCTTTGAAGATTTTTAATTTTCTACATTTTTTAGCAAAATAATTACCAAACATTTTAAGACCTCGAGCAACATCATTTACTTTTATCAGGACATGCCTGAAAAATCTTCATTTGGATGCAATTAGCAAATTGCCTTCTCGAAAATAATTTTTGCACCTAATATTTTAACGACTTTTAAAAAGTCACACCCCCTATTATGAAGAACAAAGAACGTTTATTAACTTTTTTCTTAAACAGTGAGGAGGTGTATATGAAGATGAGAATTTTATGCATCAGATAAAACTATCATTATTATTTTCATTTAAAAGAGTTTTCTATTAGAGTTTTATCAGAGTAATAATTAGTAAATAAATAATCAACAATAATAGGCATGACTTAAAATTTATATTCAAACAGAAAAGATGAACAATTTAGTTAAAATAATAAGCTTTATTTATATGTTAATTATTATGGATAACAAAAATTTATTCAATTATTTAAAGTAACATATTTTATTATAATTAAGTTATACATAGATCTGATACAAAAAATTAAATTTTTAATTAAATTTTTTTGGGGAAAATTGGCACATTTTCCTGTTTAACTACAGGGTGATGATTATAAATAAAGTCCAACTTTCAAAATGCTGTAAAAAAAGAACCACTTGTCACAATGAGCTCAAATTTGAATTAAAGATACTTGAAGAAGGTAGAAACGTTATGGATTAAAAAAAAAGTTCCATCGATTTTTGCTATCCAATTTGGTATAACTTTGCCTTGGTAGATGAACTTTCCAAGTCATTCAACATTTGTGACACTGTTAGTGGAAGTAATTTTTTACATCCAAAAAGAAACAATCAAGTATATTGAACACTACAGGTGGTTTAATGTGCAACTCATGCCAAATACGTTGTAATGTCGATTCAAAATATCACTGGCAGCCGAATTCACTTTCTTTGTGCCACTTAGAGGGCCACTTGATCTATACACCCTCTATTAATACACTTAATCTATACACCATCTATTAATACAATTTCCCTCTTCTTCAAGTATCTTCAGTTCAAATTTCAACTTTTTGTGAAGAGTGTTTCTTTTTTTACAGCATTTTGAAAGTAGGACTCAAGTAATTATAATCACCCTGTATTACATTTTAATCTGCAAATCTGAACACATTTGACTGTTATCCATGTCAATGTTATGAAATTCACGCATAAAAAGTGAAAAAGATAATAATAATAGTATGATAAATTCAATTTTAAGTTACTTTCTAAAAATTAGGTTTAAAATTCGTAGTAATAAATTCGAAATATATTCTACATTTTGTCACCGGCTACACAATGAAATACATGATTTATAACTAGACATAAACATACCAGACTTCATGAAAAATGTATTTGCGCAAATAAAAAAAGCAACTCTATTTTTATCCTTTGAAAGAAATCATTTATTTCAGGATGAAGTTCAAGTTTTCGTCAAGAACCTTCAAAAGACTCAATTACTACATTTTTCTTATTTGCTACTAGTATTTATCTCCTAACAGAACGTCTATTTTTTTTTTCAGAATTTCCAATATTATCTATTTTTTTTTCTTTTTCGTCTTCACTTCTTTGACCAATTTCTCTTAAAATTAATGGTTTAAAAAATACACAATAGATAGGATTGAATCGTAAAAGAATTCTAGGTACTCTAGGTAAGATTTTTTTTTTCTGAAAAATAAATTTAATGTATAAGCTTATGTAACGTGTGTGTATTAATGTAATATGAAAAATAATTTTATATCCGATGAAAAAAACATTTATTCCTCACTATTTAACTTTTTATTAAATGCTTTAGAACTTAAATTCTTAATTTATTAAAATTACCGTACAGGCTAATTGATTAACAAGCAATTAAAATTATCGTGTCAATTAAAATTATCGACTTATTAATTTTAATTGATTGTGATTATACCTAGATAATTTTGTTTTGTCCAAAATAGTTCTTAGATATTATGAAATAAGACGTAATGAATCAAGCTGTATCCCCAGACTTTAAATTGGAAGTAACATTTAACCCTGTAAACATCCCTGATATTGCGTTTAATAACAAGCAGTTTAATTAATATTCGTCAGCAATTCGTTGCATAATTTGAAGGTCATAACTAGTTGTGTATGTAAATACATAAATATTTCTTACTATACAGATTGCTTACTAAAATACATGTTTAATTTTATTTTAAGTATTAGATTAACATTTAACGTTTGATTTTAAAAGACATGAGGAATTTAGACTTCAATCTTTCGACATTGAAGGGCGTCGAATTAAAAAATAGAAAATAAATTCAGCTGTTGTTATTAATCTTCAGTGTCCTGTAAGCGCGGACACTTCATAAGTTTAAACAGTGAAAAATACAAGCATTGAACGATTTCCTTTCACTATATTTCGTTTAATGAACGAAATTAAGTACATCTATCAAGTATATGTGCATTACTTTTTTCAAATCATCCTCACAAAAACTCTCACGATTATTTAATGTGTGTGTTGTGAAATTTCAAAAAAATATATTTGAACAGTTATGGTGACAGTCACTGTTTGTTTTCGTTCTTTTTTGACTACATTTTATTTATTTTAATGATGGAATGGGGAAGTATCATTTCTTTAACCTAGAGACTCTCTAATAAAGATTCTTACATTTATAGGAAGTTATGTCGTTTGTAGAATTTTTTTCTGTTTGATATTATTATGAGTAATTTTAATTATTCTATAGAGTTTTAATATCATTTCTTATAAATTAATCATCTTTTCACCAATGAGAGACCTTATAAACTGCATAAAAGTGTCAAAAAGTATTATTCTGATATATAGTAAAAAACATATTTTATTATTCTTGCAAAATTAAGCTTATACTTGTCATTTTTTAAAAATCGTTTTATAATATTTCTGAGAAAATAAATGGACATAATTAGTTAAACTTAAAAAATAATGAAATAATACATAAAATAACACTTTGAATTATCGGCAAGTAAAAAGAATCATATTTTTTTAAATTTTTAATAAACATCACACAATAAATTATTGTCAACTGTAAGCAATTAATCTTGAAGGATATTGTAAAAAACGTTATCTTACAAATATCCATTGATATCTTAAGCAGAATTTGAACAAAGCTTTATTCATTGATAAGTTTAGTTATTGTTTCTTATCCCATTTAGTAGAAAGCCCCATCTAGACCAAGTCCAAGAACTCACGTAGTCTCATGGATGAAGGGAAAGGAGGAAACTTCGTTTGTGATGGAGCACCCGTACGTAAAAGTCTAACTTGGCTCCAAGTCGCTGAAAACGAAGGGCAGTGCCTTACGGATGGTCTTTTAAGAGGGAACTTCCGTGCATTTGCATATCGTATGGGAGGAAACCCGGAAAAATCCCACCAGGTAGTTTCACTAACGCGGCAAGATTCTGAACATCACAAATGCCATCGAATCTCATCGATTTAAAACAGTGTCTACAGCAATGAAGCCAGCAGATTGAACCTCAGTCCTAACTCTCACCATCGGCGCTCGTTACCACTGAACAGTGAGTCGGGCAAGGAAGTCTAAATATCTATGCATCCAAATTAAATCGATTATGAAAAGCTATTCAAGTGCTATTAAATCTATTAATTGGATGCCACAACATTAATTATTATGACTATCGATAGTCGATTATACTGAATAATTAGTGATAAAACATTTTTTTATATATATTTTCTTTTATCATTCATTTCAAATATTTATTTTGTAACTTTAGTTAGAATGTTTTGAAGTTTCTATTTATTTACTCATAAGTTTGAATATTAAAGAATTTTTTTTATAGTTGCGAACTTTTTTTTAATTATATTATTTCAAAACTCCTCCTACATTAAAGCATCCTTACTAAGCGGTGGTATGGTTATTTGCTCGGGGTTCGGAATCCACGTTAAACTGTAGGTCTTGGTCTAATTAGCCTAAAGTGTGCACAAAATGACCGTAGAGTAACAAACCAAACCTAAAATACATGTAGTTAATTGATCGTTTTTGAAAAATGTGTATCTTAATAGATTTAGAAATATAGTATTAGTTAAAACTTACTTTATTTAATTGGGTATTAACAGTATTTATAATAAATTAAATGTAGATGTTTAGTATTGTAGTTATGTATCCTAATGTTACAAATATTTAAATGAACAGTTAAAAAAAATCTTTACCACAAAAAAATTCCTATGATTTTACAAATATTATATCATGCAAGTATCAGCATATTCATATACGAATTTTTGAAATTTAACATCAAGTACTTTTATTAAATATATCTACTCAAATTAAAAATACAAAAAATAAAGTACTTCACTTAGATTCTAGAAGTTTAGAAGCAGTAAGTAACAAAATATACATAT
Organism: Caerostris darwini; assembly: GCA_021605075.1. NCBI lineage: Eukaryota > Metazoa > Arthropoda > Arachnida > Araneae > Araneidae > Caerostris > Caerostris darwini. Next base: position 739,292 of record BPLQ01011087.1, on the reverse strand, counting down.
TGACTTTTGTTCTTGCAAAGGCACCTTAATTAGTGAAGTATGCTAATTAAAGTCTCCGAAATTAGCATAATATCGTATATTCAATTTTCATTCTTTTATTGATATACATATTTACATTCTTTCCCTTACTCTATTGTCTCAAATTACATATTATATAGATAAAGTACTAATTTTCCTTATCAAAAGCGAAAATAATTTTTGGTTTTGCTTGGAACGTAATTTTTTGTTATGCAGTATTTAAGCTTAAAAAAAATCAGGTGTTTATTTTCTATCATTAAGACAGGTTATTTTCAAATTCTATAGACTATTTTTTTCATACAAAATAAGACAGATAATTTTTTTAATTTGCATATAAATGCATCTACAATAATGCATTAAATTTGCAGTATATTTTTTTCATAGGGAGTATGGAATCATTTAAAAACTCAAGTTCCAGTTGCTATAATCTAATACAAGTTTTCTTATTAATAATTCAGGTGTAAATATATTTATTTGTAATTATAGAAATTTATAATATTTTTTTACTTGCTTAAAATTATTAACACTTTCACCAAAGGTGTAAAAGACTCTAACCCCCAATACTATTTAATATTTTATATTTTCAATTAACTTTATTTTATTATTTGCGGTCTGTGCACTATTAATCTGCATAAGACAAAATGAAACAATGTAAATGAATGGAATATGCCACCCAATCAGTAAATTAAGATGCAGTCATATTATTATCAATGCAGGTTTGGTTTCTCATACTACAGTCATTTTTGCGCTCTTTGGGCTATCAGGACCTACAGTTTAACATGGTTTCCAAATCACTAAAAAACATCCATGCTACCGCCAGAATTTAAACCTTACGGTTGTGGTACCAAAGGCCTAGGCAATTGGTCCACCAGACTGCTCAGTCAATGCATTTATACTGCCTACACCACAATAACAATAAATGAAACCTCAATGCAAATGAATAGAATATGCCACCCATTCAGTAAATTAACATGCAGTCATGTTGTTATCAATTCAGGTTTGACTGTCCTCTGCTATCATTTTTTGCTCACTTTGTGCTTGTTAAACCAGGACCTACAGTTTAAAGGTTTCCAAATAACCAAAAAACATCCATGCTACCATCAGGATTTGAACCTTAAGGCTGTAGTACAAAAGGCCTAGCCAGTTGGTCAATCAAACTGCTCAGTTAATGCATTCATACTGCATATACCACAACAATAATAAAATTTCTAAGCAGTTATAACTTATTTTTTAATTTTACAACTAATTAACCAATAATTATTAGATCTTAAAATACAAATTTTATTATAGGACATGCTTAATAAAATTTTCAAAAAAGACGTTTAAGAATTTGATTTCCAACACATTTCTTAACCTATTTAAAAATTTATAAAACTAAATAAAAAGAAGAAATATTTTATATTCTAAAAAAATAATGCTATTTCATCAAAAAATATTTTCGTAATGGACTTGTTTGCTTTTAAAATTTTATTCAAATATCAAGCAAGCCATTTATTTTCATGGGTTTTAACAGAGTAAAAGAAATGCTTAACAAACACATTAAACGCATTGCAATCTTTTAATAAAATATTTGCTTTCTAGATGTTTTTTTCTCCGAGATTCCTCCATAAATTATTTTTATTGTTAATTCCCTGTAGCCATAATAAAGTTTTATGGCTTCAAAGATTATTACCCAAGACCCTATTAATATGACGTATACATGCAAAGCGCAGAAACACCACGGAAAGAAAAATGTAAGTGAGAAATAATGTTTTTATCCGTATTTAACTTCTTGCTGGATCTTTTAAGTAAGTTTTTTTTTTCCTTGAGCAATGCGGGTAAAAATTTCATACTTTTTTGGTGGGATTTCTTTACCGATAACAATGTTAGAATTACTACTATTTTTATAATTACTTTCGTAAAATTTCTAATTACTCATTTATTTTGTATAAAATTCTTTTTACAAGTTAACTCATTATTTTCTTCTTTTTTATAAAGGAAAATATCTTCTGGTTCTAGATAAACTGATGCTAAAGTAGATATCTTTGAATTAGACATGCTGACATAAAATATGTATTGCTGACATCATTCATTTACTCCTTGAAATATTAATACATATTTATGTCTTTCTTATAATATCAACTTAATATATTATATAATATATATTAATAGATATTCCTTATAATATCAATAGATAATAATATCAATAATCATGATGCTATTAAATAATCTTTTGCATTAATTCAGAAAAATTATATCAGTCAATAAATTTAGTCAATCTTTTCTTTTTTTATTAATGCATAAGACGGCCAAAATGTCTATAATTTTTTTTTTATCAAGTCGAGTTTTTAATTTATAATATATTTATAAGTTTTATAATTGCATTTTAAAAAGATTAAATACTACTATTTTTATAATTACTTTCATAAAATTTTTAATTACTCATTTATTTTGCATAATTTTTTTTTGCAAATAAACTCAATATTTTTTTCTTTTTTATAAAGGAAAAATACTTATTTCCTTTTTCTGGTTCTAGATAAGCTGATACTAAAGCAGATATCTTTGAATTAGACATGCTGACATAAAATATGTATTGCTGACACCATCATTCACTAACTCCGTTAAATATTAATACATATTTATGTGTTTCCTATATCAACAATCCCGATATTATTAAGTAATCATTTACATTAACTCAGAAAAATTACATCATTCAATAAAATTTTACACTTTTCTTTTTTTATTAATTTATAAGACTGCAAAAATACTCATACTTTTTTTTTATCTAGTCGAGCTTTTAATTGATAATATATTTATAAATTTATGAATTCATATAAAAAAGATTTAATAATTAAAGTATAAATTTAAATAAAATTTATAATTAATTGAGAAGAAAGCTTAAAATATCTTCTGAGAAAAACTAAAAATAAATTAACTCAGTTCATATGTTGCCAAGTAAGTTTAAATAATTTCAATGGATTTTAATTAAATAGATACGATGCTGAATAATCAAGACGTTATTTGTTTTGGATGCTTTTGCAATAGTAACAAGGGTATAAAAATTATTTGAGTTTAGAAAGTTGAACATCATTATGAACATTTTTTTTCTTTTATATATAAAATAATAAAATGGCAAATAAATTGTGATTCAATTTTTTTTTTATCTTAACAAATTTCAAATTATTCTGTTTATATTAATTTCTGTCGAAGAAACAAAGTTAGTAAAGTATTTCTTTAACTAAATAATGCTTTTTAACAAATAATGGAGTAAATTTAAATAACTTCTTAATTTCCTAATTGTCAGTAAAAGTGTCAAATTTTACCAGGTAATGTCATAAATTTGTAATATCAAAATCATCGTTGTCCTCCCGTTTAAAATCATCGTTGTCCTTCCGTTTAAAATCATCGTTGTCCTCCCGTTTAAAATCATCGTTGTTCTCTCGTTTAAAATCATCGTTGTTCTCTCGTTTAAAATCATCGTTGTCCTCCCGTTTAAAATCATCGTTGTCCTCCCGTTTAAAATAATCGTTGTCCTCCCGTTTAAAATCATCGTTGTCCTCCCGTTTAAAATCATCGTTGTCCTCCCGTTTAAAATCATCGTTGTTCTCTCGTTTAAAATCATCGTTGTTCTCTCGTTTAAAATTATCGTTGTTCTCTCGTTTAAAATCATCATTATTCTCTCGTTTAAAATCATCATTATTCTCTCGTTTAAAATCTTCATTATTCTCTCGTTTAAATTCATCATTATTCTCTTGCTTAAAATCATCATTATTCTCTTGCTTAAAATCGCCATTATTATCTTGCTTAAAATCGTCATTTATTCACTTGTTTAAAATCATCATTATTCTCTTGCTTAAAATCATCATTATTCTCTTATTTAAAATCATCATTATTCTCTTATTTAAAATCACTTCATTAACACATTAGTGCGAATTTTGAAATAAAAAATCAAAATGCAGAAGAGAAGAGTGCCAATTTTCATTTTCAACCTGTATAAATAAGATTATAGAATGCAGTCAAACTATCCAGATTAATTGGTGACTTCAACTATCCGCAATACATAAATTTAGAAAATATATAAGAACAGAGCTTTTAACATTGACTCATAAGCAAATATAGCTTAATAATTTTCTTCATTTAGAATGAATCTAAAAATTTAATTTTAAAAATAATACTTATTTTATTTTTTCTTCTGTGTCTTTTATTCATAATCCTGCACGAATTATACCGAACAGAAGAAATACACATTTAACGTTGAATTATTGTATTCACTCAATTTTGTATGAAAATTTGATACACAGGCGGAATAATTTTTTGTAGCGATTTTGATTTTAATTAATAGAATTAATTTTATCTGAATAAAAAGCCTAGAATGGCATCAGTATGGAATAGCCTTTAATGATCATTTGCATCATTAAAATCCTTCTCTGATTTAAAATGTCGTTGAAAAATAAACAAAGAATCGAAGGCTAAATTTTTTTGTATTTTATGATAAGAAATATTGTAATTTAATTTTTAAAAGAAAATGCCAAAAGCATTGTTTTAATATTTCAACATGTAAAATAAGTAGCATAATTAAAAAGGAAAGATAAGTATAAGTAGTCTACATTTGACTGGGTACATACACAAATTGGGTACATTGACACGGATACATACACCACTTATTATATTCAAAATCGCATTTTATGTTTAAAAAATATTCCAATCCGTTAAAGAACTATCACAAAATCTTTTAACATTTCTGTAGGAACTTCAAACAAAATTATAAAAATCTGATTTAAATCTAATTCAAAAGAAAAAGAAAAACGATGCTCCCAGGGTGACGCCAAAAGTGTTTCTCAGAGTATTACTCTGAGAAACATTCAGCAGATTGTTGTATGAATATTATTAAAAAGGAACGATTTACTGCCGAAAAAAGAAGAGAAAAGACCTAAAAAATTCATTTAAAGAAATCAAGGAACATTTATTAAGGGTTTTGCTTAAAACATAAAGCTTAAACTAAGGAAAGTAGGAAAGAATGTCGAAACTAACCAGTATTACTATTATTTTATCTAGACAACCTTCATTTTGGCAAAACAACTATCTAGACAGCCTTCCTCGGATAAAACAACTATCTAAACAACCTTCCTCGGATAAAACAACTATCTAAACAACCTTCCTCGGATAAAACAACTATCTAAACAGCTTTCCTCGGATAAAACAACTATCTAAACAGCTTTCCTCGGATAAAACAACTATTTAAACAGCCTTCCTCGGATAAAACAACTATTTAAACAGCCTTCCTCGGATAAAACAACTATTTAAACAGCCTTCCTCGGATAAAACAACTATTTAAACAGCCTTCCTCGGATAAACAACTATTTAAACAGCCTTCCTTGGATAAAAAACTATTTAAACAGCCTTCCTTGGATAAAACAACCATTTAAACAGCCTTCCTTGGATAAAACAACTATTTAAACAGCCTTCCTTGGATAAAACAACTATTTAAACAGCCTTCCTTGGATAAAACAACTATTTAAACAGCCTTCCTTGGATAAAACAACTATTTAAACAGCCTTCCTTGGATAAAACTATTTAAACAGCCTTCCTTGGATAAAACTATTTAAACAGCCTTCCTTGGATAAAACTATTTAAACAATCTTCATTGTGTATATAAGTATTTTTCAGTATAAATTTACTAGTTATATCTCTAAATGTACTGGTCTATATTTGGAAAAAATCTGCTCTATATTTGAAACCGGATTGTTGCTATTAAATTTAAATGTATCCCGCACAAGTCCCCATCGTGACTCTTCAGTATTATTGGGCACTTTGATTTTAAAATAAACTCTTTATAAGCGGCATCTCAAGACATTGGATGGACTAAGATTGTGGTAGAAGAAAGGAACAACGTCTACCTTGATATCTTAAGAAAAGTTCTTTTATCTTGGACATCAATACGTTTTATGGTAAATCAGCAAAAAGGATATCTTAACATTAGAAAAAAATGTACATAAATTTGCAATAATTTACAAAAAATATGCCAAAACCCTTCTGTAGATTAAGAGTAACGTAAATTTTCATCAATAAATAATTTTCTTATTTAATTTAAAAGAAAATGGAAAAATAAAAATTAGTCTGTTTAAAGCAAATTTTTCCGAAATAATGCTTAAAATTAATTTTTAAAATTCTAAGCAGAATTAAAATTCTTAAATTTCTTTTAAATTTTAAAAGAAATTTAAGATTTTTTAATTTTTGAAATATTAAAAAGTTTATTTCACCGCTTCAATTGTATCCTTCCAAAAAAACTGAAAATATTAATTTTAATAAAATGATCTTTATCTTAACAAATTCTTCCAAACCCACTGTAAAAGTAATAATTCCTTCGTTATAATAAAAAGCTTTTTCATTACAAATTTCTTTCAAAATATCGGATTTTTCCTTTTAAGAATACCAAAAGAAACAATTACTAAAACTTAAAGAAACCGTCAGACACTTTTGACTTAGAGAAATGCATTAAATAATCTCTCTCTTAAGTAAATATTTGTTTTCAGTCAATTGATTTAAAATAAAAACGTCTGCTAATTCTATAATTATCTAGCACCAACCACAGTGACTTCCTCAATAGAAAGAGGCCTTCCCCTGCCTCTGTGCAATTACAATTCCTATTGTTCTTTCCATATTGAACCATTCATACGAAAGAACAATGCATCGACGAAGGAAAAAATTTTCTTTCTTTTTAATTTTTCTAACAATTTCAGCTTTTTTACCGCCTTCTTTAAAACTTGAAAGAAAGTCGTATACCGTAAGGGTTTAACAGAAAAGGTCCCAGGGAAAAGGTTGTTAAACGGTAAGCACTTTAATTTAATGCTTCAGTGAACTGAAAATAATGGTGACTTCGAGCCTGTCAAGCGCACATAGTAAATCGGAGAGGAGAAGAATTAATATTATACTAGATAAAAACCTTTTTGAAAGGGTATAAGAGATGAATTTTTAAAGTTTAGATGAAAAATAACAGATCATGATTTATTCTTTATATCTAGGAAGAGTTTTTATTCTTCAATTTTTTTTTTCTTCAAATCGTTTCAGGAATTTTGCATCAAATCATGTTAAAGACTATCAGATTTTTTTTTTTAAAGAAATTCATTTACTTTTAATTGTTCAAAAACCAAATAAGTAGAATCGACAATTAGATTTATAACTTTTTGCAAGTTTAGAAGGATTTAGATGGATGATAGGTTAAACAGAAAAAATAAATAAATTTCATAGAAGAAAAAATAAGGTTAATAAACTTTTGAATAAAATTTTTCAAATCTTAAAGCTCACTTTTAATAATACGATCATCAGTATAATGCGATACAAAATTAAAAGAAACAACTGCGAGATTCTAACTTACGATAACTATTTAATTATAAGTTAGATAGATAATAAAAGTTAATAAATAAAAGCTGATAAATAAGTTACATAATTGAGATATTAAAAATTATTAAGAAAAACCTTAAGAAATTATCTTTATTGCTAAAATTTTACCCTTTACAAAATATTCATTATTTCTTTTTCCGGTAGAAGGCAGTAGTTTAAACAAGCTTTGAATTCATACTTTCTTTTGATTGTTAAATAAAACTACATAGTTTAAACCTTTGAGCTGTAAAAAACCTTATTGTTGCTTTTAAATATATTAAGAATCTAAATTGGGGGATGCTTAGTAAATTTTCCTTCACATTTCATTGTTATAGTATTGATAGTAGCAAACTTATTGAAACTTTTAAATCTGAAGGTGGTGACTATATTTACATGTAAAGGATAGCTCAGCACCAGGTTTACAAACTTTTTTAGAAACTCTTCTCAAAAAAAGTAACATGATGCATAATAACAGAGGTGAACAACGGAAGAATACCGTTATCAATCAAATATCATCCAGACATTGCAGCGAGACATTCCGGGGTGGTGCAATACTTAGGAGGTGCTGGATGGTGGGCTACAGATCACGTACTTGTATTGTCATGTATCAGACCTAGCAGTTTCCCCCATGTCCAATTTCCGTATCATTTGTCCGATTCATAACGGCTTTCTGGAAAGAGCCCCTCTCTGATAACCCTCTGAGGGAAGAGTCCAAAGAGGCTGTTGCTAAGAATATGCCTCATTGGACATCATTGAGCGTGCAAACCCATTTTACTTCGTTACTCCCTAAACAAGACACATTTAGACCAGCTCCGCATTCTCATGATCAGCTATCTTACTATGGATGAATCAGTTCGTGAAATAAAAAGTCTCTTCAACGCTGAAAGGGCAACTGTCCCCCATGTAAAACTGTCTACAGCGGTGTTTATCAAAGGGGTGTCAAAGGTCGGTTTTCTATTCAAATATTGCTTTCATTATAAACAGCTAGCTTTTTTGCTTTTATTTTCGTCTTTCATCACATAAAAGGTTGCCAAAGGTTTCCGAAAAACTAGGAGAGGTAACTGCCATGGTTGGTTACTAGGAACGATAGCGTCTTTATGAGTTTCAATAGAGAGCTTTTGCATACCGTATTTTGGACGTCCGTTAGGTTTTTCTCCCCAGCGCGCATGCTCATAGGAAACATTATTACAGATACGCATGCGCAATTTCCTATGAGCATGCGTGCTAGGGAGAAAAAAAAGCTAACAGACGTCCAAAATACGGTATGCAAAAACTCTCTAATGTTAAAAAAATTCCCAATCACCCCACGAGACTCCGGCATCAGTAAGTAATAGTTTGGGAAGTTGACCATCTAAATATTAAAGCTGTGAGAAGTTGGTAACAGATGTTTATTCTTGCTGTGTATATTAATTATTTGAAAATTCTTGGAAATAAATGTTATGTGCATGTTAATTATTTTCAGATAAATAAACCCAAATAAAATAGATTGCTCAAAAAAGAAGCGCGATTTTGAAAAATAAAGTACAATTAATTTTATAAAATTTAAATACAAGTAAGAAAGCAAAATCACGGCCTATTCGCAAATGTAATGAAAATTATTTAAACTTCGGTTTCACTTGGACAAGAAATGAAGATCTTCCTTTGCCACTATTTTTAATATGTGGATGTAAAATGGCAAATGAATCATTACTTCCTAGTAAATTGAGTAAACATTTGGAAACTATACACTAGTTGTCTAATCTTGTCTAAAGCATTTCTGCACGATGAGAAATGATGGTTAAATTAAACTTACTGAACAAAAATAAAACAAAATAAAAACGTAAAACCCATAATGCAAACTATATAAAATATACCATAATAGAAAGGCAACCAACTTGAACGGAAAACACGTCAGTACTGAGGCTAACAAGAGAGAAAGAATGAGATTACCCAGTGTCCATTCACTGTAAGAGACGGTCTATGCAGGAGAAAAAATATATAGGCTTTTATATACTTGACAGACATGATATTTTATTATAAATAGGCTTTATATTAGACAACTTTTACAAACATTGCGTTGGTACAAGAAGCAAGCGAACAACTGCATGACATATTTACCTGTTATAATATAAAGATTTCCGTGGAAAAGTGGCAGCTAAGTTTTATATTGTTGGAAGTTCGTTTACGTTTTACGTTTAACGTTTTAGAGAGGGGTCAACAATTTGAAAGCATTAACCAATTGAAAATGAAACACGAGCACCGTGCTTTTTATACAAACATTCAGTCCAGTGCCACTTTTAATGCCTTTTTGCCTTATCATCTATGCTATAATATTATAAAGATTTCTGTGGAAAACTGACAGCTAAATTTTATATCGTAGGAAGTTCAAATTTCACACAGATGATTGCAATTTTTCCAAATGTAGGCTAATTGAACAAAACCTTTTTTTTTTATCTTACCCTAATCTAGATAGCATAAAAATGAACTGCAAAATACGAAGCAATCTAGCTTCTCTCACGAAACATCTTAAAAGCAGTCCTTTAATTTTTAATATAGAAAACGTTTTAGAGAGGAATCAACTATTTGAAGACATTAACTAATTTAAAATGATGTAATACGAAAGAGGTACCATGCTTTTTATATAGACATTCAACCCAGTGCCACTTTTAATGTTACCTTGTTGATATACTTGAAATGCTAAAAGCAAATGCCTTAAATTTTTTTTTAAATAATGTACAATCAAACATTTGTACGGGGGTTACTGTCTACATAAAAGAAATTGTATATAAAAAAATGTCTTGAAACATCCTAACTAGCTATAAAATATATTGTTTTCAACGCATTAAAAAAAACTTTTTTTGCAATAGAGACCGCATAAAAAAAGTCCCACATAAAAAATATGTAAATCAAAACCTCACAATGTAGTACTACCTCGCATCTAATATCATTCTTATTAATGGAATGATATATCAGGTGGGCATCTGTTGATTTTTTTTTAATTTGCATGTTATTTTGACAGAGATATCTTTTCTTTTTGAATTACATTTTTAAATTAATTTTTATTTATTAAATAAATGCATTTGATAGAATTTTTTTTATATACAGCACAAAACAAAACATATAAAGATCGCACAAAAAACCGCATAAAAAAAGGACTGCATAAAAACAAATTTGTCTGTAATTCTAGACGCGTGATGAAGTATTTTTTATCGGTTTATTGCTTAATATAGTTAAATCGGGTTTCCAATAAAGTTCAAACAGATTTTTAATAAAATAAAAGCTTTTATTGTCAGCTAATGCTGTATGCTAAAGAAATTATCTAAAATGCCGCACAGATATTTTACCATAATTTTTCCACGAATTTATATATGATAGAGACATTTTAGTTACTTGTTTATTATATAACAGAATGTTACTTAAAGCTAATAAAGATATTGATCAACTTTTAGCTTTGTTTTTCATTTTTAAATCTAATAATGTTGCATTTTTTGCTTGAAGTACTAGTAAGGTGAATATCTTATCCTGGTTGCATTACAAGGATTTAAGTGCTAATAGTTCTGTTATTCTTTATTACAAACAGAATTCTCACTTAACTGAAAATCCTGGTGGTAACATGAATGTTTGTTAGTGGTTTGGAATCCACTTTAAGCTGTAGACCCCGAACTGTTTAGCCCTCGTGTGCACAGGATGACCGTAGAGTGACAAATCAAATCTGCATTTACCCTGAAAATTAATTGCATTATTACTTTCTTTTTTTTTAACTATACAGTATATTAAAAAAATCCACATGAAAATAAAATAAAACATGTACATAATGCTGTGTTATAAATCTTTAATCTTACTTTATTCAATTAAATATTAACAACTCAATTTTAGAAAAAGTAGGTTTCATTAAAGAAAAAAAAAGGTATAAAATTTAATATTTTTCACGCAATGTCTATCCATATAGATTATAGAATTGATTTCTTAGGAGTACTCTTAATAATTCAGCGATATTTTTTAAAACAAAGTAAAAAAAACTTCCAATTTAAGATATCCAGTTTTTTTTTAAAGAGAATCTGAAGTTTTAATAATTTAAATAAAAAAATGTTTGAAATAAAAATAAGCTTTAAAGCCTATATTTTATATAAATTCGTACATTTTTTGTATATTTTTACATTTTTTATACATTACATATTTCTTAATTATTTTTACTTTTAAATGTCTGCCCATCAGAAGTCAGGTTAGCTGGTGCGAGTTTACACAGTTTTCCCTCATACGACACTAAAATGCAGGGTTTTCACCCTTAAAAGTGTTATGCTCTCTCCTCATCACCATACTTTAAGCTGTAGGGTCCGGTTTGTTTAGTTCTCGTTTTTCATAAGATGATCCGTACCTTTTTTTCTACTAGATTATCGTAAAGCAACAAACCAAACCTCCTCATCATCAATTGGTGGGCTGTTTGAGTCATAGATAAGTGGAACATGATGTCCACTGATGTTCAGCAACAACAAAGACTGCATTTAAGGTTTACCATCAGCAGTCAGGCTAGCTGGTTTGAGTTTACCGAGTTTTCACTCATACTACACGAAAATGCAGGACCCTTACCCTTAAAGTTCTCCCGGAAGGCAATGTTCTTTCCTCATCCCCAATTGATAGGCGGTTTGAGTCGTACATAAGTAGAACATGAGGTCCACCGATGTTCAACAACAACAAAGACTGCATCTAAGCTTTACCATGTTTTCTATTTACTCAACGAAAAATGTAATTTTCACATAATTTAATAAAATTATGATATAATGAAAATTTTATAATAAATTGGCATTAAAATTTCTAACATTAATGAAATGTAAAAAAGGGAAGCTTTAAGTTCATTGAAAATCCTGTATGGATATCCCCCCATAAAATAAGCATTAAAGCCTATTATTTATATAAATTCTGTTAACTTATTTTTGTATATTTTTACATTTTTTATACATTACATATTTCTTAATTTCTTTTACTACTTAATTACATTAAATGATACACATTATTTGGCGCCGCTTAGCCAGAAGAGGTCAATGTAATAAAGCAACACCAACAGTCAAAATCGGGCTGTATTTATAACTATCTTCGGCGCGGATTGGATACTCTGTATATCTATCCTTGGAGACTCAATTTATACTCATTTATAAAAATCACAAATTTCTTATGATACGAATAAACTGGAATGCAATTTATAATTGTTTTTTTTAATTATTAAACTATATGTTATACATTAGTTGTTGCACATTCTAAAACTACACTTTCCTGACACAAGTGGGCTCAGATTCAAATCCGTTGACGGTATCTATTGCAGTCAGGAGATTTGATGGTAATTGAGACAATGCGGTTAAATGTCTCCCCATCAGCAGTCGATATAGCTGGTGTGAGTTTACCAAATTTTCTCTCATACGACACGAAAATGCAGGGCCTTTACAATTAAAAGTCCTCCCGGAAGGGAATGTTCTCTCCTCATCACCAACTGGTATACTGTTTGAGTCATACATAAAGTGGAATACGAGATCCACCAATGTTCAACAACAACAAAGACTACAACTAAGCTTTACCATGTTTTCTTCTATTTACTCAATGAAAAATGTAATAAAACTCATTATAATATAAATGCAATACAATTACAATATAATGAAAATTTTATAATAAATTGGCATTATAATTTCTAACATTAATGAAAAGCGAAAAGGGGAAGCTTTAAGTTCATTGAAAATCATGTCCCCATAAACCGTGACTCTTATCCAAATATTGCCCTTAAAATCGAAGCCAAGAGGACATCCGTATTAAACTGCGCGAAAAGCCAATGTATTATGAAAACACAAGTGTTCTCATCTAAAGCGATGCAGCGATTTTTCTAATTATCTCTAGTGCTTTAATGATAGATATAAGGATATGATACAGCAACAGAATGGGGACAGATACTAAGGAATAAATTAATTTGTTTCCCTCGACCAGCTAATGACGACCCTAGAACGTAGGAAAATTAAAGTACGTCGTAACAGGGTCCGAGCCAACCATGTAATTAAGAATGGATTCTTGGGCACCATCATTTAAACCAAAATGAAGCACCGTGATTTCAAACCGATAAAGTGGCTAGAATTACTTCGACTATGGCTCACTTCATGTTGATTTTAGAAAAGTGCGTTCGATTTATTGGTCTTCTCTTAACTAAATGACGTTGAAGGAACGATTTAATTCAAGTTTAATGACTATGGACTTTTACTGCGGGCAAATCCTTTTGTTTAAATACTTTTCTTAAAATAAATTTGTTACTATATGAATATTAAAACTTGGTACGTATTAATATTAGAAAGAAACTGGCTAGATTTCTTTTTGTTTACTCTAGTTTTAAAATAAATTAGACAGAAACAGGCTAGATGTTTTTACGCTAGTTTGAAATTAAATTAGACAGAAGCAGGCTAGATTTTTTACGCTAGTTTTAAATTAAATTAGACAAAAGCAGGCTAGATTTTTTCACGCTAGTTTTAAATTATATTAGACAGAAACAGGCTAGATTTGTTTACGCTAGCTTTAAATTAAATTAGACAGAAACAGGATAGATTTTTTTTGTTTACTCTAGTTTTAAATTAAATTAGACAGAAATTGGCTGGATTTGTTTACTCTAGTTTTAAATTAAATTAGACAGAAATTGGCTGGATTTGTTTACTCTAGTTTTAAATTAAATTAGACAGAAGCAGGCTAGATTTTTTTACGCTAGTTTTAAATTAAATTAGACAGAAATAGGCTAGATTTGTTTACGCTAGTTTTAAATTAAATTAGACAGAAACAGGCTAGATTTGTTTACTCTAGTTTTAAATTAAATTAGACAGAAACTGGCTAGATTTTTTTTTGCTAACTCTAGTTTTAAATTAAATTAGACAGAAACTGGCTAGATTATTTTTGCTAACTCTAGTTTTAAATTTAATTAGACAGAAACTGGCTAGATTCTTTTTTTTTGCTTACTCTAGTTTTAAATTAAAGATTGAAAATTTTCAAAATAGTCAAGTAATATTTTGTATAATTCAACATAAATGAATAGTTTACTAATCTATCTTACCATTTAACTTTTACAATCGTAATGTATTATATATAATGTTAGCAATAATTTTAATTTAATCATATGTTTACATAATAAAATAAACATATAATAAATTAAACGTTATCATAGTATGGAAATGAAGTTTATATAATCTAATTCATTACATCTAAATAACTTTTATTTTCTTATTTGAGAAATAAATATAAATATTTTTTGCTACTTGTAGTTAACTAACTTTATACATTTATTATAATTTGTCCATTATAATTTCAAATTAAATCTTGTAACATTTAAAGTTACCATAAATTATTTTAAAAAAACTATCAAAAAAACCTTTAATGTCTTTTTACCATTTATTTATATTTTTTAATTAATATCTAGACAAAACTGGAAGTGAAAATGAATGCATTTGTCTCAGTCACTCAAGATCATTACTAAGTTTCTACAGGGAACAATAAAAATTCTTATGAAACAGAAAAAAACTTAAATTTTCTGTTCCTTAGTTTAAAAGGGCTTAATTAAAAGTAATCATAAATAGGCTTTTATCCATGTATGCATTATATATATTTTTAATAAGTGCAATGAAACATTTTGTCAGGATAATACAGCTAAGTTTGATAGAATATGTTGTTGTTGTAGTAGTAGTAGTAGTAATGCAGCTGGCAATACAGAGATAGTTAATCTTTATGCCATAGGAAAGGTTGCACCGCTGTTACTCATTTAGCACTACCCAGGAAGCCCGTGTAGCTTGAAGATATGCAACGGACGCGCAACTCTCTACGATCATATTAGATCGGGACCTACGGTTTAAAGTGGATTCCGAACCACTACAATCATCCATGGCATTGCCGGGGTGTTTGTAGTGGCTCAGAATTGTACGGTATTTTACTTTCGAACCTGAAACCTGTGGTACCGAGAGCCAGTGTTCTAGCCACTCAGCCATTACTCAGATAGAATATGACACTAAATATTTCAATTTTAGTATTGTATAAAAATTCAACTAAACTCTTTTAAAAATGAGACAAAGCTATTTGCTGCTGAACAAATAGAAAAGAAACTAAAAGATACTGTATCAATCAGTATGGAAATTGCTGATGACATTTCAAGTATTAACAATTTTTTACATTTAATTGTGTGTTCATTATTCAAAAGAAATATAGTTCATTTATACGATTTCTGTTCATTCGAAAGGAGGCCACTGTTCTTCGTACAGTTTAAGTGAGCCTTCACAGGAAGGAGATCTTTTCTGTGATAATATCCGCGCCCAAAAACCGCCATCATTTAATTCTCCACCACTGTTGATCTTCCAGATAAAGCTCCCGAGACGACAGTTCTGACAGTTCTTTATCGGAAATAGTCCTATTGGTTGAAACAATTCGCTTGTTACAAGGATGTTATCCGTCAAACTAAGAATCCGATACGACCATTACCTTTTAAGATAATGTCTGGATTTTGAAGGATGTTGAAATTTTTAAAATTTACAGCAAAACCAAGTCAAAAAGTTAATGGTTTTTTTTTCTGATGCATCTGGCAAACACTTAGAGGATTGTCTTTGATGCCTTAAGGCAAGCGCTGCACCGACGTTACCCACTTAGCACTACCTAAGAGATGCGTGTAGCTTGAAGATAAGCTACGGACAAGGAGTAACAATATATCCGCGACGCTCTACGATCATATGAGACCTACGGCCTAAAGTGGATTCCGAACCACTACAAACATCCATGGAACCACCGAGACTCGAACCCGAAGACTGGGGTACCAAGCGCCATAGCGCTAGCCACTCGGCCATTCAGGCCCAGAAGTTAATGTTTATTAAAAGAAATTTAGAAAACGTAGCATCCTTTGTAGAAAAATGTCTCATTAAGTTTCTTGTAGCAAAAAAATTCTATACATATGGTTAAATCTGGGTGGCCAACCCGCGGTCCGTGGGAAGCATGCGGCCAGCCTTGAATATTTTTTTTGGCTCTTCAGATTTATCACACTTTTAGAAAATATATTTTATAATGGCAAAAGTAGTGAAAACCAATCTATTAAAAAAAATACATTGTGCATCCATGTGATGCTATTTGAAAAATCTGGTGCAAAAAGTTGTTAGTGGTAACACCTGCGAATTTTTTTTTTTTTCTAAAGTGAAATTAATCAAACACAAAACACGCTCAAACATAACGGACGCTAACCTGCAACACCAATTACGATGTGTAAATACCCAAATTGTAAAAGTTAAGTGAAAGAGTGGTTTTGTTTTGTTTGTCGCTCTACGGTCATCTTGTGCACACGAGGGCTAAACATACCAGGATCCACAGTTTAAAGTGGTTTCCGAAACACTAACAAACACCCATGCCACCTCCAGGATTCGAACCTGGAGTCTGTAGCACCAAAGGCCCCAATCTAGTCAACTGATTATCAGGCCGCGAAGTGAAAGAGTGGAGAAACAAATATCACACTAGTAAAATAAATATTTTTTAATATTTTCATTTCGTTTATATTTAGATATTTTTCATATTTCATTTTAGTGTTATATATTTCTTTACAATGTACGTTTAGTAACCTTATTATTATATCAACTATGTTTGCATGCAAGAATAATATTACACACAATAATAATAACTCATTTTGTTTAAATTTTTCAATCCAAAAAATGTCTATAGTGGGTCTACATTGAATATGAGGACATATAATTTTATATGCGGCCCGCGGAGTTATGATGAATTTTCGAAGTGGTCCGCAAAATCATTTGAGTTGGTGACCCCTGATTTAAATAAATTTAGACTTAAATATTTAAAAATAATTACTGATTTCAGTTGGAATGAAGGTTTTAAATTCCTGATTTTATGTAAAATAAATATTTGATTCTTATAATGTTGTTTTCGAGTGGCGACTACTTTAATCCGTATTCATTCATTATTTGAACAGCATATATGTAGCGGACTCAGCTTTACTTTGAGTTCATCACGCAGATTCTACTATATTGCATACACATTTTGCAAATACAATTTTGAACAAAGACTTAGAGGGATGGCATCTGTGGATCTATAACTTCCTCCTCGGGACATGGCGGAAGGTAATTCTGGCATAAGATTTAACGCACTCATTTGTGACATATTCATGAAAACTTTCTGTTCGCCACCGCATTGAGTTTCGAATCTTGACTCCCTCCCTTACACACAATCTACTAGGCCATAGTGTTTAGCCCGACTATATGAATATATGTAATGCATTCAACTAACTAAGGAAGATATTAAAAATAGAAATACACATGAAATAACTGTAAAAAATTACCTTCCATCTTCATAATTATAATCCAGATTTTAATGCGTCAATTGTAAACAGAAATCAGTCAATTTTTACTATAACGCTATAAAGCAGCTATACTGAACATTTTTATGTAGAAAAAAAAATAAAATTTTAATATCTGCTTACAGGTAAACATACTTAAATAGGTGCTTTGAGATTTATGGTATATTCTGCTGCTTTATCTCCATTTATCCCAATGTTGTTAATAGAACATAACATGATAAGGTTAATTGTTAATATTTGAAAACAAATATCTGCAAATATATATCACACTTTATAATATTTAAAGTAAAGAAATAAATAATTTAAGTATTAAATTTCTGATTTTTAAAAATAAAATTGACGTAATTTGTTGTCCGCGTGAATTATTTTTAAAACAAAGGCTGAAGGATTAAAAAGATAGCATTTTTAGAAACAATTAAATTAATGATTTTCATTTACGAGAAATCAAAACTAATTCCAGTTTTGAACTGCAATGAAAAGATGATTAATAATACACATTCAATTTAAAGGCTGAATCTTGATTATGTTGAAATTAAAGTTTCGTAACCTATTATATATACACTGAAATGACAAAAGTCATGGGATAGCAATATGGAAATTTTCAGATGGCAGTAGCATAGCGTAGAACAGGTATAAATGCACAGTGCTTTCGCAGAGCTTTCATTTCTGTTCAAGTTATTCATGTGAAGAGGTTTTGACGTTATGATGGCCGCACGACGGGAATTTACAGACTTTGAACGCGGAATGTTAGTTGGAGCTAGACGCATGGGTCATGCCATTTCGGAAATCGTTAGGGAATTCAACATTCCTAGATCCACTGTGTCAAGAGTGTGATGAGAGTATGAAATTTCAGGCATAACATCCCACCATGGACAGCGCAGTGGTCGACCGCCTGCACTTAACGACCGAGACCGGCGACGTCTGCAAAGAGTCGTAAATTCTAACAGACAAGCAACACTGCGTCAAATAACCGCAGAAATCAATGTGGGACGTACAAGGGACTTGTCTGTTAGAACTGTGCGGAGAAATTTGGCTTTCTTGGGCTATTTCAGCAGAAGACCGACTCGAGTGCCTTTACTGACAGAACGACATCGCTTGCAGCGACTCTCGTGGGTACGTGAGCATATCGGTTGGTCCCTAGATGAATGGAAAACCGTGGCCTGGTTGATGAGTCACGATTTCAGTTGGTAAGAGCTGATGGTAGGGTTCGAGTGTGGCGCAGACCCCACGAAGCCATGGACCCAAACTGTCAGCAAGGCACTGTTCAAGCTGGTGGTGGCTCCGTAATGGTGTGGGCTGTTTTTTTCATGGCATGGACTTGGTCCTCTGGTGCGACTGGACCGAACATTGACTGGAAATGCTTATGTTCAGCTACTTGGAGATCACTTGCAGCCATTCATGGACTTCATGTACCCAAACAACGATGGGATTTTTATGGATGACAATGCGCCATGTCACCGGGCCACAACTGTTCGCGATAGGTTTGAAGAACATTCTGGACAATTCCAACGAATGATCTGGCCACCTAGATCGCCCGACATGAATCCCATCGAGCATTTATGGGACATCATCGAGAGGTCTGTTCGAGCCCAAAATCCTGCACCATCAACGCTTTCACAATTATGGACGTCTATCGAGACAGCATGGCTCAATATTCCTGCAAAAGACTTCCAACGACTTGTTGAGTCCATGCCACGTCGAGTTGCTGCACTTCGCCGGGCGAAAGGAGGGCCGACACGATATTAAGAGGTATCCCATGACTTTTGTCACTTCAGTGTATATCAGCTCTTCGTAAACAATAAGAAGAAATCCTACACTATCGCAAAAAGTAATCCTCGAGCCTTTGTCGAAAAAGTAATTTACGCTAACAACTAATTACGTCATTTTTATTTTTAAAAACCTGAAATTTAATAGTAGTAAAAATGGAAAATCATTAAAAATGATAACAAGAAGATATAGTCTTTAATATTTTTGCTCATTATACTGCTATCTGTATTTCTAAACACATAGAAAAACAACATAATTGAAAGGGAATCAATAAATTATTTATTTATTTAATTTGATATACTATTATAAGGCAAGTAAATATCAATTTAGAACTAAATTTACTAGAAAAATACGTTATTATATTATAAATATTACATGTATCAAAGTGATATTTCATTTCTTAAAGAAAAATATTAACCGATGCGTTACGTGTAGCATCCACAAGTAAACTTTCACCTCTTCTTTTCTCTATTTTTATTGCTGATATCCCAACTAATCCTAAACTCTTAACTGCTATCTACGCTGATAATACACCAATCCTTTGCAAAAATAAAAACACTAAATTCTTAGCTATCACCCTTACTAATCACCTTAAAGCTCTCAATAACTGGTTCAATGGATGGAAAATTTCTTTAAATGTAGATAAGACTGAAGCTGTTTTCTTCTCTATTGGAAATAAACATAAATAACCTGTGATTATGATCAACAATAATATTATCCCTTGGAATAGCAGTCATTCTGGATCAGTATTTAACTTGGAAACAACAGTTTCTGTACACAAAACTAAATCTCATATTGCCTTCAGAAAACTCTACCCACTTCTAAATAGAAATTCTACCATGACCAGGGATAACAAAATTCTTCTTTATATTGCTTTGCTTCGCCCAATTCTCAAGTACGCTTGTTCTCTATATATGTGTTATTATGTCTGGCCCTATGCAGCTAAATCTAATTTTAAAACCCTTGAAACTTTACAAAATATCACTATCCGCCAAATTACCTCTGCTAAATAGTTCATGCACAATTCTGATATCTATAAAGCTATTAGCATTCCTTCTTTAAAATATTTATTTAAATACATCGATGTAAATTTTTTTTGACACGCTTACTAATCATGAAAATACTGCAATCTAGGAGGTTGACTCTCACGTTCCCAATTATGATTTAAAACGTCCTCGCAAAATTTTAATTTAATTTGTAAATATTTTTCTTTTTTTTATTTGTTTATGATTGTCAATTAATTTTATTATATTTCTAAATATATTCTGGGCAATTTTCATTATTCCAACTGCACTTACCCTGTCCTATAGGAGATGGAGCCCCCAGGGGCTAAATAGCTCCAAATAAATACGTCAACCGTCAATATGTAGCATAAATATATTACATATAAAATATTTCGTACTATAATAGAAAAAAAATTATTTATTTAAATTCTTACTTAATTAGAAATTACGAAGATTTTATTAAGTTCATAAAGTTTAGCTAAGATTAGAAGTTACTCTTTTATATAAAACCTAGTTACTTTATTGGTTGTCCAAAACCACTTACTGAATTAAACATGAAAAGTTTTCATGGGGTTGTGATGATTAATGAATCAGGTCAAGCCTCTAGTTAAGGATGCCATAGTTTACAAATACTCCAAGCTGACAAGAAAGGCTTATGTCGATAAAAGAATTACTAATACTTCTTTTTAAATTAAAGATTTAATATGACATTTTAAAACCAACAGATGATCGATTGCTCAGTTTCGCATTTGATCTTAGAAATTAAGCCTCAACCTCTGTTATAATGCAACAATAAAATACCATCAATTCCTAAGCGATGCTTAAAAAGGCCGTAATATGACAAGTTTTTAAAAATTGATTCAAATAAGAAGATTTATTAGAAAATGCACTGAATTCATTTCTATATTTTTAACAGTTACAAAAGCATTAATGACATGCTTATTACTGCTATCTGGATCCTTTTTCTCAATAAATTTGAAGATTCCCAAGTTTATATTATATTTCCTCCTACATATTCGACTTATCAATTATTTTACTACTACACACTACACTACTATTTTAGCACTACTATATCAACAATGATACTTCAAATCCTGGATAGGATGCATAAATTGATATATGGTGTCACAAAAGAGTTTTGAAGCCGTTGTAGGGCTCTTATAATTAAAGTTTCCAATGTTTGTTTTTTTATTATTTTAAAAAATTTTGAATTTGTTTGGTCTTGGCTTAATATATATAAGTCTTATATATTATAAGCCTTATTTGTGTGGTCAATAAGGCTTATAATTGATAAATATATCTTGTAAGCGTGATTCCTCCTACGCTCTACAAAAGCGCCCCCTGTGGTGTTCAGAAATGATCAGTAGGCATCAAGAACCCAAGAGAAAGTATGGCGTAGCCGGCGCTGCCTCAGAGACATTTAGTTTACAATCTCTCATCCCGAGAGGAAATATCTTTATTTTTGGCTAAGTGGAATCCTTCCACGAATCTTTAATTAGATGTCTTTAAATGTGTTAAATATTATCTATATTTAATTGTATGTGTATGTGGTATTTGTGCGCGTGTAAATAAAGCTATGTGTTCTCAAACCTGTATCTTAAGTATCAACCCAACCACACCCAGATCCAGCTGCACAAACAACCGATAACACTACAATCTTAATTATACGTCTGATTAACTTATGAATGATTTATTTGTTCTTCTTGTTGATCGATGGTCAATGTCTAAAAGTAATAAATAATTTTGACTAACAATGCGTATTTAAAATGTTTATCTTGCTCTTTTAATTCAATTATTTCTCCACAATGTCTGTCTCCATAAATGGTTAAGCCACAATTAGTAAAATACATATCACTGTTGCTTTCAGCACGCTTATTTTGACAAAAAATATGAAACGAATATTTACGAACGAGCGAAGGCATATTTCTGTTAAAAAGAAAATCCGCACTTACTTAAAAAAAAAGGCATATTTTACCAAACTATATACAAATCAAAACTATTCAACTTCTATACAAACTTTTAGTGAGTGAGACCCCTGAAATAATGCTTGTACCATTTATAAGGTAAAAAAAATGTATGAATACCTTCCATAAAAAAAAAAAAAAAAAAAACATACAGAGACATTTTTTTTATTCTCGAATTTCTTGATGGAATTGAGATTACTTTGAAAAAATAGATTAGCTTGGTGAAGCTGTAAATAACAAATTATTTAATACAGCTAATTATCTGCTTATGGTGGAGAAGAGTAGAATTATGACTCGTGAGCATACAACATATGAGAATTTTTGACCCCACTTTTGTCATGTGAATGAATATTCCTGGAATTAAAGCAATATCAGAACTTTAGATGGCACTTTCTGTGCATTGCTGAGGGGTTTAATAATAGGTTAGGTTTGGATTGGATTGTCGCTCTACGGTCATTTTATACTCACGAGGGCTAATTAGACCAGGACCTACAGTTTAACGTGGATTCCGAACCACTGACATTCATTCCACCGCCAGGATTCGTTAGTAATGGGAGCCCTTCACTGTACATCAGTGGATTGTTGTCCGTATACTTAATTGGAACATGTGACCCTCCAGTGTAGGAAAAACAACATTATTTTAAAAAAATAGTCAGAGAAAACCACAAAAAAATTTCTGGAGAAATAATATTGAGCAATTAAATAAAATTTAAGCAATTCAATTTGTTGTAGCCTCTGATATTTTGTAGGATTTTCTTTATGCTTAAGTGCAAGGTTTAACCTTTTACACATAAAACGTTTTTTGGAAAAATTGCAGTCCATTTGAATCATTATTTAAAGAATAAATTGTAAAGTTTTGTCGATAAATAACGATACACTTTATGTGCTTAATTTCAGCTCTTGTTAAATATGGTCGATTAGATTAAAGTCCAGTTATTGCAGCAATATTTTAATTGTTTCAGACTAGTAATAATTAAGCAGAAAAGATTGTGCAGGATAGAGAGCTCTATAGAGCCCTTGAAATTTTGTAATAGAATTTAAAATAATTTCTACAAAATATTTTTTTTTATCCTAAAGGTTTCAAATTGCATTTAATTTTAGAAATATTTTTTCCTTCATTTGATCAATAACATCAAAAAATCAGACTCATCAACAATACTTACAATTATGTTATTGCTTGCCATGCCAGAAACTCAAAATTAAATTCCAATTTCGAAATTCTTATTGGACTTAATCCTATAATAACTATATGTGATCTAAAATTATTTAATTTACTTTTATTTGATAAACAAGTGGGTTAATACAGAATTTCTTAACCTACAAATCATTCTTAATAAAAAAAATGTATTTTTTCTATTGTAGTGTATATAAAATTGTTTCCAAGTCCTTCATTTATATTAGCCAACAAATCTGAGAACTTATTTCTCAGATATTAAAACTGTATCTATATTGTACAGTCCTTTTCTTTGTATTTATTATACTCTGAAATTATTAAAACATTGTTGCAATAATTTGACTTTAATTTAATCGACCCTATTTGCAAACAACTGGAATTCAGGTCATAAAGTGAATCATTATTTATCGGCAAACTGTTAAAATTTATTCTTTATATAATGACTGAAATGGGCAAAAATGTTTCCAAAAAAAAATTTTATGTGTCAGTTAAACCTTGCACTAAACCAAAAAGAAAATTTTACAAAATATCAGAGGCTACAACAAATTGAATTGCTTCGACTTTATTTAAAAAGATGTTAATTTTCTGATGATTCAAATTAGGCATCTATTTATTTCTCCAAAAATTTTTGTTTTCTCTAATTATTTTTCTCTCTTTTTTAAATAATGTTATTTTTCTTCAGTTCAATTAATTTTTTTTTTTTAAATTTTCGAATAAAAATATTTTTTTTGAAACCATAAAATTAATGTGGTTCACATTTTCTTCATTTTAAATCCAATGTTTGTTGATATAAATAACACTGAATTTCCATGAATAGTTTATTTAAGATTTCTAATAGATTTACATCACTGAAGAATGTTGATTGGTTATTTAAATATATATATATGTTTTCTATAAAAATATCCATAACTGAAAACCTAAACAAATAAAGCAAAGCAATTTCTTTACTTGACTAACAGTATTTTTTATTCAAATCTCTGGAAAAATTATAGAAAGATCGATTTGATAGAAAGGTGATAAAATGTGAAAAATTCTAATAAATATGGAATTTATTTATTCTTATTTAATGAAAAATATGTTTCTTTAAGAATTTAATAGAAAATATGGAAAGAAAACAACAGACTATAAATAAATTATTAAAATTATTGTGTATTTAATTAATAAAATAATCACAATATAATATTTTATAGATATTTTCTTATATTCTAAAACCATTTCAGTGTGCGACAATACTTATGTGTTATAGTTTTTGTCTATATAAACTTTTTAAACTTAAATATTTTTTTCGTAGCACTGTGGTTTCCAAATTGTGGGGCGCACTTCCAAGAATTAAGTGTTGAATAAATAGGAGAACGTGACCTATATCCTGGAAATGAGATATAAAACGGTCTTTAGATGAATGGGGCTTTTAAAAAATAATAGAAGGACTATTTTTTTCAACCTCTAATGGGGCATTAAATAAAGACAAGCATGAGTGACAAAATGGTTTTATTATCAGAAGTCACGTAAAATCTATGTTATTTTTCAATATAGTCACTGTGAGACATTGTCACTTGAGACATTT
Source organism: Caerostris darwini (assembly GCA_021605075.1). Lineage (NCBI taxonomy): Eukaryota > Metazoa > Arthropoda > Arachnida > Araneae > Araneidae > Caerostris > Caerostris darwini. The sequence goes on along the minus strand of BPLQ01011087.1, from coordinate 714,115 downwards.
ATCATACCGGTAGACGAGTTCTCTAATACCCTCTTCATAATAGGTTTCCGCTGGAGTATTGAGATAGATCTCCATTGCGTCTTGAAGCTCTTTGTTGTGACTTTTTTTCCCGTATCTTTCATCTGCTATGGAAAGAGGTGAGTCACTCGATGCCAGGTATAGGCAGGGTGATCGTACATTTCCTATTGAAACTGTGCAAGAAGCTATTTGATTACCACAGCAGTATGCGGTCGTGGGTTACAATGGTTGAAAACAATTCCAGCCAAATTCCAGCATATATTATACAGAGTTATATAGCTCAGCTTGTTACTTAGCAGGTCTATCGGAGGTTGAAATATGGACAATTCTCTCTTAATATGGAAAATTTATTTCGAAAAACAGAAATTTTAATCTTTAATTATCTGAAAATTACTAATATTTTGGTCCGCTATTATGTTAATTTGAAAATTACTAACTTTTACACAATGACTAATAAGCCTTAAGTGTGCACAAGATGACCATAGAGCGACAAACCAAACCTATGACTAATAACGAATCCCGATTTTAAACCTACAATATAGATTCATTTTATGTGTTTTTTATAACATTTTATTTTAAAATATTTGAACGATAAAAATTTATTTTATACTATTTTTATTATATATTTTTATTGGTGCTTTTATCAGATTTTAAATCATAATCATTATCAAATGCATGTGCGAAATTTCAAAGTTTCATAATAAGAGTAAAACATTACGATACATATTGTTATTTTTAAAGAAATGCTATTAAACTAGAGGTCAAAAACGCATAAATAGAGCATAGATCCGAGTAATGTAGCTCGACTTGTTACTTAACAGCTCTATCGGAGGTTGAAATATGAAAAATTCCCTCTTAATATGGAAAATTTATTTCGATGAACATAAATATTAGTCTTTAGTTATCAGAAAATTACTAATATGTTGGCCCTCTATTATGTTAATTTGAAAATTACTAATTGTTAGTCTATGACTAATAACGAATCCCGATTTTAAATCCATAATATAGGTTCATTTTATACATTTTTTATAACATTTCATTTTATAATATTTTTATTTTATATTTTTTCAGGAGTGTTTTTTTTCATATTTTTAAACATAGTCACTATCAAATACACGTGTAATATTTCAATATTTCTTAATAACCTAGTAAAGATTTACGATACATATTGTTATTTTTAAAGAAATACTATTAAACTAGAGGCTAGAACGAATGACTAATAGCTACTACTCTATGACTGATAACGAATCCCGATTTTAAATACATAATATAGATTCCTTTTATACATTTTTTTATAACATTTTATTTTATAATATTTTAGCTTTATATTTTTTCAGGAGTGGTTTTTTTCTCATATTTTTAAACATAGTCACTATCAAATACACGTGTCAAATTTAAATATTTCTTAATAACATAGTAAAAATTTAAGATACATATTGTTATTTTTTAAACTAGAGGCTAGAGCAGGACCTCTATTTTTAAATGACCCATGACTTTTACTTGATTTTTTATTCTTCAGAATAAAAAATTAAGCATTTATTTGTTAGTCATCGAATTCATACATATTAGTTACAATAAACATAACTTATTTGGCTGATTAATATACCGATTATTTAAATCTTGGATAAAATAAAAGGCTTGCTGTAAATATATTCTAATAAAAAATGAACTTGATAAAACATTAAATAGTATGTAAATTATAACAGCTGTAAATATTAAAAATAAATTAGAGCGGACATCCATTTTTTGCCTTTGTGAAGGTAGGCACGAAGGTAAAAAATTTGTAAACCACTGACATAACGTATTAACTTCTTTTATTAAAATAAATATGCTCTAGGGATATTTTCGTATTCAAATTATTTATGTTCACATAAAATAAAAATAAAAATATTTCGGGTGTAGGAATCTACATTTCGGAAAATAGAAATCTTAAATAATAAAAATCTTCAATGATAAATAAATCTTAATCAATTAATTAATGTAGGAAGGCAGCATTTACGAAAATGTTCTAAATAATATCTAGAAATGTGTTGAAAAGTTTATAAGTCATTTATAAGAGCAGTATTTTTCCTAAAAATAAAAACACACGCTAAAATCATGAGTGAAGAAAGTATTCGTACATCTTTAATTGTATTAAAAAATTGAAATTACAATCCTTGAAATAAATATTTTATAGAAAACTAATATACATAGGAGCATAGTACTTTATATTTTATATATTATTTTAATTAAAACAAATTAATCGTTCACTTATTTAAAACCGCAAAATCAAATTAGATTTGTATAAATATTCGTACAGTCCCAATAATTTATGATTTTTTTCACAAATATTTTACAATTAATTTTTATTTGGATATCTTTCGATTTTTATAAAAGTTTGTAATCTTCGAGACATAAACTCGGCCAGTTTTGAAATAAGTGAATTCGAAATATATTTTTATCGTTCTTAAAGATAAATTTTTAGATCTTTACTAGAAATGCATCTAATGTTACCTAAAACATCCCCAAAAGGCTCGGAGAACTCTTTATACGTATAACACCCAAAGCCAGTATTCAAAGCTGCATATTTAGGTTCATTATCGTTCATAAAAGCCTAATCACGATTAAATACCTTTTTGGCAGCACTAGATTGTAAAATATTTTTTTAATATAACAAAGTACATATTATGGTTCATGGTCCAATCTATAATGGCCGAATTTCCTATACTAGAAGCCCGCATACCTTCCCAAATAAGTATAGAACCTCCATCGTACTTCGCTATTAAAAAGATTCGTTGGATACATTTTTTCTGTTTTTTTTTTTCTTTTTCACCTCACTTTTCTCGTTCTATCAGATCCCAAAAAGTTGAACTAACTCTCATCCTACAAAATGAGTTGTGGTTCGGAATCCACTTTAAACTGTTGGTCCTGGTCTGATTAGGTCTCGTGTGCATAAGATGACCGTAGAGCGACAAACCAAACCATCACATTACAAAATAACTTTTTTCTATTTTTTCGAAATTCAGAAAAGGGATGTAGGTTTTTTTTGTAGAAAAATTATGCTAATAAGAAGTAATACTTTCCTTATTATTTATATATAGAAAAAAATACGTATAATATTTATTATGAAGAGATATTAGACATTTCGACAACTGGATTTTCAAAATCTCATTAGGTCGTTAAAATAAATTAAAAAGTTCTTTAATTTACCTCTGGGATAGTTTAGATTGTCCTTGGAGATCTGATGGATTTGGTTTGTCTCTCTACAGTAATTTTTTAGACACTCTAGGCTAATTAGACCGGGACCTACAGTTTAACATGGACTCCGAACCCCTCACTATAATCCATGCCTCCACCAGGATTCAAACCTGAAGTCTGTGGTACCAACGGCTAGATCACTAGCCAATTGGCCATCAGGCCGCTTGCAGTTTTAGGAGCACTAATCATCGATTTTTTTTTCGTTGACTGACAGTGAATCGATTATTGCAAGAGCTGAGGAGAATTGGCTTATCGATGTTTGCTTGGTGCAGCATTAGAAAGAATTCGAATCCTTTAATCATTGACTACAGGGTAGAACTAGATCTACCAATCAGAATTGAAATTTTATTAAATGTTTTATCTTCTTGATGAAATTTTAAAATGCCTTTTTCAAAATAGCAGTCTCCAACGCTTTTTCAATATTCTAAAAGTTCGAACAAAATTTCTTTTTCAATATATACATTGAAAAGCAAGTTTTCATTTTTAAAATCACAACAATAAAATATGCATGTTTCGTGTATTCGAATACTTTTTACACCTTCAAAATTTATTCCCTTTAGATTTTAATTAATTCTTTAATTAATTATTTAGATTCTTTAATTAATTTTTTAGATTTTTTTATTTTATTTTTAAATAAAATTAAAAAGTATTTTGATAATTACTTGAAAATTCCAAGTTCGTTCGAATAATTTTAGAAACTTTTTATAATATTTTTTCATGAAATGTGTTCACCTCTAATTAATAAAAACGTGTTTTTCATTGTGAATCGGCACTATAAGCATGTTATCTACCTTTATTATAGATAAAAGTTATATATTTAATACAATTTTAGTTATGATGATATGTGTACTCAATTCCTTTAATCACATAAATTCAAAAAAGAAAATTTATTATTTTTATATAAATTTATTTTTATGTTTTTCGGAAATGTATAAATTTCAAAATGTTTTGATTACTTTAAGGTATCTTTGTTGTAATTATTTTATTAATGGCATAAAATATTCATGGCATGGAATAAATAAAAATATTCATGGCATGGAATAAAATAAAATATTCATGGCATGGAATAAAATAAAATATTCATGGCATGGAATAAATAAAAATATTCATGGCATGGAATAAAATAAAATATTCATGGCATAGAATAAAATATTCGTGGCATGGAATAAAATAAAATGTATATATTTTTAGATTAAAGCCGAAGATCAAATTTCTTTGCAAATTAAAAATCAATGCAATAAATAAACTGTCCACGTGCTTTTTAAAATAATGACATTTTTTTTAATTCTAAATAGTTTGAGTAAATACACTGAGGGTGACTATAGTTAAAAATGTTCTTCATTATTTTACGATAATCTGTATAACTCCTCCCGTTTGGATTCAATTTATAAAAAGTTTAAAAGCAGTTAACTGAATGAAATGCTAACTTAGTTAAAACACCTGATCCAGTGTATTTAAACTTAAAAATTGTAATTTCTAGTTTAAACAAATTTTTATAAATTCTTGAGTTTTCCGTAATTTGTTGATTTTTTTTTAAGGAATGGATGATACCGAAGAATAAAATTAGGGGTTTTTTCTTGCAAAGTACTTTTAAAACAACGGTGCCGAAACTATAATTTGAACTATCTGCTAATTTGCTCCGTTTATCCCTGTTCCTTTCATTTTTTTTATCTCGAAATCTTGATGCAACAATTTTTCAAGTTTCATTTGCCATTTTTATCTTACACAAACGATTCAATAGCAGCTAAAACTACCTAATATAAAAACTGATATAAGAAACACAGATGCACGAAGTAAAAAAAGGGAAAAAAAAAGACTTAGCCAGAGGTTAAGATCAGCAAAACAAAGAGAGTGGAAACAAGAAACCATTTCAAAGGAAAACAGAAAAAAAAAAAATTACCAAGCTAAGGAGAGAAAAAAACTTTAGAATTGCTTTTCATTAGAAACAAGAGGGAGAAGGCGATTTTACGTGAATGCAGTTTTGCGCTGAAATCAGCCAACTATTGATCCTAGCAGAGCAAACAGCCAATGAACGAAACGAGGATAAAAAAAAGTTGCTCAATTTCCCACAGGCTCTAACACTCGTCCACCCACCATCCCTGTAATAGAGGACTGGCAACATTTGGTCTTTCACTGCCATTTGGCAAGCATAAGCCAAGGTGGCTTTTTTGTGCAACTCCTTATTAAACGGAATTCAAGACTGGCAGATAAATGAGAGAAATTCTCTAAAAGCTCAGCCTACAGAATCATGAATTTCTAGCAGAATTCATGGTAATGTTTATGCTCGCTAAAAGGGCTTTTCTGGAAATGTAGCTAATATTAAGGTTATGCGAAAAGAAAACGACATAGTAAAACGCACTGGACTAAACCGAAGACGTTTATGGGGATACAAAATAGGGCCAAACACTTAGAAGCACAAATAACATGAAGTTTGTCAGAAAGGATAAGTATTGGTCCAAAAGGCGAACTTTTCTTGGGGGTTTAACAACTAATTTTATGGCGCATTTTATTTAGCATGTTGTCCAGAAAAATCACAAGATGTATTTAAAAGTTTTTTCCACGCACAAAACTTTACAGATATTAAAAATTAGAGAGAATTACTTTATAATTATTTTACTGTGTATTGTTGTATTGTAAAAAAAATTATGACAATTTGCAGTTATTAAAAATTAGAGTGAATTACTTTAATTATTTTCCTGTGTATTGTTATATTGTAAGTAAAAATTGTGTGACAGTTGACAGTTATTAAAAATTAGAGTGAATTACTTTATAATTATTTTCCCGTGTATTGTTGTATTGTAAGTAAGCATTTTGTGAAAATTTACAGTTATTAAAAATTAGAGTAAATTACTTCATAATTATTTCCCTGTGTATTGTTATATTGTAAGTAAAAAGTTTGTGACAGTTTACAATTATTAAAAATTTGAGTGAATTACTTTATAATTATTTTCCTGTGTATTGTTGTATTTTAAGTAAATATTTTGTGACATTTTACAGTTATTAAAAATTATAGTGAATTACTTTGTAATTATTTTCCAGTGTATTGTTGTATTGTAAGTAAATATTTTGTAAAATCTTACTTACTTTTATAAGGCTCATGTTATAATTGTGCGGGGAATGAAAATATTGCATATAGTTAAAATTTAAAAAAAATACAATATGTCTTTTCTCCTAATCAATACATTTTCTAAATCTAGAAATATTCAATTCTAAATAAAAATGAAACTTAAATTTAATTTTTATAATCTCAGTCGATTCAAATGAACTAAGAAACCATTATCTAAGACAAAAAGTAACATTAATTTTATAATCTTATTACTTTCTTCTTAACATTCTTCCATTTCATTTTTAAGAATTAATCAATGATATTTATAATTTTTATTTTGAACACAAGTATCTAAGACGCAAAGTAACATTAGTTTAATAATCTTATTACTTTCTTCTTAACGTTCTTACATTTCATTTCTAAGAGTTAGTTAATGATATTTATAATTTTTATTTTGAACACAAGTATCTAAGACACAAAGTAACATTAGTTTAATAATCTTATTACTTTCTACTTAACTTTCTTCCATTTCATTTTTTAAGAATTAGTTGATGATATTTATAATTTTTATTTTTAACCAAGTGAATTTATTATTCTACAAAAAAATTATTCCTATACTAATATATTTCTGTTATTATAAACTTCAAACGAAGGCTTGAAAACTAAGTAAAATTTTTAAAAATTATTAGCACGCCTGATTCTAAACACTCATTATCATTTGCGAAAAGTGTAATCAAGCCTCCTTAAATGTTACGAAATCACCCTATAAATTGGACGGATTGATGTTCATTTGAATTCCAAAATGAGCTTCTGGTTTAATTAAAAACTAGCGCAGCCATCGTAGAGATTCGTTTAGTAACTGAAAGTCACGAATTTCAGCTCTTCAATGATCGTATGGATGAAGGTTTTGGGACATGGTATGACACAAGTGCTCATTTAGGTTCTCTGTTTATATTAATGACAAATATTTCGAGTACGTACACGCATCATTTTAACTCGTTATTATATAAGGGGTTATTTGTTTATCGAGATTGTTTCCTGGCAGTTAGGTTTGAAGTTGATTAAAATAATAAGTGCGCTTGGCTGTGAATTAGAATTTAGAGGAGGGATGCTAAATTAGTTTCTGATAAGCATATGTATCATATTATAATTAAAATATAATAATGTCCTGTTGTCCTTAATTTTATAATAGCCGATTTAAGAATATATCTCCCAATCAGAATCTCTGAAATTATTTTAATAAGACTTTTCTTCGTCATTTGATTATATTCATAAATTACTTTCGTATTATCAGGGAATTTCGAAGACTTCACTTGACTTTGAGATTTATGCTCGCGTTAGCTGCTTTATCTGAATTTACTCTTGAGAAGAAATCAGAAACAAGTAATATAAAAAAAGTTTTTTTAAATCAATTCCTACTTTCTTTTCACTATATTGCAGAAAGTCCTTTATAAATAATTTTTATTCATTTTTTTTTAATTTAGAAAAAATTCTCTCTCTCCCACACACACTTTTTCTCTCTCACATACACACTTTCCATCTATCTCACTTTATTCACATGTTTCATTTTCCATTTTGATCCCTTCTTGACTCAGACTAGAACCCAGAATGAAAAAAGAATCTGAAAAAGAAATTTTTTTTCCAGCCATCTACACGCTTCGCCACTGACGGTATTTATTCTTAAATTTATATCCAGCTAAATATCTTACATAAGAGAAATTTTTTCTCCAATATAAATCTAAAATTAATTAATTAAATTTAATTAATGAATTAATATTTGAAAAAACTGTATTAACATCAAGTGTCATCCACTATAAGTTTAAAAAAATGTATTTGAACTTGAGTGGATGAATAAAATTATTTTATTAACGATTGAAAATTTGAACAAGATATCTAAATATATATAGGAAGAGTGTCAACTAATAGTAGGAATTGAAAAAGAAATAAGAAAAGATAATACAAATAAAAACAGATCTTCAGATAATCAGTGGACTTTGACTGATTCCAAAAGTATTAATGAAGAAGCACCAAAATGTGATGTCGTGCAGAATTTCTGTCACGAAACAATACACAAAGGTTAATACACACACAAAAACTACGTAATTTTTCGTAGAAAATTAAGTATTGATATAGTTTTATAATAAGGTTCGTCGCTCATATCAAATAACCAAGAATAAGATATGACTTTATATCCAAAAGCCTATTTTAACTTTTCTCTTTGTACTTCATATTTGGTGCATTGGAATAAAAGATGTTCGTCGTTTTCAGGTTTTTTGCATATTGACCACAGTGAAGATTTTAATCCAAATCTATTGAGTCTTATTTTAGAAAGATAGGTTTTGGTGAGAAATCTTGAAATTAGTATTTCGTCTTTTCTATTGATAGGTAAGTGACGATGAATTGATTTGATACTATTTAAATGCATAAGAAATTTCCAAGACTTTCGTTGTATTAACAAGTTCAGTTCACATATGCATTATTTATAATACATTACATCCAGATTACAATAAAATTTTACATAAATTGTTGTTTATATTGTATTTAGAAAATGTTGAAGAATTTGAAATGTGAAATGGGCGTGTTTGTACTAATTGCATTGGCTAGCATCAAATTCCCCCCTGTAAAAAAATTGTCTTTTTTTTTTAGATTTCAAAATATTAAATTCAAATAAACAAACACAATTATTCTATCTATCGTGTAACATTTTTGACAGGAAGAATTGATATAAAGTGAAGTATATATGTTCCAGAAACTTTGATAGCACTGACAAATCAAAGTTTATGGAACTTTTGAATTGAGTTAAAGAGAAATTCGCCTAATAAGAGGTTCTGAATCAATGGTGGTTTCCATACATTTATTTCATTCCAGTAGCATTTCTCCTTTCTTTTTCGTAAAAAATAATATACAATATTTATTACAGTACAGTACAATAGGGCATTTTGCATTACTTTATTTATTACAGTACAGTAGAATAAAGTTATTTTAAAGAAGAGTGCAGTACAACATAGTACGATATTTTCCAAACAGTACATTTCTTGTTCAAGCATTCTTGTTGAAACCGTGCTATTCTTTAGTTTTTGGATTCCATTGCACCTTGCATTATGAAATCTGTCTATCCTAGTTATAAAATTGTAAATCTGAAGTCAGTGAAATCATGAAGTCAATTCATAGAAAGAAGTTACGAAGCCAATAACTTATAGTATATAATTTCTTGGACTTATTAATTCTTTTCAAGTGACGAGTAAATAAAGTGAAAGATTTGGATAATTGAAAAATTTACACGCCTAAACAAGGCCAAAATAAAAGTAAATATTTTTGTCCAACCTGAAGTGAAGCAATTGTTTCAAGATTTAATTTCAGAAACAAACTGAATCTGACAACGAAAGAATCTTGAAATGCTTTTGAAAACACATGCAAAAACTTTTATTGAAATAAAGAGGATTCACAATAGGAGAGAGGTACAATAGGATTCTCCATCGCCACTTTATGGACATAATGTGGATTAAACGCTCTCTCTTTCCTAAAAATTGACTCTTGAACAACACCGATGCAGATATGTCGCTGTTTGTGGCCGAAACCAAATTCCTCCAGCGGTTTATAATCTTTGAGCTGGTTCCAATGTTTTGAAACGCTTTTTATGATATGAATACATATCATTTGCTGACAGAATAGTACAGTGGATTGGCTCAAGCGTAATCATTGGTTTATCACAAGAGTTCTCGTACATGGACTAGCTTCTGCAAAATGTAGGATATTCTCCTCACTATCAAATGTCTATGCCGTTGGATTCTTATTCATTAGAACTCTCATGAACGAGAATCCTTCACACAGCCTCTGTTGCAGTATGACGAAGAGTATACTTCCTCATAAAGCGTTCCTAGTACAAACGCATCGTGGTGCGCCCGTTACAGTTATCTTACATCACAAGCTGGAGGTTTAAGTTGGTTACACTGGACTTCATAGCAATGGAAGTCTGTTCGCTTCTTAACTTTGAAGTCCACATTAAAATTGCATAATGATACAGGAGATGTTTGATTTGGAAATAACCTGTAACCTCATGCATCCAAGAAACGGATTCATAGGTAGGATATCTGTGCGTGGAGTGATATTTCTTTGGGCAGGAACGTATAATCCTTGTCTTTTCACTTGGAATTGCGAGTACTTAAATCTATACAGAGGACATCCTTTATGATTATGCATGCAGTTATGTTGGTGAATCAAATAGAAATTCCGTACAACGAGACGACAACGCTAGTCCACTTAAGGATCGTACCGTAGAATATCATCTTTAACAGCAAACAATCCAAGTGCTTGGAGTGTTCATCTTCGATAAGTATACTTGGATCACATAGATTGTTTTTGAGATTATCTAAAGAAATTTTTCGCTGATCTCAAGCTCTTATTTATTTTTGAAACCCCATAATCAACAGCTTCATACATCGTTTTATTTTATATCGTTATGCACTGTTTGTTATCTCATTATCCTTAGATGTTATATCTTTATATTTTCAGAGCTATCACATTACATTTCTTGCGATAATTGACACATCTGATTTGTTAAATCTATGAATGTGTTAAATTCTAAAAAATAACAATTGCCTAGTTATTTTGTTATATGTCATCTTATTGTGTGTTAAGTAATATAACTCAGTTTTAATAAAAGAATTGTATTAATTTTTAAATGATTGATATTTTTGAAAGTTTACTTTAATTTAAGGAAACCAGTGAATATTATTTAGTTAAAATAAAAAATCATGCAATTTAAATTGTTATATTTAATTATTATTGCATTCTTGTAAAAGACACTTAAAATAAATTTAATTTGCGCAATCACATCCTCAGGATGTAATTTACATTGAATACTCAACTTGTATCAGTTTAGGAGAAAACAAATAAATGAGCTGCATCATCTTGTCTATGAGGTTTCTATACAGAAGAGGCTTGGAGAGCCTTCTCCTAGCTTCTACTTGGTATAATAGCAGATTTGTCTCCCTTCTTTTCCCTCACTGACAAGCATTCGGGTTCTGTCTCTGGCGATCCTACTTTGTTGCTAGTATCAAAGGCCGAGCCCTTAGCAATTGGATCCACCTTTTCCATTGATTCGAATGTTTTCTTGAGGTCCCCTTATTTTTTGTCGCCTCTCTTATCGTCGCCACTGCTGAACAAAGACACTTCAGACGTTCGCCTAGAAATAACGCCAACTTGTATTCGATAGCTAAGTGATCAATCATAGCAGACTCCCGAACTAAGCAATCTTTTTATACAGTACCACATTTCTTGTAATAAGCTTTGGATAAAGGCTGGCTAGTCGGATCAACTGCAGGCGGTATCTGCTTACAGACAGGACTTTCTTCGTAGCTTATTCATTTATGATGTAGGAAGCAGTATTTTTTGTATAGGTATTTAAGAAAGGATGGAAGTATTGTTTTACATGTTAGGTCTCACAGATTTTTCTTTATTGCCAGCATAAAAAATTAGAAAGGATAAAGGATGGCCATTCTGGACGGTGTCAATCAAACTGAGACGGGGATCTCCAGTTTAAAAAAATAGTGTCTTGGGCATAAACATATGTTTTTGTAAGGTAGCAGAAATAATTATTTATAACATATTCAACGAAAGTATTATGAATTCTAAAAAAAACCACTATTTTGTAATATTTTTGTCACTATAATGTAAATATAGGGTTAAATGAAAATACAAGAAATTGAATTTCTTTAGGACAATTAAGTATAGAAATATTTTCCGATGCAAGCAATAATATAATCAAATTTTAAATTTTATTATTCTTAAACTTCCAAATATTTTGTTTAAAACATTATATCCTATCATCACTTTAAATAAAAACTGTATAAATTATTTATTTGAACATTTAAATTTACATTAGTTCAAATGTATTTAATATGCGTTTAGCATTTTACTAAAATGTAAATGTTATACAAAAGCAAATACAACAATGTCCCTATCAGAGAAAGTAATAAATCATTTGCCAAATATAGTTGCAACAATGTAGTCATGTATTGTAACCATTCAATAGTTTTCCCCATTGGATTCTTGCAAATTTTTACTGATGTGACATACGCTTTGTTTGATTGATTATTGAGTTTGATTTTTAATTAAATAACTAATGATAGCTTATTTAATTTCAATATATGTATAATGTAATTTAAAGTTTGCTAAGAACCTAACAACAAACAAAAGCTTTTGCATGTAAATATATAATAACATATATTAGTTGGAATTTTATAAGACGTATTTGTAACAATACCAATATGCAAAAATAGCGCTGCAAAGATCGATCCCTGTATTTGAAGAGTTAGAAATGACACCAAATAAAGCGACTAAAATGTTCAACCTCTTCGATAAGTTGCACTTTTCTAGACGAAACACGAAAGGTACAAAAAAAACGTAATTATGTCCTTACGATTTTAAATAAAGTCTTAAAATAAAAGTCGATTTTCTGCTGTCTTGAAATATGATTGAGTTTGTTGTGAAAATGTGAAATGTATTTGAAATGGGATTGAAAATTATTGAGTTTAATTTTTTAATTGAATAATTAATAATAATTATTTAATTATATATATATATCATGGGAATTGCAAGTTTGCTAAGAGCCTAACAACAAACAAAAGCTATGGCATGTAAATATAAAATTCTAACTAATATATATTATTCTGTAATAGGTATTTGTAACAATACCAATGTATAACACAAAAATAGTATTGGAAAGATCGATTCCTTTATTTGAAGAGTTAAAAATGACATCAAATAAAGCAACTAAAATGTTCAACCTCTTCAATAAGTTGCACTTTTCTTGGCGAAACACGAAAGGTACAAAAAGACGTATTCATGTCCTTACGATTTTAAATAAAGTCTTAAAAGAAAAATCGATTTCCCCCTATCTTGAAATGTGTTGAAGAAAAAGATTTTTTAAAGGATTCGCTTCAATAATCAATCATGCCTCTAGACGAAATAAATTTCCAATATGTACCCTAAAGTAAACATCGCTCGCGAGGCGTTAAGATTTTGCAAGAGCCCAACCCTGTTGAATGTAGACTGAAGATCTGTTTGGTTTGATTGAATAATATAGGAAACCTTTCTTGGGGTTTTCCATTACATTATCGTCGATGCTTTAGATGAGATGAATCGACTGCTTTTTTGTTGTTGTATATTTAAGCATCTCAAAAGAAACAGGACGCTTAAAAATCTTTCTTTTTTGAAGAGATTGGAGTTATCTGAGTGTCCCTACACTCTCAGACAATTGTTTTTTTTCTTTCAAGTTTGAAGGAAGAAAGCCTGAATGGAAATAGATTGAGTATAGGTGAAAAATGAGGAAAGTGTCATTTCACTCAAAAAGCTGGATAAGTTTCAGTCATATCACTTTAAAATATTCCATATGTCAATTTTTATTTCTATATTTCTTATTTTAAGTAAATTTTTACGATGATTTCCTTTTTAAAATACAACCATCTTTTTTTTTTAAATATAATAAATAATATCCATATTTTTAAACATAATAAATAATATCCATATTTTTTAAACATAATAAATAATATCCATAATCTTTTTAAATATAATAAATAATATTCATATTTTAATATAATAAATTTTATCCATATTTTTAATATAATAAATAATATCCATATTTTTAATATAATAAATAATATCCATATTTTTAATATAATAAATAATATCCATATTTTTAATATAATAAATAATATCCGTCTTTTACTGAAAAAAACTTGATTAAATTTTCTTCTTGCATTAAATTCTTGTTTTATTCAGTATAGCCTTGTCTTAAAGTAAATAAAATAAATAATTGTTAATAAAGATAAGTGCCAAAATAAATAACTAAACAAATACAAATTATGTTATGATTAATCTAATCAGTAATATCTGTATTTAATACTATGTATATACCTCCAATGCTATTCATTAATGTATTGTTGTTAAACTATTTCAATAATTTTTTTCTGAAGTTAATTCACCCAAATAAGTTTAACTATGATAACAAAGGATATAGATTACCCTCTTCATATACGTTCTTTCTTTACATGATAAAAGAATAAATTACTAGTTTATTCTTTTTTTCTTTTGTTAGTGATAAGGTAACGCAAGTTTGATGATGACTAAATTACCAGAGATAGATTACCAAATTAGAGAATAATGTAAATTACAAAATCTATTTAAAAAAATAACGGATAATGACTTTCAAATCTTATCAAGGTCAAAGACACTTCCAAGGAATGTTTTTGTTCACAGAAAAATCTACTTTTAAGCTTTAAATGGGTTTTATAGAACAAATTAGAATAAATTTGTCATATTAAATATTAAATAGAATAAAGGCTGAATTAAGTGGGCATCTTGCTTTTTAGTCCATTATTTTTATGATAAGTTACTGTTATATTGCACGCAATAATTCTTGCGAAATTTTCTCAAAATATGTAAATTCTTTAGAGTTTGAGATATTATTAAATTTGGCACAGACTGCGCATTTTTTGTTTCAAATATGATTAAATTATATTATGAATGGAAGTGAAAACGTTCCAAAAATAACTCCATATTCTAAGATAAAATTCTTGGTATCAACAACGCCCTAGAATATTCGTAAACTTCAATTGCTTCAGTATCAGTTTAGACAGACAGCCAATCAAGTCTAACTGTCATCCTTAATTCTAAAATTCCCCATCTAGCTGCCAGAGACACTGAGATAGACACTGAGAAAACAGTGAGATAGACTTCCTAAAGCAAACGTTATAAATGGCGACTCAATTTTTCTGTATTCCTTTTCACTTCTCAAAAATTAATTAAATAATTGTCTTTTAAATGATTGGAACAAGATCGATGTCAAAGCAACATAGAACGGAAAACTTTCGAAATCATTCCTAAAGTCTCCAAAAATTACAGAATTCTTCTAGAGAAGAAATTTTGTTTATAAATGGTCATGACCCATTTACAACATACCTTGAAAGTTTCAACCTCTCAGAAAATGATTTCTACTCATTTAGAGCAACTGGAAAACCATTCCATTATGCAATATATTCTGTGGCACAGAAATATAATTTACAACCTATGAACCAGATGAAAATCATCAAATTAATTAACTTCATAGAAAAAAATTAACATTCAATTATTTCAAGACACTATTAATCCGTAAGTACAAATTTGAATTCTTTGCACCCATTCTATCACTTCAAACAAAAGTATTTCTTTTTTTGTAGAATGAAAGCAGCCATTATTATTTTGTATGCCATGGCATACTTTATTTTTCACAGTTTTATCACAGTTATTGATTCCTTTTGTATTTTATACTTCCCTTTTTACTCATGCTTAAGTTAGTTACATAATATCATAGGCTGTTTGTCTTTTTTGTACTACAATTCCTTGTACGCACGTAATTCTGTAATTGTAAGTTTTTATTTTGTTTATTATTATTTCTACCCCTTCACCATTTTAACTAGTAAGGGACCACATATTTCTGAGTACAGGGGTTAGGTGTAGAATAAAGTTAAATAAAAGTGGTTACAACTGCAGAAGATCTGAGGTGGGTGGGTGTAGCTGTTCCATGTTTCCTTGCAGCTGCAAGTAGTGGCCATCTAAAGCACTTGTAGCTCGAAGTCCTCCTTAACTATATCTTCTAGGAACTGATAACGGTTTCATAAATGTTTCCGCAGTTTATGAATTAGAGAAATGTTTACACAGTTAAGAAAGGTTTACACCGTTGAATTAGTAAATGATTTACCCAGTTAAATACACTGTTTATGATTATTATCACAATCTATCCTCTTACAACAAAGACTTGACTCTACCACTTCTATTCACCCAATGATTTGCCATTGTAATTCTTCAAATAAATGATGTCGAGTTCTCACATATAAAACATGGCTAAATCGAAATTTCATTACCTAGTTTCTACTTTCAGAAACAGCGGACTTTTAAGCCTGTTTCCGGCCACGTGTGCAATATTAAAAAACAACAGCTCGATTAATCTGTATATCATATTATGATGCAGTATTACTTTTCATGAATACTTAATTTTATTGAAAGTGTACTTATTTTTAGCAGGTTTTAATCAAAGAATTTCTTCCTTAATTTTTGAAAAGAGTATATACTGGAATTACAATTCAAAATGAAAAATTTGAAGTTTTATAAAAAAAATGTTTGTCGCAAAATCATCTATGATGAATAATATGAGTCATATTTAAAACAAATACGTAAAGCTAACGTTTGTAAATTAATGTAAAGAAGATAAAGTTTCCTGTAACTTTTTTCTGACTCCAAAAATAAACAGTATTATTTCAATTTTTTTTCTGTTTAGGTCTATGTTTAGTTTCAAGGTTAAAATGTTAAATACAACAATGTAAATTAAATAGTCATATGTAATTAAAGCTATTTTGTTTAATTTGACTTTTTCCAATGTTTTACATGAAAACTAAAAAAAATGTAAAGTGGAAAACAATTCTTATCTATTCAATTTTCAATTTTTTTCATATACATTTTTCTTTTCTTTTTTTATCCTAAGAATTATTTGAGATCATTTTGTGACACTTATGAATAAAAATTAAGCTTACATTCCAATTTATCTCACATACTTGACGACGAAGTAATTAAGGGATGGTACTGTGCCAACTATTTTCTCCAATTTATATGTATATTCCAAAATTGAAAAACACTTTGCTGATTAATAAATTCGCCATATTTGGTAACGGTGATGCGTTAGAGCAAACTCTGTGTTCCACATATGTGTACCACTAACAGAGGGGGATGAAGAGAGAAATTAAAAAGATGGGGATTAAACTGCATTTTTATTGATATATGATTTAATCAAATTTTCGTTTCTGTAGTAGTCAAAGAATTCATTGAAAAATTATTATTATTAAATATACAAAGTTTGCTGATTTAAATTCAAAAACAATTTATATTTATAACACTTAAGCATTTATCTTTAAATAATTCAATACATTATTTTTTATTTGTATTATTCACTTACTCCTCCACTATAAGTAACAGTTTTTCACCTCCTGTGGTACAAAAATAATCAGTTTTCTTCTTTACAATGATTTCCTTCAGACACTTATTCCTTGCACCCCGAGAAATCTCCCTAAACAGGGTTTATCTTCCTCTTCAATAGAATTGTTTCCAACTGAAAAACCGAAATTACGCCTCATGTTCTTCAGGAAAAATTCACCTCCGTCAGGATCCGATGGATGCAATTCCAAATACTTCAATTTCCCAAATGTACTTACTAAGATTAAACGCTTCTTTTTGAAATTCAAGTAGTCCCTGCAGCTCCCCTCTCAGCGGAAACAACTGAATAATAATAGATCATCTACTCTCACGTTTTATTGATGGCTACTAAAATTTCTTTCCGGTGAATACTTTGTTCAGGATCATTAGACTGACAATGTCACGATTTTCTAAGGTTGAAAGAAATTGAGCAAATTGAAACTTGAATACAACAACTGATAGTAAGGATGGAAACAAAAGGGGAATAATGAAGTAAAAGTTAACTTTATTATACTTTAAATGCCTTTTTTGAAGTGCTAATATTTACATTGAAATTTGAAATAAATATATTTTATTTCAAATTTCAAATTCGATTTTTTCACGATTTTCTAAGGTTGAAAGATATTGAGCAAATTGAAGTCTGAATACAACAACTGATATTAGGAAGGAA
This sequence comes from Caerostris darwini, assembly GCA_021605075.1. Classification (NCBI taxonomy): domain Eukaryota; kingdom Metazoa; phylum Arthropoda; class Arachnida; order Araneae; family Araneidae; genus Caerostris; species Caerostris darwini. The sequence continues at coordinate 696,140 of BPLQ01011087.1, read as the reverse complement.
ACAAAAGGGGAATAGTAAAGTAAAGGTTAACATTAAAATACCTTATATGCTTTTTTTTAAGTGCTAAAATTTACATTGAAATTTGAAATAAATTATATTTCTCACGATTTTCTAAGGTTTAAAGAAATTGAGCAAATTGAAGTTTGAATACAACAACTGATATTAAGGATGAAAAGAAAAGGGGAATAATGAAGTAAAAGTTAACATTATTATACTTTAAATGCCTTTTTTTGAAGTGCTAAAATTTACATTGAAATTTGAAATAAATATATTTTATTTCAAATTTCAAATTCGATTTTTTCACGATTTTCTAAGGTTGAAATATATTGAGCAAATTGAAGTCTGAATACAACAACTGATATTAAGGATGGAAACAAAAGGGGAATAATAAAGTAAAGGTTAACACTAGAATACTTTAAATGCTTTTTTGAAGTGTTAAATTTTACATTGAAATTTGAAATAAAATATATTTGTGACTTTTTTCTAAGGTTAAAAGAAATTGAGCAAATTGAAGTTTCAATACAACAGCTGATATCATGATGGAAACAACAGGGGAATAATAAAGTAAAGATTAACAGTATAATATTTTTTTTTTTTTTTTTTTTTTGAACTGCTGAAATTTACATTGAAATTTGAGATAAAATATATTTGTCACGATTTTCTAACGTTGAAAGAAATTGAGCAAATTGAAGTTTGAATACAACAACTGATATTAAGATGGAAACAAAAAGGGTATAATAAAGTAAAAGTTAACATTATAATACTTTAAATGCTTTTTTGAAGTGCTAAAATTTACATTGAAATTTGAAATAATTTTAACGTTATAGAAAATCTGGTCGAGGGAAAATATATTCTGATTTTGAGAAAAAAAAACCCTGATAGTTGAAAGCTGGATAAGAGAATCTGAAATAATTTTCAAACTATTTGTGTTTTTAAACGTCTGAGATTCAATGAATGGTTTTATTAATGAAGATCATTTTGTTTTATTATAATTCAGTCACCCATTCGTATTTATTATTTCATCTATTAAATTATATCTCCAATATGAAGCAATATTAATATAGAAGTTATACAACAGAAGAATTCTACATAAGAATTTTTTATATTTGTCATAAAATTTGAATTTAATGCTTACAGAAGTTATAATTTTTTTGCAAAATAACCTCAAACTTTATTTTAAAAGTTGTCTTCTATATAATACCGTAGAACGACAAACCAATCTATATAATACTCCATATTTTTGTCACCAAAAAATGAGAGAAATATATCCTCATGCAAACGTTCTATCAAAATATCATGAGTAAAAAAGGTTTGTTTCTACAAATCATATTAAATTAAATTTTTAAAGAATGTAGAGAGAAATTATATCGTAAGAGAAAATTAAAGAGTTTTAAAATCTTTTGAAATTTTTTTCATTAAAAAGAGCAAGAATATCGAAGTCAGTGCAAGCTGACTTTGTTGGCGAGCAAAATTTTTTTTCATTCAATACTTTGCTTGCCTCACAAAAAGTCCTTATACAGCGAATTAAAACACTAATCATCAATTATCATAATAATACTTAATTATTTACAAAATTTTCATAGGTTTTTGCTTGGTAAAATTATATTAATTTATTAATACGATTTTCAAAATTTAAGATTGTTTCTATTAACTGTATTAACTATCTTTTTTAGGTAATTTTTCAGCTTCTTTTAAATAAACAATTTTTCCATTCATTGTGTTATACACTAAATAATTGTATATTTTTCTGTCAACGTTTTTTTTTTTTTGAAAAAATATATAGCTTAATATATGAAGAAAAACATGTAAAATATAAGTTTGTACGAATTGTTTGAACATAAAGATGAATGTGTTATTTTAACACGAACAATGAATGGGATATTTTTACAGATATGAACTGCAATAATTATTTTGATACAAAGTTTTAAAATCTAAATTGTTTTCAAAGTGGTGCAATACTTTATATTGCATAAAAACTTTTCAGCATAAAAAATGCATTAAAATTTTTTTTAAGTAAAGACTTAAATGCTCAAAGAGAGTCTCTTATCAATAACTTATTATTGCTAGGTGTAGTAGATGTCGTTTTGTTTGTTCATGCTACAATTTGATGTACTCAAAACGAGTCCAAGTACAATAAAACATTTGTTTTTACACCCACTGAAGTATGACATTAATACCACAATGAACTATAAACATTATTTAACACACATGCAGCATATTTAACGATATACACTAAAAGATGAGTGAAAGGATTCCACTTCTAGATCTCGGGATGAAATTGTTACTTTTGCGCCAGTAGCGCCTTGCGTCCTCTTGGGCGGGATTTTCGATGCCAACTGAACTTTTCTCCGGACACCTCAAGGGGCGCTCCTGCAGTGCGAAGGAGGAAACACGGTTACAGGTGGAAAGACGGCAGGTGGAACCACGGTTACATAGGTAAATTGTTTTACTAATTGTTTTCTTTGAGAGTTAAAAAATTATAAATGTTTCATAAAATTTCACAGTTTCCTACTTGTCTTTAAAAATGATTCCTTTTTAAAAAGAATACGAATTAATACCTCCTTTTGAGGTCTTCAAATGCACATAAGTAGAAACTTGCAATGTATCTTTCTATAACACAGGCTTCAACTTTTGAGATTTTCTTAAATTTAAATTAATCAAGATTATGCGATAGGGGCCTGGCGCAGTAAAATTATTGTTTCCATAGAATTCAATTTTTTTTTTATGCTTGAGTAATAATAATTAATAATATTCAGTTTACATTAATTATGGATTATTTGAATACTATTATTAAAAATAACTATATTTCCTCAGAAAACAGTTTAACATCGTTGTAAATAGTAACAAGAACTTATTTAAGATAATTTCTTAAATATCAAACACTAGAGTAAGAATAAATTAGAAAAACGGTTATTTATAATATCTACAGATATATGCATTTTTTGAAAGAAATAAAGTCATTTTAAATTTAATTTCTATAAAGAATATTCTCTGTTTTTTGAAGTTATATTTTGATTTAATTATTTCGTGTTATATAAAAAATCATCACGCAAAGCATAATATAATTATAGATGTTATTGTCACTAGTTTTTATTTTAATTTTTATAAAAGAGAAAAATTTTATGCTTAAAAATTAATGCTTGTTAATTTACAGATAAACGTATCTACAAAATATTCACAACATTTCGTGTTTTCATACATTTGAAATCTTCTTTGAATATAACAAAAGAAATAGAAAGAATTAAATTAAAGCACTTTTTAGTCTGAAACATTTTTCAACGTTCTTTTACACTTAAACGCATCTTTCGAAATATTATTAGAAAATTTAAATAAAGAACTGTCAAAGAAATATGAACAAAACTTTCTTTGAAAATAACAAAAGAAATAAAAAGAATTCAAATTAAAGCATTTATTTAGCCTCGAACATTTTTTAATATTGTTCACATTTCTTTGACAATTCTTCATTTAAATTTTCTAATAATATTTTGAAAGATATGTCCAAATTTTTAAGAATAGTAGATCTGGAAGTGTAAAAGAATAGTACATCTAGTTATTAAAGTGTAAAAGAATAGTACATTTATTTATAAAAGTGTAAAAGAGTAGTAGATCTGGAAGTGTAAAATAATAGTGCATCTAGTTATTAAATCGTAAAAGAATAGTAGATCTGGAAGTGTAAAAGAAAAGTACATCTAGTTATTAAAATGTATATTAATAGTACATCTAGTTATTAAAATGTATATTAATAGTACATCTAGTTATTAAAATGTAAATTAATAGTACATCTAGTTATTAAAATGTAAAAGAATAATACATCTAGTCATTAAAATGTATATTAATAGTACATCTAGTTATTAAAATGTAAATTAATAGTACATCTAGTTATTAAAATGTAAAAGAATAATACATATAATTATTAAATTGTAAAAGAATAGTAGATCTGGAAGTGTAAAAGAATAGTACATCTAGTTATTAAAATGTAAATTAATAGCACATCTAGTTATTAAAATGAAAATTAATAGTACATCTAGTTTTTTAAATGTAAAAGAATAATACAATTAGTTATTAAATTGTAAAAGTATAGTAGATGTGGAAGTGTAAAAGAATAGTACATCTAGTTATTAAAATGTAAATTAATAGTACACCTAGTTATTAAAATGTAAATTAATAGTACACCTAGTTATTAAAATGTAAATTAATAGTACATCTAGTTATTAAAATGTAAAAGAATAATACAACTAGTTATTAAATTGTAAAAGAATAGTAGATGTGGAAGTGTAAAAGAATAGTGCATCTAGTTATTAAAATGTAAATTAATAGTACATCTAGTTATTAAAATGTAAATTAATAGTACATCTAGTTATTAAAATGTAAAATAATAATACAACTAGTTATTAAATTGTAAAAGAATAGTAGATGTGGAAGTGTAAAAGAATAGTACATCTAGTTATTAAAATGTAAATTAATAGTACATCTAGTTATTAAAATGTAAATTAATAGTACATCTAGTTATTAAAATGTAAAAGAATAATACAACTAGTTATTAAATTGTAAAAGAATAGTAGATGTGGAAGTGTAAAAGAATAGTACATCTAGTCATTAAAATGTAAATTAATAGTACATCTAGTTATTAAAATGTAAATTAATAGTACATCTAGTTATTAAAATGTAAATTAATAGTACATCTAGTTATTAAAATGTAAAAGAATAATACAACTAGTTATTAAATTGTAAAAGAATAGTAGATGTGGAAGTGCAAAAGAATAGTACATCTAGTTATTAAAATGTAAAAGAATAATACAACTAGTTATTAAATTGTAAAAGAATAGTAGATGTGGAAGTGTAAAAGAATAGTACATCTAGTTATTAAAATGTAAATTAATAGTACATCTAGTTATTAAAATGTAAATTAATAGTACATCTAGTTATTAAAATGTAAAAGAATAGTAGATCTGACTCAAATTCAAAATTTTAATCAATAAAATAAAAGTTTTCTTTTTTATTTTGCGATATGGATATAATTACATATAACAGCTCTAGAAGAATCGTCCTACCGAATAAGAATGTTTTCTAGAGTGTTTTCCTACGATCTATTTTCCTTAAAGTTAATTTCAATGTAAAACTCTTATGACACTCAAAATCGTTCTTGAATACAAACCACATACTTCGTTGAAAAGAGGTGATTGCTACATATCTGGTGAAGTAAAAAAAAAACCAAGAAAAGAAAGAGCAGAACGGAAAAAGGGGTACAGCTATTCGAGACTCGACGTCGAATAGTCATAAACAAAAGAACGTGCAAGACATCAAGAGTACTTGAATTTCAAAAAAAAAAGTCCTTTCAAATACTTGTGCTCCTGTATCAATATTCCGGACGGAAACACTAGCATGCTCTTGTAGTATCTCGTTCGCTTAAGACTAAAGAACGGGGAAATACCTATTCGAGGCGTCGACAGGATGCGATATTTATACCTTCAATTTAAAACTTCCGTGCTTTGAAACCGCGATATTTTCATTCAAATCCTTTGAGAGTAGGAAAATACTAACTGGGTTATTTAAAAAAAAAAATGTTCACCTACTCGCAAAAAAAACTGTGAGAAGAACTAGAAAAATCTTTCTTTGTTTCTAGTAGGGTTGCAGTTCGAAACATTTTTTTTTTTCGTCTTTTTTTTATAGGTGAATAAAAAAGTGTTCAGGGTGTTTTTTTTTTATTATTTTGAAACTTATCATATTTTGACAAGACGTTAACAAAAAAAAAAAAAAAAAAGAAAGAAAATCGTTTTGTCAAGAATCCAAAAATGTAAACTGGAAAGTTTCCATGAAACATTTTTATATGCAATTTGATGGGTCCTCGTCTTCATAATAGGCTTCTATTTTCTGTATTTTTTATTCATATATCTTCAATTTTTTTTTATGACTGTTGTTAAAAAAAAGACAACATTTAAAAACTGCAACATCTTATTATCTATAAAAGTACTTAAAAGGAAATTATTCGTAGAAAATGAAATTCTGCGTTGTCGTTAGAATATTTTTATTTTATTTTAAGGATAATTTTAGTTATTACTTTATAACTTTTGTTTTGAAATATTTTTGTTTAGTATTTAAAACATCATTAAGAGAAGATAAATATAAAAAAAAATGTTTTGGAAATTTATTTTTATTGTAAACTCTTTTTTTTTTTGTTGATAATTACACCTAAAAATTTTAATGTTGGTTTTTTATCTGTTATATACATTTATGAAAATATAGTCTTATAAATTTTCTATTTATTAATTTTTTTAAATGCAAATGTTAAAATTTGTGATGTGGCAAATTAGAATGAATAAATTTATGCAGCAGTTATACTAAAATTATGCTTTTACACTATAAAATTATACAATAATAGTAAATACTAAACTATAATAAAACTACACTATACTATAGTATTTAAAATTTAGAAATATCTGATTCGTGGCATGAATATTTAAATGTCTACTGAATAGGTACTTGTGCATTAAAATCATTCAAATATTATCGTAAACATTAATATATTTTCTCCTTTATCAGTATAAAAAATTATGAGTTTGTAATTGTTTATATTTATCTTATCTGTTTAGATTTCGTCCTTGAGTCGAAATTTTAGTAAAGTTAAGTACAAATTTATTCAATTTTAAATATTGAATTTAATTATTAAATATTGATTAATAACATTATTAGCAATATAAAATATCGATTTAAAACTTTTATTTTTAGAAAAGTCTAAAATACGGGGTTTAAATCATTTTTAAAATAAAATTAATTCTTGAAATGAAATAATAAATCAAAGGATTTTTTTCCCTAAATTTCTTGAAACGTTAGGGAAAATATGCAAATCTAAATTTCAATTCATCTAGATAAATTTATTTTGCAGCTGTAAATGTCATATTCTGCCTATAACAATATTGCTTTTAAAATTTAATTGAAAGATTAATATCTAATATCTAATATCTAATAATATTTTAATTGAAAGATTAATAATAATAGAAAGATTATTAATATATTATATTAATCACATAATTTTGGAATTCAAGGTTAGATGAAGACAACAATTTTAGAAAATAGTATCTTTGTGGCAACACAAATGGCCTTTTTCAGCAGCAAAATAATATTTGAAACAACGATGATTCTAGATATATCCAACGGTAATATAAGACTAAAAAAAAATGCTTTTTGATTTCAAATGTGCTCTTTTCAAATTCAATTAAAGGATTGAAAAAATTTGCTTTTTTCAAAAATCTATAATTATATTCGGGAATCTCTTTTAATTTCTTGATCTATTCTATTAACTTTTTAAATATATTTTCATTACATTTTCATTTATTATAAATGGCAATTAGTGTTTTAGTATTAAATTATAGAAATTCGTTTCCCTTCAATCATATATTCGAAAGAGATCACACTTTTTATAAGACGACTTGATTTTTTGTATGAAAATATTTTTTCTAGTTCCCTTTTTATAAAGCACCATTTGAAGGATATAAAATTTTATGTGTGCAGAAATAAACAACCAATCATATCATTAAAAAAATATATTTAATTGAATCAGCCAGAAAATGTATGAATTTTTTACATTACAAATGAAATAATTAAAAAAAAACGTAAATCATCATTTGTATATCATTTTATTTTTAAAATACTTGGGATACTTGAAATATTATTTTCTTTTATTTCTGAACTATAATTATTAATTAAGAAATCTAACTGGTCTTTATAAATAATATATTACTACAAATATGAAGATTTTTAATTATTATTTGATTTAAATATAAATTCAATACATTAATATTCAAAGATAATAATAAGATCAATATTATTCAAAGATAATAAGATCAATAATGTTCAAAGATATTAAGATCAATAATATCCAAAGATAAAATATAAGATTCAATATAAATTTCATTCAGTTTTCTTAATGCAAATTAATTCATTACTTTTAACTAATCCTTTCGAACAATGTAAAGCATTTAGATCTGTTTTAAACGCAATGCAATTAGTATAGGACCCCTCTGTAGTTCTTTTCTTCGTGGTGAGTGGAATCTACGGCAGGATTATCTGCTAGAATACTTTACTGAACTCAACCGAAAGTCTAAAATCATTAAAGAGACTTCACACCTTCAGGCGATGGATAGAGTTTAGATTTTTTTCTTTCCCACTTTTTCATCTTTACTTATAAATGTTTCATCACACCTTTACGAGAGCATCAATCAAATGATAAAACAAAAAACAGAGCTTGCAATGAAGTGTTTTACTTTCTTTTAACACGTCTCTTGAAATATACTGTTATAAGAAAATTACTGTAAGTGTTTATCAAGCCGAGTAATACTTTTTTTCTGAAGGTATTCATGACAAATAATTAAATTATAAGTGTTTAGAAGTCAATTCTAAAGAATATATAAGTGTAAAAGCTACAGTATTTTGTATGCATACTAATTAAACCGCGAAGAATTGATTTATAAAGATAAAATATTTACGTTTTCGACACCAGGGGCAAAAGTAGCACTGTTATTATTTTTTTTAAAAATTACGTTTTACATAATTCACTAACATTCAATGGGCAGTTCAACAAAGAAATTTTTGTAACTGTTACATTTAATTTTTTACATTTAGCTTTTTTTACACTTGTTGACTTCAGAATTAAGAAATTTAATTTTTTTTGTACTTCAATCTTTCATTTCTTAATTTGTCTTACGAAATGTGTTAAGTCTGTTTTCCTTTGGCATGTTGAACCATGTTCATTCTCAAAAGAACACCATCTATTTTGAAATGCAGCATGCATTTGAATTTTAACTGGAAATAAATATTTTAAGAATTAAATTAATATATTTTAGAGGATTAAATAAATACAGTAGAATAAATAATGTTTTTCTTATTCGTCGAAAAAATCAAAATATCAAATCAGATCAAAAGTATTAATTCTGCAAAAGGATCTAAACTGTAAAATGCATACATTAAACAATATTTATAATAATATTTGAAATAAATAGACTATTTAGAATAATTTTTGAGAGAATTAGTAATTAATGTTACTACAGTTAGAACTCCAAAAGTAACTTTTTTAATTTCTTTAAAGAATTTAAGTTAATCCTTTTAATTTTAGCATCTTAAAGTTTCTATTATTTATTAATTTTGATAAAAAATAAAACCGCAATAAACATGAATACACTGATATGTACAGGAGAATACTGAATTGTGTAATTGACTACCGAAGAGTCAGTTTTGAAATCGAACTATTTAAATGCACCCAATATTGAGTTGAATAAATAGATTTCATTTAGAATACATTAAAGAAAATAAAAAGTAAAAAGGACAGCTACTACTGTTAATATAAAAACCGCAGCAAACATGTATACACTGAGCTGTACAGGAGATTGCTGAATTGTGTAGTTGACTACCGAATTGTCAATTTTGAAATCAAACTATTTAAATGCACCCAATATTGAGTTAAATAAATAGATTTCATTTAGAATACATTAAACAAAGTAAAAGGTAAAAAGGGCAACTACTACTTTTAATCTCAAAACCATAGTAAAAATATATACACTGATATGTACAGGAAATTGCTGAATTGTGTAGTTGACTACCAAATTGTCAATTTTGAAATCGAACTATTTAAATGCACCCAATATTGAGTTAAATAAATAGATTTAATTTCGAATAGATTAAAGGAAATAAAAAGTAAAAAGGACAGCTACTACTGTTAATATAAAAACCGCAGCAAACATGTATACATTGAGCTGTACAGGAGATTGCTGAATTGTGTAGTTGACTACCGAATTGTCAATTTTGAAATCGAACTATTTAAATGCACCCAATATTGAGTTGTATAAATAGATTTCATTTCGAAAACATTAAAGAAAATAAAAAGTAAAAAGGACAACTACTATTGTTAATATAAAAACCGCAGCAAACATGTATACACTGAGTTGTACAGGAGATTGCAGAATTGTGTAGTTGACTACCGAATTGTCAATTTTGAAATCGAACTATTTAAATGCACCCAATATTGAGTTAAATAAATAGATTTCATTTCGAATACATTAAAGAAAATAAAAAGTAAAAAGGACAGCTACTACTGTTAATATAAAAACCGCAGCAAACATGTATACACTGAGCTGTACAGGAGATTGCTGAATTGTGTAGTTGACTACCGAATTGTTAATTTTGAAATCGAACTATTTAAATGCACCCAATATTGAGTTAAATAAATAGATTTCATTTAGAATACATTAAACAAAATAAAATTTAAAAATGGCAACTACTACTTTTAATCTCAAAACCACAGTAAACATATACACACTGATATGTACAGGAGATTGCTGAATTGTGTAGTTGACTACCGAAGAGTCAATTTTGAAATCGAACTATTTAAATGCACCCAATATTGAGTTGAATAAATAAATTTAAATTCTTCCATTTAGAATACATTAAACAAAACAAAAGGTAAAAAAGGGCAACTGCTACTTTTAATCTCAAAACCGCAGTAAACATTTAGTTATATACCAAAAGAAAAAAAAAACATTTAACCCAATTTCGGGGACTGAATGCGATTGAAATTTATCTGGAAGCAAATCTTGGAATATTCCAGATCTTTCCCTCCTCTGCCTTATCCTGTTCTTAAAGGGGATAAGGTAGATCACATTTACCTTGGAGTGAAGGGAAAGCTGGAATAGAATAAAACAGAATGGAATGGGAATGGGAAATTTCTCGGTTGACAACGTTTTAATTTCTGTCTGATAAGCCTATTTCCTGTCTTCTATGTCGCGATAGATCTCTTACGGTCTACGTCCTAACTGTTCTCTGGCCTGTAGTCTTTATCCCTTTTCTTTGGGGTAGGGATCTCTTTCTATTTCTACCTAGTCATATACTGTAATATCCATGCTCCTTAACTTACGAATAAATAGAAAGTCATAAATGGGGAAGCATATCAGATGAAAATATATTTTATTTTTTTCAAGAATATGAAATCTTCTATAACTATTCTTAAAAAATTAAGTTATTGTTTGTTTATTATTAATTTATTTGTCGTCTTTACTTTTGAATCTAGTTATTTTATTTTATTATTATTATTATTATTATTTTTTTTATTTATTTTTTTTTTTTTTTGGTTTATAATATGCGAATGTAAATCTAACTATAAAATATTTTAGAACTTCAAAGTGTGTCATAATATTCGGGATTTTTATTTAATAATATTTATTATTATTATTGCACATAAAGTTTTTATTATGATGAAATATGTTTACATTTTTTATTGCTTTATCTTTTTACTTTAATTTTTATCTTAATTTATTTTATGAAAAGATATTTTATTTTGTTCAAGAATATGTAATCTTATATAACCTTTAAAAAATTAAGTTATGGTTCCCTTATTATTATTTTTTTTTCGTCTTATTTTTGGATATCGTTATTTTTTTTTTATAATATGCGAATGTAAATCTAATTATAAAAGATTTTAGGACTTCAAAGTATGTAATAAATATTCGGAATTTTTATTTTATAATATTTGTTTTTATTGCACATAAAATATTTATTATTGTGAAATAAGTTTAATTTTTTTTTTATTACTTTATCTTTTTTAAGAAATAAAATTTTAAAATACATTTTATCTAATTGCATGTTTTCTGTAATAACAAAAATATAATTAATTCAAATGCACAGTTAAAAATCAGATTTATGAAGAAACTGAAAATGACTGTCATTTTTACATGATAGAAATAAAATTATCAAAAGATAGGATTTTTAATAAATCAATGAATATTTCTCTCTTGTTTTTTGTAAGCAAATTCTTATTGAGTAATTTTTAATAGTTTTCTGTAAGTAGGCTATATTATACCGCAGTAAATTTGAACTATAATTTTATATAGAGCGTGATTATAATTCAAGTCCTACTTTCAAAATGCTGTAAAAAAGAACCACTCCTCACAATGAGTTCAAATTTGAACTGAAGATACTTGAAGAAGGGAGAACGATAGGATATCAAAAATAAAGTTCCATCGATTTTTCCCATCCAATTTTCTATGATCTTGCCGTGGCTGATGGGCTTTTTACTAACAGTGTCACAACTGTTGAATGACTTGTAAGTAATTTTGTCCGTCCAAAAATTGAAACAATCAAGAACACTGAACACTACAGTTCGTTTAATGTGCAACTCATGCTAAACACGTTGTAATTTTGATTCAAAACATCACTGGCAGCCGAATTCACTTTCTTTATGCAGCTAAGGGGGCTATCTATTAATACACTTTGGAACTTATTTTTGAAACCGTGCAGTTTCCCCCTTCTTCAAGTATCTTCAGTTCAAATTTGAACCCATTGTGACGAGAGGTTTTTTTTTTACAGCAATTTGAAAGAGGGACTTTAATTATAACCTTTAATATAATATAAAGCTACATATATATATGCATATAATCTTTTTGTCCGAATTCGATTCTATTCCAAAATTTATATAATCACTCTGTACTATATATATATATATAACTCAAATTTTATGTATATATATATATATATATTCCCATTTTTTTTTTTACCATGAGTTAAAACTCGATGAATAAACCCTCCGAAGTTCCAACGCATAAAGTAACATCAATTTGAATATCAAATACTGATTAAGTATATAGCAGAGAACATTTTTATAAACATAAACTATTATAATTACCTTTTATTCCTATTTAAAAAAAATTCTACCTTATGTTTTGTTTGATCGAAATTTGTAAACTGATTTGAAGGCATTTGATCGAAAACACTGGCTGAACACAATTAATTGAATTTCTTTCATCGTTGCAATATAAGGCTTCCACGCAGGTTGTACGCCTCGGCAAAAGATCTTTCTGCGTGTAAAAGGGCCCGAAATTGATCGCCCTAATTACATAATCGGATTAATTTTACGACATGCATGAATAAAGGGAAAATGAGGGAATTCTCTGATCTCCCGCTCTTAATCAATAGAAAGCTCTGAAATGTTCCCCCTTCTTGTTAATAAACGACAAACATTGAAATTCTGAGCGGATGGAGAAGAGAGGGGATTTGATCTTAATGTCCCTTCAACCCCTTATCTTTTGACATGGACTGGAAAATGGAATTTTTTCCCCTTTTCTTCTCAGGAAGGCTGTACCTGTCGAGGACTTCGCATTTACCATAATTGATTTTCCTACATTTTTTCTGCGGCATTATGAGACGCTAAAGATGGTATTTAGGAGACATATGCAATAGTTATTTGCGCACTGGAATTAACAGTTGCACTTATCACGGTAGTTTGATTCAAAATTATAGGAAAAGATTTTTCATAAAGAAATTTTTAAGGATTTGATTATGAATTAATAGGTAAAAAAAAAAACGAATTAGGAAGCAATTTTTATTTCTTCAAGCGATAAAAAATACCTGAGAAGTAGGAATCAGTCCATTTTTCTGTATTATGAGACGCTAAAGATGGTATTTAGGAGATATATGCGATACAAGTTATTTATGCAGTGGAATCGCGGTAGATTTGATTTAAAATTATAGGAAAAGGTTTTTCATAAAGAAATTTTTATAGATTTGATTAGGAATTAATAGGTAAAAAAATGAATTAGGAAGTAATTGTTGTTTCATCAGGTGAGAAAAAATATCCGTGAAGTAGGAGTCAGTACACTTTTCTGTATTATGAGACGCTAAAGAGGGTATTTAGGAGATATATGCAATAGTTATTTGTGCAGTGAAATTAACAACAAAAGTATCACGGTAGTTTAATTCAAAATTATAGGAAAAGGTTTTTCATAAAGAAATTTTCAAAGATTTGATTAGGAATTAATAGCTAAAAATAAACGAATTCGGAAGTAATTTTTATTTCTTCAGGCGATAAAACATATCCGATAAGTAGGAGTCATTAAAATTGTAGAAAATATTAATTCATTAGGAGTTTAAATCAATTCACAAAGTGTTAAAATCCAGTTTTTCATGCCAATAATTTCTCTTTTTTCTCGTATAGCAATATTTTCAATGTAGCATTTTTTTTATCCCGATTAAGTTAAACTTTTATTTTTGCTTTGAAAATATAAATAAACAATTTCTAAGCAGGAATGTTTTCATTGTTATTTTATATATACTCAATTGTAAACAGTTAAATATTTTATTTTAGAAAGTAAGCCATTGCAGTTCTTATGTATTTATTGGTGTTGATTATCACAACATTCCTTGTCATAAAATATTCTTACTTCCAAAAGATATTTAAAAAAAACATATACGGCTTAGAAGCAAAAGATAAATCAGTACTGGTTATCTGCTATCGAAATAAATATTTACGTTTACTTTTTATTTAATACTTTTGTTTATTATGTTATTGAAATTCTATTTTGAAAACACAGGAATTAATTGTTTTTTATCTTTCAAAAGATTACTATTAAATTGATTGAATGTTTTTATTTTCATATGAACAGTAAGCATCGATTCAAATAATATTATTTTTTTAAATATATTTTTAAAGTACATGCTAGCCATTAAGACCAGCCCACCAGAAAAGAGTCATGTAACGAATGCGAAATATAAGTAAAAGATTCAATGAATTTAATTATGAAAATAATCAGCATTACAACACACGCTCTTAAAAAAGATAGGCATAAAGTAACATACGGTCTGTATAAAAATGAAGATTGTAAAATGGATTTCTCATATGGAAATTGTATTCTTAAAATAGTTGCTTTTATAATGGTGCTGTTATACTTCGTAAAGCTGTCTGATGTCCAGATGGCTAGCGCTCTGACCTTTGGTACCACATTCTTCAGAATCAAATCATTCATTCAAATCATTTAATTCACATTTTTCACTGTACTGGCGGTGGCATGAATGTTTGTTAACGGTTTCGGAATCCACGTTAAACAGTAGATCTCAGTCTAAATATCCTAAAGTGTGCACAAAATGACCGTAGAGCGATAAAAAAATAAACAGTATACCTCGTATAATGGGGGGAATGCCTAATCGTTTTGGAATTTGATCGTGGCAAAAGTTTGGTTTTCCAAGGCTGCAGTTTTATCTGTTCGAGATATTGCTACTCATGTTAGTTTAAATCCTATGATTTTCATATGAAATTAATGACTAAAAATTGCCATAAAAACACGCTCCTATTCAGATACAGACATATGACCTATTAACTTGTGAAATCGTACAGTCACGTTACATACTCTCATCCAGAAATTTGGGTAATTATGATACTTTAAATGGCAGCACGGTCAAGTGCAACGAAATCTGTATTATCACGTATTTCATATTGGGCTATCGTTGCTGTTACTTATCTTGACTGCATACAAATCAGGTCCTATCCATTCACTGCATGTCAAAATAACTGTTTTATTCTTAAAAAATTGCTCAGACTGTTGGTTCGACAAAAGAATGGAACTAAAACTAAATGTAGAAATTAAAGGAAACTATCATCATCATCATCATTGGTGCAACAGCCTCATAGTGGGGCAAGGCCGTCTGCCGAATGGCAGATTTCGAGACAGAAGATGTTTCCTTTTCACGGCGTAGGGTTGTCAGCCCTACGCTCTATAATCGTATTAGGCCGGAACCTACGGTTTAAAGTGGATTCCGAACCACTACAAACATCCATGGCACCGCCGAGGCTAGAACCCCAAACCTGTGTCGCCGAGCGATAGAGCGCTAGTCACTCGCCCATCATGCCCCCCCAAAAAAAAAACTATAGTCTTGTAAAAATAGGGCAAAATATGTGCAAGAAGCTTGATTATAGAACTCAGAATAACAAACTATGGAACTTTGCAAAAAGAATAGATGAATTAAAGCCAAGTAACGAGGATACTAATGCCATCATTGACGATAATGGCCATGTTTCGGTTGATGGGCGAGAAGAAGTAGATGCACTAGCGAAGCACTATGCCAAAGGAAGTAGCTGGAACGTCAATAGATCCGAAAAATTATTAGCCAGAATCGCTACAAATCAATTAAAATATTGTCTCTATGACGAGCTGTCAATCGGCTATTCATCAAACATTTCACCTTCTCTGAATTATTGTATGCCTTCCAGAATCTGGACCCTTCTAAATCCCCTGGCCCAGACAGTATCCATGGTCAATTTTCATCCCATCTGAAACCTTGGACAGAGAGAGAATATGCATAATTTTAGCTTGTCTTGGAAAACAGGTAAACTTAATGGCCTACTGAATAATGGCTGAAAATCAGCCATTATTCTTCCTATACGCAAACCAATAAGCAAGCTAATTCTATGGAAAGCTACCATCCTATTGCTCTTACCTGTACCACCTGCAAGCTGATTGGAGGTATTGCTCTACTGAGATTGACTCATCACCTGTTAACCAATAACTTGCCCCCTCCCCGAACAATTTGCTTTTCGAAGTAGTCACAGTACTATTGATCAAATTTTGTACTTTATTCAGTGTGTAGGAGTGTGTTTATTCAGAGTGTTGTACTACTTTGATTTTGACATTAGACGTAGAGCACTGTCCAGGATCTCGAATTTTTTGAGTAATCGTAATCGCTGTGTCAATTTTCAAAATAGACTCTGTGGAATAAATATATCAGGAAATCCCCCAGGGATATGTCCTGAGCTCTTCCCTTTCTCGTTGATCATTTCTGGGATTGTAAAAAGGTTCTATCCTTGTAAAGTTGCACTTTTCGCTGCTGATGTTTTAATGGGGTAAAGTGATTCAGAAGTTATTAAAACGGAATTTCAGATGGACATTTGCTTGGAAGCTGTTCAAGATTTTGCGGACAAAAACATTTTGCAAGTTTTGAAAGTTTGCATTTTTGAAACAAGATTTTGCAGACAAGATCTTTACTACAGACAGAAATCTTTACCCTTCTGACATTTTTCTAAATAGAATACACTTGGTCTGTAATAAATACCCTACTTATCTTGTATTTAATTTGTATTCTGAAGTAAACTGCAGTAAACACATTTAGAAATTGGCTGATAAAGCAAGATCAACACTTCGAATCATAAAGTATATTTCGGGGGATGCTGGGATCTAAATCCAAAACTCTCAGAATAACTTATATTACTCTAGTAAGCACTGTGCTTGAATACGATTATCAAATCTACCAATAGCTTCATCTACTAACTTGAAGAAATTGGAAAGAGTGCAGGTCAGTGCGAAGAGAATAATAAAGAGTCATAGAAACAGCTGCCCAAATGATGTGGTTTTTTATGAGTCACACATCTAACCTTTAGCAATGAGACTTGAGAAGCATTTCTACAAATACATCAACAGGCTTAAAAGTCTTAGTCACTATATTATGGCCTATTCTTTATTTTAAATTGGACCAGCAATCAACGCTTAAAGCAAGATAGCCTACTTAGTTATGTATGGAAGAACAATTTTATCAATTTTAATGTTGAACCATCAATACCTCTTATTTTCTGAGCTCCTAATACTTCTTTTAATCACGTTAATTTCCGTGAGGAATGGATAATTAATATTATCAAGAATAATCTTCATCTGGAATCTCTTAATCGCTCATGAAATCATTAATAATATTTCTACCCCGGCCTTAATCTATATACATGGAAGCAAGTCAGATATGAGTAGAGGAGGGAGCAATGCAGATATTAGATGCAATGCACCTGCAATGGAGATATTAGATGCAGCATCAGAAACACTAACCCTTGTTCAGTCTCTAGATCGGAACTTATCGCAATCAGCATAGCTCTTGACTATACTCTTTGTTAAATTAGAACAGTAAATAGATCCTGACAAACAGTAGAAGCTCTATTGGCCTAAGATCGTGGATAAGACCGGTCAAAATATTGTATCCAAACTTTTTGAGCTTGTTCAGCGGAGCTCCGTGTATCTCCAACGGATACCGTCGCATGGCGGTGAGCATGGTAATTAATTGCTGATAATCTTGCAAGAAAAGATTATCATTTCAGAAAAAGAAAAGATTGCCATTGTCAGAAAAGTTGTGATATCCCTGCCCCTCAATTCTATCGACTTAAGCCCATCAGAAAACCAATCCCTCTAAAAAAATAAAATGAATTCTTCTTAGAGAATCTCTGCTGCTCATCATTAGTAAGACGCTAAGTGTCCAGGCCTTTCTCCACAAAATAACAGAGTTATATCTCTCCAGAGGGCCACGGTCAGAATTAGAAGCGGACATCTTCGATGCATGAAATTCATAGAGGGTGTGTGAACTTTCCATCCTTGTGCTTGTTTCTTGGCCGTCTCTCCTGTTCATCTTCTTAATTGTCATCTCCTTGAGTCAGCTGCCGACTGAGCAGGTTAATGTCTGCGATTCTCTTTTGAGGCAGGGTCATTTGAACTTGCTATAGGCTTTCCTGCTCCAATGGGATTGGAACAACAACAACTTCTCTTGGCGTCGTAGCAGAGAAAGACTACGACGAGCATGAAAACAGGAATTGCATCACATCGTTTTAGATAAAATACGATTTTGAAAATAGTGTCCTGGTGTCTATTTTAATTTATGTAAGGCACGAAGGGAACGACTCTTGCCAGTTTGCTTTCGCTACCGTCATACAGATCCAGACCACCTGGAGGTCATCGGACACACCACAGCTCTCTCGTGTTCTCATAACCGATAATTTAGACAGCCACAGTTACATTTCTGATGGGTTAAAATTCGTGGATGTGTTTTATCCTCAAAACCTTCGTTACGTTACCTTTAAATAGGACAAAACACGATTGTCCACATGTCGCCCATTCTGGGCTGATATTATTTGATACAGGTAGAATTTTATTGCTATTTTAGCACTTTCTACAGAGTTGCCATCAATTAGCTGGAACATATGGTCAATGGTTGTCAAGATATTGACCTTCAACCACTAGCCAGTTAGTAAAACTCATAAATTCTTGTATAAACCTAAAGCCGTATGAAAGCTTCACCCGCATGTAACCTCTAAACTATTTTCAACTCGATTACTACCAACTGAATAGAGCTATAATTTCTAGCACAGGTGAAAGCTCTGAATAATGGTTTCCCTATACCTCATATAATATAATAATGGTGCTCTATACCTTAAAATTCCCTGCATATTTAATCGTGCATACCTCCGATCATAGTTAATGCCTGCAGTAAATAAATTTATGTTATTTCCTTTCTATTCAGGTATCAAGCAGTAATATCTTAATATTTGAATATAGCAATGAATATTTTAATCCTAAATAGTTATTTTGTTTTGAGTTTGTAATTACTAGCTTAATTTATAAACACATTTTTTGTGTTAATTTAAATTTATGAAACATTTGACTTTAGTTTATATTCTTGTCTATTGTCGTTTGACTGTATGTTTTATAGCTTAGCGTTTTATTCGTGTTTTACATTATCGCAATTGTAGACATACATTAAATGAATATTAATTAAATATAAAAAATGCACAAAAATATTACAAATTACAAAATTATACGATGACGTATTAATTTTTATTTAATGCACTAAATGAATTTAGTAACACTAAAATTAGTAGGGGGGCTTACTCGTTGCATTAGTTGATAAGAAGCTTTCTAGCATCATTAACTTTTTCTTATTTTTTTAAATGTACTTTAATCAAAATTAATTATTTGATTCTTACCATATCATCATGCATTAGTATTAGAGAAAAATCAAAAACCAAATAATCTAAAATTATTTGAATTAAAAAAATATTCAGTGAATTATTTTACATTATGTAAAATAATTCCCTAAATATATTTTTAATAGTTGCATTATAGTATGGTTGCATATTTTGGGTGCTGAAATATGGTTGCATTATTTTAATAGTTTCACTAAGCAGAGCTCATTAAAAAAATATTCCATACAAGTTGCATTATAGTATGGAATATTTTTTCATGTGCTCTGCTCAGAAACCAGCTGTAAATAAAAAAATAAGCAGCTTAATAACAATCTAATTACAAGTAAACAATTGTAATCATCCGTTACGAAACAAACAGTCAAATTTACAGATACATTTATCATGATTTCTAATTAGGTAGAATGAACACTCTCTCTGGTGATATTATCAGAGCAATTGTAATATAATACGGCGAATTGTATCTTGAGAAATGGTCTACCATGCAGTTTGGACTAAGATCCCCAATTCATCTTCATTCCGTAGATGTTAGGCAGAGGAATTTACTCGACAACCACTAATGCTCCGTAGATTCTGAAATGGAGAGAGATCAGCCACAAGTGGTAGAGTGAACAGTCGACAACTACATAATCTTCGGTCTCTTAATCAGTAATCGAAGAAGACGGAAGACTTATTGCAACTGGCAGTATCAAAATTTCTCAATCTCTTTCCATTTTTTCTACATGTATTTTTTTTATCCATTTACACACGTCTTAAGTATTTCACACTTTAGCAAATTATTTTTTAATAATAACATTAATTATATATTATCAAATATATGCATTGAAATATCTATTTATCTGCAGAAAAATTGGTGTTAGCCATGATTATATTCACTGGATCCCATTCGTTGTCATTTTGTCGAAATAATAGGAAAAATCTTTTAAAGTGACTTTTAATCATCTGAAAACATTCTCTAGATCAAGGTTAATATTGCTTATAAAGCTTATCTGTAGAAATAGATATTGCCTTTCTTAAATAATTGACGAGAATTGTGACTTCTCATCAACGCTGAAGAATAGTCACAAATTGTTTTCGACTACCTACAAATTCAAAGAGAACCCATAAACGTAATGAATAAGGAAATATTCATTATCCTTTTTGTCCAGCACAGAATTGGCTTGCAAATAACTGTTTACTTACCTTACTTAATACTTTATTACTATTTTTTCAAAACATATTGTTGCTTAAAAAGGTTGATAAACATTTCAGCCTAACACACACGTTACAAACTGCAGTACTTGTGAGGTACCTAGGTCTTTTTTACCTGAAATTATCAGAAACTGATTCTTTTCTAAAATACCTTTTACAGTGTGTGAACTATAGAAAAGCTCGAATTCAATCATTTTGCTACATAGGATTAAATCTGACCCACTACGATTCGCCCAATAATTCGTCACTGTAATTCTTCAGATAAAGTTTGTCGAGTATTTATATTTAAAACAGGGCTATCTCGGAATTTCACTTCTCAGTTTTTACTTTTAGGAGCTGCAGAGGTTTTTAAAGCTTGTTCTCTGTCCCGTGTTCAATGATGTTAAACAAAATTTTAGCCATTAATATGCTTATTATAGTTTTGGCAGTGTAATCACTGTATTTTTTCCTTAATTTTCGGAAATAAGAGTATTTTTTTTCAGTCAGACTTATCCATATCCTTTTCATTAAAAAATCTTTTTCAATGAATATATAAAAATTGTAGATAATTATTTGGAGTCTCTATTAACTTAATTTTTTTCTTAAGTAACAAATTTATTTTGAAGCATGCTATTTAAATATTTTTCTACATATTTTTCTTAAGAAATATATTGCCTACCTGTATCTTGATTTTTCATCACTTTTTAAGTTTTCTTTTTGTCATATACATTGAAATATATATTTATCTATTGAAAAATTCGTGTTAGACAAATATTGAATGTTTTTTTAGCTATAATTATACTGAATCGACCCCTCCGTTGGCATTTTGTCAAAGCGACATACAAAAGTCTTTTATCTCTTTTGAGCATCTAAAAACACTCTCTAGAATAAGGTTCAAATTGCTCATAAAGTTTCTCTGTAGAAATGGATCCTGCCTTTCTCAAATAATAGAAGAATTGGGACGTCTCATCACCACTGAAGAAAATTCTTCAAATTGTTGTCGACTATTCACAAATTCAAAAGGAAATCCTAAAAGTAATGTATAATGAAATATTCATTACTTTTTTCCCCAACAAGTACTACACAACATTTATTTGCAAATAACTATTTACTTAACTTATTTAATACTTTATTCCAATTCACTTGGAATAAAGTATGACTAATATAGTTAGTGACTAAATAGTAGTTAGTCGTATCTTACTTAAGTAAGTGTAGTATCTAGTAAACATTTTTTTACATTTAGCTAACATCCTTTCCATTCGTAGGGAAATTTTGGAAGAAAAAAAAAAAAATACTGGTTATTTTTTTTATTATTATTATTCCCAATGGCAAGTGCGGCTTAATTAGATGTTATGTGTTAATTAGATCAATTATTTTTTATTGAGACAAGCCACCAACATTCCATTGTAAGACAAGCAGGCCAACCGGACGACGGATAGGATAGCAGCTAGAGTTCGTGCCGAAACTGTAGACCACTATAGAGCCGTATAGAATGTTACCCAGGGAGCACAACTAGGTCATAGGTCTACATTGCGCCCCTCTGGTTATTGTATAAACATTTATAAAACAATAGGGATTCCACTTCTGTAGTGATAAAATATAATTGGAATATAAAATTTCTTCTCATTCACTTCAATTGCTTCTACATTAAGAGGCAAAAAATTCGTATTTTCGAATATTAATCATTTATATTCAAAAACAGCCTCAAGGTAAAAGTGTATTATTTTGATGAAATTAGTCCTAATATATATTTAAATACTGAATTTTGCTTGTATAAAAGTTAAATTCATATGGCTTGTTCGAATTATGATGAACAGTTGTTCCATATTCATTTTTAGTTTTAGTTAATTTAGTATTTTTAAGCAAATCTGTTTAAATGTGCTCTACCCATCCGTTAAAACTTTCATAAAAAATGGAAAATTCAATTGCTTCTACATTAATAGGCATAAAAATTCATATTTTCGAATATTAATCACATATATTCAAAAACAGCCTCAAAGTAAAAGTGCATTATTTTGATGAAATTAGTCCTTATATAAGTTAAATTCATATGGCCTGTTGAAATTATGATGTACGATTCTTCCATCTTCACGTTCATTCCCTATTTATTTCAGAAGTGGCTAATTCAACACTCAATCAGTTAAGCACTCGATAACAGAAGAATTGTGACAAATAAAACCATAAACCTTGTATAAAACCATACAAAAAATTAAATTTATACACATTTTTTTTTCCAACTGAAATTGTTGAAAAACTTTACTGGGTGTTTCTCCAATAAATTCTGCAAAAATTTTATAAATAATTTTATTGCTATTTTTAATTTCAGCACTGTTCTAGAAATAAACAAAATGTTTAAATTTTAAATGAAAATTATGAAAGTGCAAATAATTAATATACAGATCTAGATGTGTTAAATAATTTTCAAAGCAACTTCGTTTTAACTCGCAGAGTGTAATGTATAAACATTACATTACGTTTACATTTACATTTTACATTACGTTATGTTATGTTACATTATTTTACGTTACGTTATATTACATTTACATTTTTAACATTACATATACTAGTACGTTTGTATAGTTTCATTAATTTAGTGCAGTTTATATAATTTCCTTAATTTAGTTTTAGTTCATTTAACTCTAGCCTTTCGTTAAAATTTTCATAAAAAATGGAAAATTCAACATGAAAAATTCAATTGCTTTTACATTAATAGGCAAAAAAATCGTATTTTGGAATATTAATCACTCATATTCAAAAACAGCCTCAAAGTAAAAGTGCACTATTTTGATAAAATGAGTCCTTATACAAGTTAAATTCATATGGCTTGTTGGAATTATGATGTACGATTCTTCCATCTTCATTTTCATTCCCCGATTTATTTCAGGAGTGGCTAATTCAACACTCAATCAGTTAAGTACTAAAGTAATTCATTTTTCTTGTGCTGTTTCAGCTCCTGTCAGCGGGTGTAAGGGGAAGACGTTAAAAAAGACCTTAAAATCTATCTGGGAAATGTTATAAATCACCTAAAAATTGCAGTAATCGCCGATAAAATTTTCGTCCTTACAGTCGCAAGAACTGACACTTTGTGATTAATGAAATGAAACATGCCTTCTTACCCCGTGTTATCATGTTTGGATGTTCATTTTTCATTGTTAAAAGCCCCTCTTTCTGCAATGTTTACTTGAGAGTCGTCTTTTTCAAAATTATTTTAATGTCGCTAGCGTTTTGAAGTGAACGCATCACAAAGAATTAGGCTTCTTATTTTACAAATGAGGATTGCGTGGAGGTTTTATTTCTGTAAACACAGAGATGATTGAAGCTTAGATCGAATTTTAATATTTTTGGAAAATGTTTTCCAGAAAGAATCTTGGATGGGCGTTAACAATGAAAAATTATTTTTCTTCAATATTGTATTGATTCATAATGTTATTAAACTTTTATATCATTTAAAAATAAAGTTTGTTTTTCTGATTATGATATTCAATTTAAAATTATTTAATATTTGTTTCTTTTTTTTTTATTTCCAATGGCAAAGGAAGTACATATTAGCTTCATTGATGTAAAATATTGCTTCATCACAAGATGTACATTATGTTATTGGAAAAGGAAAATAAATATAATTTCCTTCAACACAATACGTAATAATATCACAATTATTTTTCTTCAATATTTTATTGATTCATAACGTTATTAAACTTTTATATCATTTAAAAATAAAGTTTGCTTTTATGATTATAATATTTAATTCACATTTATTTAATATCTGCTTCATTGATGTTAAAATATTGCTTAATCACAAGATGTACATTATGTTATTAGAAAATGAAAATAAACATAATTTCCTTTAACAAAATATGAAATAATATCACAATTATTTTGCATTAAAATTTGAAATTTTTTCACTGATCGTAATTGTTAATTTCCCTGATTCTTAATTAAATATAATAATTAAATATATTAATTATTACAGAGTCAACCATTTATAAGAATCAAAACCATCAAAACTAAAACAAATATCAATTGTAAATCTAGAAATTTCCTTATTTCCTATACTTTGCATTTACTTTACCCCAAACTTCATCCCTCTACTCTACTAACTACTCTACTAACTACTACTAACTTCATCCCTTTTACCCAGTTAAAAGATGAGACTAGAAATAATAATAATAATAACTTATAAGTACATCGAGTTATAATATAAAAAAACGCCATGGTAATTACCACAACAATAATGTTTTTTCTGAATTGTATACTTCTCATTTCACTTATGCTAATGCAACTAACATAAGCATAAGTGAAACGAGAAGTATACAAAGCAGAAGAACTAAATAATGGTGAAAAATTGTATGATATGGGATACAAAATATTTTGTTGAGATTAATAGAATGGGATCAGAGAATTTAATTTGTTTATAGGAGGTAATGGTTTCTTGAGACGATTAAATGTTCATTTTTCTCTGTAAAACTCATTAATTTGTTGATTTTCCACTTGATTCATAGATTGTAAATTATATTTCCGTGCCACTGAATGTAAAAAAGCTAAGAAGGGATTTTAGGATGTCATGATTCTGCAAGAAGACAGGCAGTTGCATAGTGGAATGATTCTCCAGTTTCTCCAAGGAAACAGAAATTTCTGAGAGGATAAATCTTTTAGGTACTTTGGGAATGAACCATACCCACTTCTATGAATAAATTATTATTCAGAAAGCATTCTGAGATTTCTTGAGATTCTAAAAATGATTTCTAAAATGTTTAGTCCTGTAATGCTTTGATTTAAATATCTTTCCAGTTATCTAAAAGACAATCATTTAATAATTTTTGAGAAGTGAAAAGGAATACAGAAGAAAATTTGAATCACCATCTCCAACACTTGCTTTAGAAAGGCTATCTGCTTAATCAATGCTAAAATCGCCTGTATGGTATTTAATCCTAAGCAATTAGATGCGGTCATTGTTTAAGAGTTTTTTCTGGATATCTGTGCCCATTAGATGAGGTGTTTTAAGATTAAGGATGGCAGATAGACTTAATTGGTTGTCTGTTCAAATTGATGCTATAGCATTTAGAGTTTCCAATTACTATAAGGCTTTTGGGATACCAAGAAATGAAGCTTAGAAGATAGAGATTTATTTATTTAATTATTATTTTTTTATAATTTTTTTCTTCAATTTCTGAATTATATTGTCATTAAAATAGAAAATTGAGCAGCTTGTGTCGACATCAGATTAAGAATACTCTTTGAAATTATTAACAGTGGAATTATAGTTGATGTGGTTATGAATGCGGGTTTTGTCGCCATTTGTTAGATGTACCATAAAATCTTTTATTTCTTCCTTGTAGTCATTTGGATTAAAATTAATGTCATGTATTGTACATATTTTTCGACCTTTAGTGTTGTATGAAAATCGCTTCATGTTTAGTATTCAGGTATAAAGGTGATATTCCGGTAACCACTTGTAAGGCGTTGGAACTGTTCAATACGTTCCGGTCATAAAAATTAAAAAAGATCTATGAATTGCGATAATTATTCTTTTTTGTCAGGCCGTAAGATTGGTCGCTTATATTGTTGCGTCATGTGAAATCCTGCTCTCGATAACTGTTTTGTAAAGTATTTTTCTGTATTCTTTATTGATTACACACTTGTTGCCTGCGTTTCTATAGAGACGATTAAGTGTTTCCGTTATTTTGGTTGATTGTTTCTTAAGATGTGAAATCCAATTAAGTTTTTCATTTAAAATGACGTCTATGTATTTGTGGGTCTTCTTTTTACGTGTTGGTTTATCATTTTAGTGAATCTTTGGAGCAGTTTTTAATTTACCGAATAGAATGTAGTTGATCTTTTCAAGGGATTCATTAAGAGGATGTTTTACTGCTCATATTTTGAATTTATTCAGATCTGTAGCCTCAAGTTCTATTAGTCGCTATCTCGTTTTGATTGAAATGTTGAAGCGAAGTCATCAGCAAATGCTTGCAAATGAATATCTGCTTCAAAAAGAAAATTTAATATTTCATCAGCTATTAAGTTCAAAATGCTGAGCTACACCAAGATCCCTGTGGAGATCCCCTGGGTCTTTTCTCAAAAAACTGATCCTTCGCTGATCTGAATTGCTACTTTTCTATTGTTAAGATGATCAAGCAGAGTTTCTGTAATAATAGTTTTTTTTTAGCTATTAAAAACGATCTATGTTTAAATGATGTAAATTTAACGTTGCCGAAGGCTCGTTTGATATAATTGACATAAGAAAGGAATATTTGCCTTCAGATTATTTATAAAATCCATTAATTTGAATAGTGCATGGTCCATTGCTTTTCACTTCTTTAAATCCATATTGTGATGAATGAAGTTTGTTGTTTTCAACAATCCGTGGCTTAGCCTTTGAAGTAACAATTTTTCAAAAATTTTCCTAATGTAGGCAGTAGAAAAATTGGTCGAAAGGAAATAATATGGAAAACCCTTTACTTTTTTGTGAAGTTGTTGTAACATATGGCTTTATTGGAAATCAATCCATTACAATAAGGATCACACACAAAGAAGGAACAAGCAGAACAAAGTAGATATACAGCAAAACAGCAATTGACAATAAGTCGGTCTCACACATCACAAAAGGTCAAGGGGGGGAGAGAAAACAAAGGAGGTAGACATTTTATTTCAGTCCATGAGGCCCCTGGCCTCCCAATATTACTGTAAGACTACTCCTTGGCGCTGAGTCTCCCTGTTCAGTCCTGGACATTTCAAAAGATGTTCTGTATTCATTGTACCGGCTCTACATATTGGGCAAGTGTTCGAGGCGAGGACACCTATAGTGTTAAGGTGTTCCGCAAGACAATCGTGTCCAGTTTGTAATCGAAAAATGGCAACCGCCTCTTTACGTGGTCTAGTGTTAAAGATTTTCCAGCTGTCTTGGATATTGTACCATTTTTTGCCTTCAGATTTAATTATGAGATTATCTTTCAGTTTCTTAAAAATTTCTCTATGAATATACTTTTTGAAAGATTCTGGTGGAACTTGTTTCTTTCCAATATTCACATGATTTTCTTTCTTTGCAAGTGAATCTGCTGCTTCATTACCTTTAATTCCCACGTATGATGGTATCCACTGGAATACAATTTGCATGTCTTTAGTTCTTAAATATTTGATATCTTTTATAATTTGACTTATTATTGGGGTTTCAGTGTGATGATGTAACGAGACAGCTTGTATGGCTACTCTGGAATCTATGAATATTACCACTTTAGAGTAGTAATCATTATTTACTTTTTTGCGAAGTAATGCAATGAATCCTATCTTAAAAATTTTGAGAAAGGAATGAAGAGAGAGGCATTTAATGAAGAGATTTAAAATTACTCATGGAAAATATTTGCAGACAATTTGTAGTAATGTATAATCAATACCATCGTAATCAGGAGCTTTCCCTTGGCGCAATGTTTATATTAACCACTTTAGATCAGATTACTAAATTTATTTTCGGGAAATATAGATATTTTTTATTTGTGTCTCTGTTGAGGGGTTATTATTAATTGTCGATTTTTAAAATTAATTAAAATTCCAAACTTTTAAATTTTCTCATGAAGAGATAATTTTAAGAGAGTCAAAATTAATTTTTCACAAATTCTTTCAAAAATATAAGTTTTTCTCAAAATAAGAGATGGATGGAACATGGTCTTCTGTACAGATTTTCTGAAACCAAGCACATGAATAAGTGGAGATAAGTTGTTGACAAAGTTTAACAATTCACCAAATTTTTCTACCAATTAAGATAATACTTTCCTGACTACGAAAGAATGATACTAAATATTAAAAAAAGTAAACAATATAAATAAAATTATTTGAAAAAGAATTACAAGTCAATAAAAATTTTTTCATGACATCTATTTAAACATTGAAAAACCGCACAATTATGTGTGTGTTGCCTCATGGATAAATAGCTCGACGTACATAGTAGTCAACATCATATCTGCGTAGGGGGAGCTGGCTGGAGAGAGAAAGAAATGTAACACGAGCAATGTGCGTTCGGTTTTGGAATAAAAGAGACGTGTTTTTTACAGTCTAATAGTGCTATGTCTTTTTATAGAATGTGAAACCAATTTGTTTCTTGTTTAAAAGAAACAGAAATAATGAAATTTAAAATTTAATAAATTTAATTTATAACGAAATTGGATGACTTTGATGCTTGCAAATTAAATATATATAATACTCAATGGTTTTCTACGCTCACAAAATAGGAAATTCCCCAAGAGCAAATGAAAATGATGTGAAAATTGAAATGAGATTGAAATTTGAAATGAGAGAATTGAAATCAAGAGATTGAAATGAGAATGATGTATTTTCGACAGAAAAAAAATGAAAATCATTTTAAGTCATTTTTAAACTTAAAAGTAAACATAATTATAAATTTTTCTTTGACAAGCACAATCTTTCGATATCATCAATTTAAAAGTTATTTATAATTTTCTTCACGTTATAAAATATTATTTCTTTTTGTGGGAAGAAGTTAAATGCTTTTTATTTATCGTTAGATTTTAATATAAATTAGGGCTTTTCAACCTATGTTTCCTATGGCGCCAAGCACTGCTATAAATACAATTCAACATAAATTTGTAAATTTTCCTTAAATGAAGTTTTTTATGTAGTCATTACATTTATTTCTCAACTTTAATTATACTAAAACACATATAAATAACTAGAATGTTTAGAATACTTAATTTTGCCAAGTATTTGTTACAGAAATTGAAATATTTAAAATTTTCTGCAAATCTCTTATCTTTACATAATATGTATTTATGATTAATAATTTAAGTTAAATTGTTTTTATTGTTATTATTATTATTATTATTATAACATCTTCAAGTAAAACCTAAGTCATGATGAAGTGAAATAGCATACATTAATCATGTAATTAATCTGCCATGCAATAAAAGCAATTTTTCAGAAGTAAACAGTTATAGCTTTGATGAAATATAATTTGTAAATTAAAAAAATACAAAGAACAGCAGAGATTAATATTTATAATATATATATAAACATATACAGCATTTATATAGCAGTAAAATAAATTTCTAAATTTCTCCAACTGAAACCTTTCTCACCAAAAAATTATTTCCATATTAAAATCACACCTGCTTCTTTTAAAATGTCATAATTATTTAAAAGACAACATGGGGTATCGGTTTTCGAAGTCAATGTTTGTCCTTAATAGAAAAAGTAAACTTACTTTATTTGATCCAGAACATGTTGATGGAACAAACAAGCCAGAGGTCCGTTATCGAAAATGAATACTTCAAAACTGAGAAGGCAATTTAAAGATTCATCTTTCGCTTAGAGGAATTATCGACCCTTCAATTACTGCAAACAGAAAGACTTTTCAACAAAGCTTTCTTGTGTATTTACTCATCGATGCGGATAAAATCGATGATTTTCACTGATAAAAAAAAAATAATAACTGCACAATTTAAAATTATCCCTCAGGATTATATTTTTAAAAATCATTAATTGAGAAACTGACTCTTGGATCTAAATTACATAATATTGTTTGGAGTTCTATGTTACTGCCTGCGAGACTTAATTTGGCGTGTCAATGTTTTGTCCTTACTGTATTCTAAGATTTTATCTTCTAACAAATTTTCGCTTAGACTTCGACTTGTGTTTAAAATACCAGTTACAGTTGAATTTAAACAGAAACGAATTTAATGTGCTGTTTCATTTTTAAAAATTAAAATTAAAAACTTTTTCCTCTTAGGTAACAGCTTAAATTTAAATATTTTTATAAGAATAAAGGTAAATTAAAATGCATATATAAATATTAATCTTCTTTAAATTAAAAGGCGGCCTGATGGCTAATCGGCTAGTGCTCTGGCCGTCTGTACCATAGGTTTCACAGGCCGTTGGTAACACAAGATCTTATTCACAGCCGTTGGTAACACAAGCTCAAATCCTGGCGGGGGCATGGATGTTTGTTAGTGGTTCGGATTCCACGTTAAACTGTAGGTCCCGGTCTAATTAGCCTAAAGTGTGCACAAAATGACCACAGAGCATCAAACCAAATTGACTTAAAAGTATTTACATTTCAACTTTTTTTCTAATTCATTTATAAAAATGTAATAATATTTGTATTTTACTTCAAAAGATATTGAGTATAGCATAGACATGATATGTTTTTTGTCGAAAGTTTCAAACTCCCAATCTGCCTTGGCAGTTCTTAAATCAATCCTGCTTTAAATTAAAAAATCATCTGGTACATCATCTTTAAGATTAACATATTACAGTGGCGAGTGAAGGTATAATATGAGGTATAATTGTGGTATATGGTGGTATAATGTGGCATATGTGGTATTGTAATATGAGGTATACAATTATACCTCACATTAGTTTGATAAAACCTGGGAAAGTAAATTTTTAACTCTGTAATAAAAGTTTTTTTAGTCGTTTTTATTTCTTACAGCAAATAAACATATATAAAATTAAACTAATTCTATTTTGGGGGGGAGGACAGAAAGCTTATTATTTTTTTACATAAGGGTTCTGACAATCTTTTGCTAGCTCTACCAGTATATATGTTTTTTAAAATAGATTTTTATATAGATATTGCGTCAATATAAACTTTGATTCTTTAGAATTGTACATTACAAGGCTACGATCTGTTATCTCCTTGATTACGTATTTATTTGTACAGTTTACTTACCAGTTTAATAAAAAATATTTAAGTTAGCCGTAGTCATCAAAAAAAATTAAAAAAAAAAAAAGACCTTTAAAAATATTAACAAAAACTACGTCTGTTTAAAAATTTATTTTTAAGTAAATAATCTCAGTTCAAAAATGTGATTGTGTGAATCTGTTCTAATTTTCAAGAAATGAATTATAAATATGAAATGAATGAAATATTAGTGAATGAAAAAGTTAACATTAATGAAAATGAAATGAAATAATAAAAATAAAATATTATGAAGGAAATAAATAAAAATTAAAATGAAATATAGGTACACAAATAATTTACAAATGCAGAAACAATTCACAATCTTTTAAATACTTTTAACGAAATGAATATTATTCGATTAGTGTCCCTACAACATGTAAGATTCGATGATATGTCATTTTTTTTTCAACTTTTAGTAAAAGTATTTTTATTCATTTATTGTTTTTTAAAGACGAAATTACTGATGTAACACAAGAATAAGAACCACGAATATTTTTTAATATATCTTTTAAATTAAAAACTCGTTCCTAATTCTTTTTTAATCACGAGAAAGAGCATCTGGATGCAAAAAAAAGGGATATTATTATGCGCAACTCTACAGAGAAGGGAAATTGTAACGAGAAAGATCCATTAATGAGAAAATAAGATATTTTTCAATTTCCGTACAACAATAAAATGAACAAGTGAAATGAATTTCAACTTTATACTGAGGGAACTATTTCTGGGCCAGAGCTGAAAACACAAAGGAATGAATTTAAATCACCATTCTGTTTTCGAATGTGAAAATACCATTGAATACAATGTACTGAAAGGGGGAACATTCAACTTAATTTAATAAATATTAGTTAAAAACCCCACGAAATGACAGGATGCTGAAAATTTTATTTTTCATCGTTTCTTGATTAAAAGTCATGAATAATTCAGAAAACTTGTAGTGGATGTGAAAAAAGGCATGAAATTGCAAGCTGAGCTTTAGGTATATATATATATACATTTTTTATCTTTTACCTGAGATGATTCGTTTTTAATCTTCAGTGAGTTTGCAGCGCGTCATTTATTAGTGCGACCGTCATTCGATATACGCTTTTCAATGCAAATTCTTTTGGTTAAAAAGGTAATGGGATTCAATTTAATTTTAATTAAGAATAGGGGATGCATCCAAACTGCATTAAGAAATTAGAAGAATAAAAACTGCGAGCCGGAAATTCTTTCACTCCATTATAGTATAAATTACTTTTTCAAATGATGCTTACTATATTAAAAGTAAGTGCAAAACTGCCTCGATACGAAAACAAAATTTTCAAAAGCTTTTACTGTTATTTTTTGAAATTTAGAGTGTTGATGTATTGATGGAAATAATTTACAAAATGGAAATTATTTGAAAATGAAAAATTTTCAAAATTGTTAAAAATTAATGTTTTAAAAAACCTCTTAAGAAAATAAAATGAAGTATGTTTTCGAGTTAAAAGAGATTCATCATAATCATGAATTATGAAATTGGGACAAATTAAATAGTTTTTATTACACATTATAATGTGAAAGTTAGGTATAAAGTAAAATTGAATTATTCAATTGTAGTAATAAATTGGTAATAAAATTGAATTATTCAATTGTAGCAATAAATTAGTAATAAAATTGAATTATTCAATTAGTATCATTTCCAGTTAAAATAGATTCATCACAATCCTCCATCATGAAATTGAGACAAATTAAATAGTTCTTTATTATTCATTATAAAGTGAAAGTTCGGTATAAAGTAAAATTGAATTATTCAATTTATGCAGTGTCTATTAATAAATAAATTAATAGTAATTTTTTATTGAATTAATTTCTTAAAAAATGTTTATGGTTTATGGTTAAATTAATATTTATCAAGTGATAATTTTATATCATGGGTTAAAAAAATTATTTTAAAATTTCAAAATTAACTTTAGGGACAAGAATTATTGCAATTCTAATTCTATGATTCATCACATCATCAATCATGAAATTGAGACAAATTAAATAGTTCTTTATTATTCATTGTAAAGTGAAAGTTCGGTATAAAGTAAAATTTAATTGTTCAATTTATACAGGGTATATTAATAAAAAATTAAATAATATTTTTTATTAAATTAATTTCTAAAAAAATTCTTATGGTTTATAGTTAAATTAATATTTATCAAGTGATAATTTTATATCATGTGTTTAAAAAATTATTTTAAAATTTCAGAATTAACTTTAGGAACTAAAATTATTTACTATTCTCTTTTGTAATAAAAGTCCCACAATTTTTATTTTAATTAATACAAAGTGAAGTCAAGAGTAAAATTTTAGAAGCATAAAATTTAAGTTATCAATTACGAAATTAAAAGATTCTGTTTGTTGAAAAATATTATCCATACAAATACAGACAATATTATTTTTATTAATAAAGCATTTTTTTACCACATAAATCTCTGGAAATAAAAAGTTACATTCTAATGTTTAGATTGAGAAATCAACAGCATCTTGAGCTATAATTCTTTGATCGTACACTTCAGATTTTTTTAGAAAAATCATTCCATATCTGAATTGTATTTAATATAAATTTAATATATAAAATAAATTTCAGCCAGCAAGTTATATCATTTCTAATCGTCTTATAACTTTTATCTATCTTGAATGTAATGTCAAATCAGTTTTAAAACATACATTTGATAAGCAATGGCTAATTTCATAAATTAATGGAAATCAAAAAAAATTAAATTTCATAAATTAATGGTAAAATGGACATTATTTGAAAATCAAAATTTTCATAATTGTTAAAAATTAATGTTTTAAAAAACCCTCTGAAGAAAATAAAATGAAGTATTGTTTCCAGTTGAAAGAGATTCATCACATTCATCAATCATGAATCCGAGACAAATTAAATAGTTCTTATTACTCATTATAAAGTGAAAATTCGATAAAAAGTCAAATTGAATGATTGAATTGTAGTAATAAATTAGTAATAAAATTGAATTATTGAAGTCTTCAATTAGAATCATTTCCAGTTAAGAGAGATTCATCACAATCATCAATCATGAAATTGAGACAAATCAAATAGTTCTTATTACTCATTATGAAGTGAAAGTTCGGTATAAAATAAAATTGGATTATTCAATTTATACGGTGTTTATTAATAAAAAAAGTAATAGTAATTTTTATTAAATTAATGAAAATAAATTAATTAAATTTCCGTAATATTTTCTATTAAAGAAAGAGAAAAGTAATATCTCTTGAGTTCTTTTCAGAAATTTATTTATTAGATTCCATAACTGGATTTTACATATTTTGATGCTTTGCTTTCAATCTGATGTTTTCGATGCTTTGTTTTTAATCTGATGTTTTTGGTTCTTTGTTTTTAATCTGATGTTTTTGATGCTTTGTTTTTAATCTGATGTTTTTGATACTTTGTTTTTAATCTGATATTTTTATTAAAATAAAAGACTGCTATTCGTTGTGTGTTATATTTTTATATATTAAATATTTTTGTAGTAATCTTAAATACATTTTTAACGTGTACGTTTTTTAAATCTTTCTCTGTTTAATTTTAATATAAATACAATTTTTAATATTTCAGCCACATTTATTATATCTCTGATTTTGAACTAAAACTTTTTACGCTATATATCTTAACTTGATTTCATCATCACCCTCTATATTAGGGAATAATATTTGAAATTATATACTAAGAGAGAAGTTTTAGCAAGTGCTTTAAGAAGCAAAATACAGAGTAATTTTTAAATAATCTCTACAATATTTCCCTAATTAGAATTTAGCCTACCATATGTATCCTTAAAATGAAATTACATTTTAGAAACATTTATTATAAAATTCTAAAGCATTTTTTTATAAAAACTCACATAATACAACTTTATACTCTCCACCATATCTTGATCAATTAACATAATAAATTTTAAAATTTTTCAAATTATATGATTTCTAGCTTACAACTAAATTTTTTTACCTAACTTATTTTGAAATGGTACATTTATGCCTCACTTACTTTTTAGTATCCAAAGTGGATGCAAGGCATTTAGGATCAAGGATCCTAGCAATTTTCGTATATAGAAAAATATAATCCAATTCTCCTTAATAAGTTATAAAGAAAGGCAATTTTTTTCTATCACCGTTATATATATAGAAATGCTTTTATTTGGCTTTACATAGCTAAAACTACCCATTCATTTACTTACATCTCTTGAGATACATAATCAAAAATTATTTTCAATCACCCCAAAATAAAAATTTCCTAATTTAAGAAAAACTAATCAAATCCAACTATTTTTGTTTTTAAAACAAAATCATTTATTTTATTTAAAAAAAAAAATTATGATCTTTGTATTTACTGTAGTGACATGTTTCTCACATTTGGCCAAACCAAATAAAATTTCCTTCAAATGATCTTCCAAGTTGCAAACTTTTACAGGAAAAAAAAAGGCTTAACGAATAAATTATTCGTAGAAACTCGTAATGCTCCCAATTAAAGATTTTCTCACTTCCAAACTGACACAAGCAAGTTTTTTCTGTACAGTTTGTCACGAAAGTGAACGAGTAAATCGTCACACCTGATCTCACAAAGGAAAGTTAGTAAGAAAGGCAATTTTTTTCTGTCCCCTGTATTCATACACAAATGTTTTTATTTGGCTTTACATAGCTAAAACTACCATTTAAATCCCAATCATTTGCTTACATCTCTTGAAATACATAATCAAAAATTATTTTCAATTCCCGCAACAAAAATTCCTAATTTAAGAAAAACTAATCAAATGCAACTATTTTTGTTTTTAAAATAAAATCATTTATTTTATTTTTAAAAAAAACTATGAGCTTTTTATTTTCTGCAGTGACATGTTTCTCACATTTGGCCGAACCAAATAAAATTTCCTTCAAATGATCTTCCAAGTTACAAACTTTTCCAGAGTAAAAAAAAACACTTAACGAATAAATTATTCTTAGGAACTCGTAATGTTCCCAATTAAAGATTTTCTCACCTCCAAACTGACACACGCAAGGTTTTTTCTGTACAGTTTGTCACGAAAGTGAACGAGGAAATCGTCACACCTGATCTCAGCAAAGGAAAGTTAGTAAGAAAGGCAATTTTTTTCTGTCACCTGTATTCATACACAAATGCTTTTATTTGGCTTTACATAGCTAAAACTACCTTTCAAATCCCAATCATTTACTTACATCTCTTGAGATACATAATCAAAAATTATTTTCAACTACCCCAAAATAAAAATATC
Source organism: Caerostris darwini (assembly GCA_021605075.1). NCBI lineage: Eukaryota > Metazoa > Arthropoda > Arachnida > Araneae > Araneidae > Caerostris > Caerostris darwini. The sequence continues at coordinate 659,494 of BPLQ01011087.1, read as the reverse complement.
CTAATTAAAGAAAAACTAATCAAATGCAACTGAAAATAAAATCATTTATTTCATTTTTTAAAAAAACTATGAGCTTTTTATTTTCTGCAGTGACATGTTTCTCACATTTGGCCAAACCAAATAAAATTTCCTTCAAATGATCTTCCAAGCTACAAACTTTTCCAGCAGAAAAAAAAACACTTAACGAATAAATTATTCTTAGGAACTCGTAATGCTCCCAATTAAAGATTTTCTCACTTCCAAACTGACACAAGCAAGTTTTTTCTGTACAGTTTGTCACGAAAGTGAACGAGTAAATCGTCACACCTGATCTCAACAAAGGAAAGTTAGCAATGCCACCTGAGTATGCCCCTAAGACACGAGGTCTGACACCAGAGTAAGTAATGCCTCAAGGGGTCACACTGTCGTTCTTGTAATTAACCAACTCCAATTGGAGCGTCGAGTTTCTCACATTAACAACTTCACGCAATCACATTATTTTCCTCGTTAGCATCTCTTGGGTATCACCGCAAAAAGCAAGTGAGGCTAATTTTTCCTCCTTGGCACACCAGATCGCTCAATTGGGTTTTTATATCGAAGAATGATTTCTGAAGTAGGTGGCAACAACTTATCTTTTGCTAATTATCCATTGTAAAAAAAAATTAAAAGATTATAGATTTAATGAACTGTGAATCTAAAATACTCAGGGCATTTTTGTCTGCTTATCCATGGTTGGATAAAATAGAATCTAATTTGGAGAGCGACAGAACCAGTCTGAATATGAAATTCTGAAGTATTCGGAGTTTAAAACTTTTTATAAAAATACTTAAAAATAGATAATAGATAGTTAAAATAAGTTATAATTTATTTCTCATAATTCATTTGCAATTCTTGAAGATGATTTATTTTTACTGTAGTATTTATTGATAAAATTTTCTATGTAATACAAAGCTGATTGGCAAATTTTAAATTCAAGAACTTTCAAAAAACTGGAATTTTAATCTTTGAAAATTTCTTCAAATTTATAAATTGAATTCATTTAAATAAGAATGTTAAGCTAAGGCACAGTTTGTTGCGAATTATTAAATTTACCAAGAAATTTAACTGACGGACATATTTAAACTCAATGGATTGGAGAATCATTGCTGGATGGACAAAGATTTTATGAATTTTAAAGGATTAAGTTTGTTGTGTTGTTTAATATAATTTTTGTCCGTATAAAAACTTTGAATAGTTTAGTGTATGTATCTACATAACATAAATTAAGTAAAGTGCAGAAGGAATTAATCTAGTCACTAGTATTATAAAATAAAATATTATAAATTTATAATCCTTGTCTTGAAATATGTGAAGAATATAACTACCTTAGGTTTAAGAAAGATATGATTTTAGAGTTCTATTATGATAGTGATAACAAAATTCTATTATGATAGTGGTGAATTTATAATAATTAAAGTTCAATTATGATAGTGGTAGTCAAAGTTCTATTTTGATAGTGGTGAATGTATTTAAATAGGAATGTTAAGCTAAGGCATAGTGTCTTAAGAAATCTTATATTTACCAAGAAATTTAACTGACAGGACTTATTGAAAGTCAACAGATTGGAGAAATATTGCTAGTTATGCTAGTTAGACACATATTTTATGACTTTTAAAGGACTAATTTTGTTTTACTGATTATTATAATTTTTGTCACTATAAAAAAAAATTGAATAGTTTAGTGTATGTATCTGCATACAATAAATTAAGTAAAGAGTAGAAGGAAAGAATCTAGACAGTGGTACTATAAAATGAAATTTTTAAATTTATAATCTTTGTCTTGAAGAGGGTGAAGGATATAACTTGTTTATTTATACCTTAGATTTATGAAAGATGTGTATAATTTATGTTTCAATTTTCGAATATTATTAAATACTACTATTTGATGTATATTATTAACATCATTTTTTAATTTATTCGGATAATTCTTAGGCATTACGTTGTTAACCCCCATTAAATTATATGATTCTATATATATATATATATATATGTATATTATTTAAAAATCTTAACAAATTGAAATTCCATTATAATAAAGGAGTTTTATAAAGATTTACTCACTTAAAGTTATTTCATGTCTATAGTTAAAAGATAAAAAATATGGCAAAAATAGACATACATTAATATGTCTATTTTGACAAGTCGACTTGTTAATTATTAAAGAAAAAAAAATTAAATAAAATCACAACTTAATTTTGCTTTGCAAATCATATGTCCTTTTTTTATTTTATTTTATTTCATTTTTTTTATTTATTGATTGATTGCTGATTTTCATTTCCCTAGCATATAATTTGAGAGCTAAGTATATTTACAGGATAAAAGGGATAATATAGTAAGTATTAGTAATCCAGTATATTTATCTTGTAATATAATTTAATAAGAGTTTAAGTTATTTTACAGGATAAAAGAGATAGATAAAAAGATTTCTAAAGATCTTAGATATCTAAAAGGCTAATACCTTTTCGAAAATAAATTTGTATATTTATCATTAAAATAATATGTTTTTAATTCTTCAGAAGCAATATCAGGTATTTCACCTCCCTTTAAAATATTAAGATAAATAATTTAAGGCCTGAATCACAACAAATAATTGCAATTCTAAATAAATAATTTATATATCTACATTTAAACATTTAAATAATAATTCATTAGTATTATCAAATATAACATATTGTAACAATTTCAACAGATATAATGCATGACGAGAAACATTTTGTAAATAAAGTAAAAATGGTGTTAATTTTCAATGTAACAAACCTTATACAGTAATTTTTATTCAATAAATATGATTAAAAGTCTACATGAAAACTTACACTTTAAAGTATTAAGAAAAAAAAAGAGTACATAAATTTCATTTTTTAATATTTGAATGATCCAGATAGAACGATAATTTTTTTCTCAAGCATTTGACCGATAATTTCTTCCTATTATTTTTCCTTTCATGAAAGAGATTTTATGTATTTTAAACAATTATTCGCAGATGTTACTTGTACTTTATTTAAATAAAAAAAACATGATTTTTTTATCTATCATTTAAAGTGATTTATTTTATTTTATTAACACCATTTTATTCTCCAAATGGGAACATAAATAACTTTGCAACACATTTAGTACCAAATTTATTAGTTTTTGAAGCATTGGTTAAATTATTTGTAAATTTTTAATAAACCTTTCATTTATAATTTTTAGAAAACATTTTATAAAGCAAAGATTATTTTTAAGCCGTATTAAATACTATACCATTTAATATAGAGCCTCTTTTTGTTAAAATCTATATTTCATTTTTTATAACGGATTTTAAAATGTTACATTTTTATTATATACACTTGAAAATCTTAGTTTAGATTAACTAAATTAATTTCTTTATAAATATATTCTTCCTAAGGTATTTTTTGCCATTTATATTTAAGGAAAACTAAAAAAATTAACTCATTCATTTTTTGAAAGTGAAATGTTTTCCATGATAAATATAAATTTTCAAATTTATAAATGCCTTTTATTGTTATTTTATTATTTGTAGCATACCTTTTATTATTATTTTTTACATTTGTAGCTCTTTTTTTATTTGTAGCATTAGAAATTTGCAACCAAAAAAACTTTATTGCAATTATTTTCAAATTTTTAATAAACGTTTCAAATATAATTTGTAGGGAACATTTTATAAAGTAGAAGATTATTTTTAAGACGTGTTAAGTTATATAACATTTAATATTAAGCTTCTTTTTGTTAAATTTTATATTTCATTTTTTTGTAACAAGTTTAAAAACGTTATTTTTTTATTAAATAATAAAAGTACACTTGAAAATCTTAGTTTAGATTAACTAAATTAATTCCTTTATAAATGTATTCTTTCTAGTATTCTCTTTTGCCATATTTATTTAATGAGAACTAAATAAAGTTAACTCATTTATTTTCGTATAACAGTAATTTTTTAAAGTGAAATATTTTCCATGATAAATATAAATTATCAAATTAATAAATACCTTTTATTAATTCCTTACTTTTATATGATGACTTATTCTTTCTATTTTTAGATAAAACATTTCACTGCTAGTTACTTGTATTCCAAAGAATCATGTAATAAATGTCTTAAATTCATAATTCAACGAATAATATTATTACACTTTCATGTTTTTGTTTCGATAGAATTTTTGCAAGCAATTTATTTTTGTTAATCTTTTGCTTTAATTACTTTCAACTTCATAACAAAAAACATATGTTACAATTATGCATACTTATACTTAAAAAAAAAAATTGTTAAGATAAAATATATGTAAATGAGAACTTTTACAGTTGCAAAAGGGAATACAGAAAATTGAAGTCAGTTCAAATGTTAAATTTTCTTATTTCCATAATGTTATTGTGATTATCTATTACATACTTTATTATATACTTATCAATAAAGGGCTTATCATAAAACAGTTTCTATATAAACTAATTAATCTTATAAAATTTATCTAATTAACTATTCTTTTTACGAAAATAAAATTTAGTCATAATAAAATAATTTTCTACTTTACAAACATTTTAAAAATAACCTCTTTTTTTAATGCAAATTTTAATTAAATACAAGAACTTTTTAGATGTATTCTCAGTCCTTGCAGGTTTGATTACAACTATAAAGAAAAATTTTCAATTAGAAATTCGAGCGGAATATTTTGAAAGAATACGTTTTTTTCTTTTCCGTTCACATATCATTGTTGCAAAACCCGTTTTACAGAAATTTGGAACCAAAGAAATTCAATGCAATGACTACTGGCTCTGGATTGTTCGAATAACATTGAATTAGGTAAAGTTAACATTTTACTAAAAATTTGAATATCTAAATTAAACAATGGCCGATTAGTCTTCCAGTATTGCTGGACTGATATAAATATATTTAACACTATTGCATTTACAGAACTATTTCTAATATTTTAATGGTGTTTCTTCTATTTACAGCACTATTTCTAATATTCCAATGGTGTATTCTTCTAATCGGTTTATTTGTGATGTTTGTTTCTAAAGTACTAATGCACTAAAAGTGTTAATAAGTATATTAAGACTATTTCATTTACAGAACTGTTTCTAATATTTTAATGGTGTTCTTCTATTTACAGAACTATTTCTAATATTCTAATCGGATTATTTATGAGGTTTGCTTCCAAATTGTTAATGCACTGATAGTGTTAATAAGTATATTTCACACTATAAACACTATATTTAACACATATTTTATTTTTTTTAATAGTGTTAATAAGTATATGTAACACTATTTTATTTACAGAACTATTTCTAATATTCTAATGGTGTATTCTTCTAATCGGTAAATTTATGAGGTTTGCTTCCAAAGTACTAATGCAAACATGCATAAATTAGATTTATTGATTAACGAAAATTTGTCCGTTTAATTATGTATTTCTTAATTTTCAATTTACACTATCTAGAATATATCCATGCCTTTAAAATATTGCGTTATAATGATAATTTCATAATTAATTTCATATTTGGAAATGATTTTTTTACAGCAGATTTTCTGCTGTTAAGTATAAAAATGTACTGATCTTCCTAATTAAGATCTCGTATTAATAAAATAAAAAATTCAAATATTATAACATCAGAATTCGCTGTTTATTAACCCACTAATGCGAATGTCTGTGAATGACGCGTATGAATTAGAATTAAGGTTTGATGAGGTAATTAGTAGTAGAAAATGAATTGCTGTTTATTTAGTTTTTAATTAGAAGTGCTGTGCATGCAAGTTGGCGTGACATTTTTCAACATTTCTGTTTGCACCCATTTTCCAAATAACACGAACTTTGACGTATCTTCATGGATTAAATAAAATGCGATATTCACCTCAGTATAAATATACATTTAAAGAATTTAATGTTCACTTCATGTTAGTAAAGATAATTTCTGCAATTTAAACTTAATAGTAAATAAGAAGAAATTAAATTTTTCTCAAGTGTAATCTGTATAATGAAATACATAAATGCTAAAAAATATTAAAGTTTTGGAAATTCTTAAAATTAGAAAAGAAAAATTTAGAAAAGTTTTGGAAATTCTTAAAATTCGAAATCTGTTTATTTTAATTTGTGTGTGTGTTTTTCTTTTGAAGTTATTATCATCAATTATTCTTAAAGGTATCCTTATAAACATATAAAGAGTAAAGAATTCCTTAAAATACCCTATGGCCTGCAGTACAATCGAGTAACAGAAATAGAGTACCGAACATTTTTAATAGAAAATAAAGTGTTTTCTAAATGTTAACTTATGTTTATGGAAGAAACTTATGATTTGCAAATAAGCAAGTACATAGTAAAAAATGCCTTTGTAAAAGTAAAGAAGACATCTTTATTTTTAATGAAATCCTCATGTTGTTTCACTTTTTTTAAGATAACTACTATAGAAAAATCATCAATATCAACAACATTGAAAATATATTTTTAGTTAAAATTATTAAGAATTTTATTCGATTTCAAAACGTGCTCACATCAATTTTAAAGGAGTCGAGTTTTTTTGCTTAAGAAAACTTTTGAAGAAAAAATTGAAAAAAATATTAAAAAATTTTTTACAAAGATTCTTTTCTTTTTCAAAGGTTTGCATGTGGATGATAACAACAAATACAAGAAATTTTAAGAATATAAATTTTAATTTTCGACTCTGATTATCACAGCTCATTATAACATTGTTTAGAGCATATTGTGCTCTTTAGAATGAGCTAATGAAAAAAATAAATTTCTTATTATTTTTACGCTTGACAATTTTGAATCTGTTTAAAAACCTAATAGTTTAAAAATATTTTGATGCCCAAAAAAGAAACTAACATTAGCTAACCACTAACAGTAAAAACTAAAACTAAACCCCTAACAGTAAAATTATTAGTTTTGAGAAATTAAAAAATTTCCAAAAAGTTATAGAGGTTAAAAATAGAATATTATAAATTTCACTTAAATTTATTTCAAATTTTTAACAAAAGAATGTGATGAATTTCATTAAGCAAATTGATTAACTATCATTACATCTAATTTCAACAAAGAAATTTAAAAACTGTTTACTAAACTTTTTTATCTAAAATAAATATATCTATGGATAGTTTTTTATTGAAATAGATTTATTTCTAAAATGATAAATTTCCTTAAACAAATTGATTAACTATCCATTACATCTAATTTTAACAAAGAAATTAACAAACTGTTTACTAGGCATTTTTATCTAAAGAAAATATATTTGTAGATTGTTTTTAATTGAAATAGATTTACTTCTAAAAATTTAATTTTTTACGAAATATGTAAGGATAACTAAAACTTTCAAATATATTCCAACATTTTCACGTATTTTGTAATAAACTTGATCTTTTCGCAATTGATTTATTTAAAAAATAACAAGCACTGTACCGTAATATAAGACATAAGATTATTTAACAACGGGAGTGCAAAAAATAGAATAGAATGCAAAAATGTACATAGAATGCAAAAAATTTCTTTTGAATTTTGTTCACGTTCAATGGAGTTAACTAATTTTAACTTTGATCCTTGAAATCTGTTAAAATGTTGACATTAATATGGAGATTTTACTTCGGTGTGCTAACTTTTTCCCATTTGAAAAATACCTTCTCAAAGACTACTAAAAAGAAACTGACTTACGTCTGAGAAAGGAAGGAAAGGAATGATAAAATTCCACTCAGACAGCCGGAATACGATGAAGTCAAGTCTCGAATTCCCAACTTTCTTAAGAGTCAGTGACGACCTAAGAATAGTTCAGAAGTTTTAAAGATACTCTGGAGATTAGTTATAATGCAATATTAACAGCCTATTCATGATAAGTCATATATAAGTCGAATTCAGAATAAAAGTTTATCAAAATATAGATAAAAATTTTTTTAATTTTTATGATATCATTTAATTCCTTATAAAATAAAAGGGCAATTTAGTATTAAGGTATTGTAAGCTAAATAAAGAGAAAGATTTATTGAATCTATTAAAATAGAATATTGAATTTAAATTCATAATTCATGATGTAATATTAACAACCTATTCTTGATAAGTCATCGATAATTCGAATTCAGAATAAAAGTTTATCAAACTATAGGTAAAAAATATTTTAATTTTTATGATATCATTTAATTCCTTATAAAATAAAAGGGCAATTTAGTATTAAGGTATTGTAAGCTTAATAAAGAGAAAGATATATTGAATCTATTGAAATGGAATATTGAATTTAAATTCATAATTCATGATGTAATATTAACAACCTATTCCTGGTAAGTCATTGATAATTCGAATTCAGAATAAAAGTTTATCAAACTATAGGTAAAAAATATTTTAATTTTTATGACATTATTTAATTCCTTATTAAATATAAGAGCAATTTAATATTAAGGTATTGTAAGCTTAATAAAGAGAAAGATATATAAAATCCATTGAAGAAGAATATCGAATTTAAATTCATAATTCATAATGTAATATTAAGAACCTATTAATGATAAGTCATAGATAATCATATATAACTCGAATTCAGGATAAAAGTTTATCAAAATACAGGTAAAAAATATTTTAATTTTTATGGTATTATTTAATTCCTTATAAAATTCAAGGGCAATTTAGTGTTAATGTTTTGCAAGCTTTATAAAGGGGAAAATATATTGAATCCTTTGAAATAGAATATTAAATCCATAAAGCAGATAGCAAAATTATTCATGTAATTAACGTCTTGCACACCTAAGAAGAATATGTTTTTGTAGCAAATGAATAATAATAATTTTTTATTCCCCAAATTCGCAAGATTGGTTTTGATTATGCAATTAATGTCGCAGGTGTGATATTTATACAAATTTGAAGTTGCCACTGTAACTTCTCGGCCTATATTTGACTTATAACAGCTTCAAGAAGAGGGCCACTTTCAGGATCATGGGAACACTTTAATTTTTATTATAATTTTTATTTTATTAATTTATATATATATATATATATATATACAAATACATAATTCTGGGTTATTACATTTCACTCCAAGGTCGGATATTTTCAGAGTTCTCGAGTCTATGTCGAATCTCAAAACGTGTGGTCTGTGGCAGACCTTAATTATCACACGGCGTGATACAAGAAATCCTCTGTGGCTCACTTTGGAAACAGGCAGAAACTCCGGCCTGGTCTGTCACTTCAGAGAAAAATAGAAAACCACTATCTCCTTTCTTATCCGAAAACCTCCCTTTAAGAAAATCAGTCAAAAGGGGAGGGTCAGCTTCCCTCACTTCTCATTGCAGTAGACATTTCTCAGCTCATGGTCTATCACCAATCACGATGGAACAACTCATGGTGTAGTCTATATTCCATTTGTAATTGTTTCGAGCTGTGAAGGTCTCACACACAATCGCTAATTTCGTGGGTCTCATTATACATGACACTGAATATTTGTTATCAGATTTAAGTGACAAGTTGTTCTCATTATTAAATAATAATTGCATGTAATATAATTATACACAACACTGATTTCTGCTGTCAAATTTGAGTGATGGGTTGTTATTATGTACTTGTCAAAGAATATACATTCCTATCTCCTGGGAATGAAATGTCAAAACTACTCCCGTGAGAAAAAATGCTACACCACATTTCGATGTAGAAAACCTTTACTAACATTATTTTTAATAAAGGTTTAGATAATGGTAAATGTAAATTAAAGCTAAAGATTTTTAGGCATTATTTTAAATAGAGATATTATAAACTGAGATAAAATTCTTTTTATTAAATTAACACACTTGAAATTACAAAATAAGTCATTTTTACTACCAGTTTTAGAATCATTTTTACAAAAGAGTAGTAGACTATTCTAATCGGTTTGCATGCTAGACTTATTATAGAGTGGCAACATGTGCAGCTAGCATGCAGTTCAAATCCACTCCTTTGTAGTCACTGGTTTTAAAAACGAGAAAACTTGCAACAATATGAGTAAGCATCTCTCATCGACAGCAAGTCTGGAGGGCTCTTTCCGGTTTTCTCGTAAACGCATATGTAAAGTACTTAGAACTGAAAGTTTTATTAGAAGGTAATGCCTTAACTCCATTGGAGGGTCGTTCAGAAGATCCATCAATATACAACAACAAAAAATCAATCTGCATATTTCTGCAAGCTTAAGCAAGTTCAAAAAGACATTTTGCAACAATATTGTAATTTTGCTTCTATAATCTTTCATGAAGTCTGTATCTTTTGGGTGTAAATAATTACAGTGTAATAATTCGTAATGAATGGGTTTGAATAATAGTTTGGTTTAAGTGTAGGTCCATCGATCGTTTATTTTGCAATAAGCAATTTGTTTCTTATTTAATTTATTGTATAATATTTCTTTTATTGCTATAGTTTAGTTCAAATGCTAATAAAGAGGAATTGGTTTTCAAATATTTTATCTTTGAAGTCACTATCATTTGTGACTTAATAAATCCTTTACTGTTAGTACCAAATGTTTGACAAAAGTATGACAGTACTTTTATCCAAAAACAGGTACTCTTCATTAATAATATAAAATAAAGTTTTGAAAAAATCTGAATTTGCAAGTTTTTTATTTTTTTATTTTTTGAAATTTCCAAAACTACAAAATGAAATTTCACCATTTTTCAAAATTTCTACAATGCAAATTAAAGTTAACACTGGAAAACTGAATTGTAACTGTCTTAAATTACAATTAATATTCATAAATATCGCATGTATGGGGTATTATGCTTTTCATAATTATGGATTATATTCATAAGAAAATTGTAGATGTCATTGAATATTTATGAAAAAAACTACTCTAAAAGACTCCGTAAATGTTTTGTTGTATTAGTATAAGTAAGTAAGCTAGTAATATAAAATGCCAATGTTATTATCCTAAATCTGCCTATTTGAAGTTTTTAGTTGGCTTGTTACATTATCTTTCTGGGGTTTAAGATCATATTTATGGGTATTATCGATTTTTTTTACAAAAACATGATACAATAATTATACAAATACAGGGCCGATTATAATTAAAGAGCCATTTTCAAAATGCTGTAAAAAAAGAACCCCTCGTCACAATGAGTTCAAATTTGAACTGAAGATGCTTGAAGAAGGCGGAAACGGTACGGCATCAAAAAAAGGTTCCGAAGTGTATTAATAGACTGTGCTGTAAGCGGCATAAAAAAAGTGAATTCGGCTACCAGTAATATTTTGAATCTAAATTACAGCGCATTTCACATGAATTGCACATTAAACCAGTGCAACGCTCAATGTGCTTGATCGTTTCGGTGTTTTGACTTAAAAAATGACTTCTAAGTCATTCAACAGTTGTGGCACTATTAGTGGATATTTCATCCACCACAACAAGATCATAATATATTGGATGAAAAAAATCGGTGGAACTTTTTTGATGACATACCGTTTTCCCATTCTTCATGTATTTTCAGTTCAAATCTGAACTCATTGTGATGAGTGGTTCTTTTCTTACAACATTTTGAAAATGGGGCTTTAATTATAATCACCCTGTATGTTGATGAACATCATAATTAAAAATAAGTCATCGGTTACACATTTATTTTTACATATTGAGGTCATTCCAACTCCATTAGCCGCTATTCAACACCAAACGATTGTGCTTCGTTTTATAATGCAAATGAAAAACACACAAGAAAAGAAAATAAGGAGAAATTTGCTTTTTAAAAGAATTAGATTTGCACCCATCTTTGAAATAATGTTATCCTATGAAACTGAATCAAGACAAAGCCTATCTGCTACTTGATACATCAGAAAATAGGAGTTTGACAAATTTTATACTGTAAAGTGCTCGTAGAAAGAGTCTCTTTTAACCTTAATGTCTTCCTTTCAGTAGATAATCAAGGCTTCTTTCTTACTTTTCAGGTTTTTCAAGCCCTCTTGCGTAAATTTCTTTTTTACTATTCTTGTTCTATTTGGACATCCTTAGATAGCTCAGCATTCAGTTTAAATGAAATTTATCTTTGACTTCTCAATGATTTTCAAATCAAATTACTGTCCTCACATTCTAAAATTGTCTCTTTTCGACCATTTCTTTTTCCGTTACTAGAGGATTTTGTGCCCTAACAACTTTTCTAGGAATACTACACAATCCAACATGTCTTTTGACAGTCTTAATATTAAATTATTCTTATTCCAGTAGTACAAAAACTTTACTTAATATTTAGTTTCGACATTTGGAAATATTTGGAACAACAGTTGTAGCTATAAAGTATTTAACTAAACACAATAAAATATTCGTGAAACTAAATTACCCTGTATGTTCAAAAGAAGTTTCTACTATAAAGCATGTAAAGAAAAAAGTAAGAAAAATTTTTTTTCAATGCATTTCAATTGCAAATCATAAAAACATTAAAATTACTCTTAAAATCATTCTCAGAAAAAAGTTACTTCTGTGTTTTCGTTGGAGATTTTAAAACATTATTTATTTTATTAGTTGTTTTGGAAGTAAATGTATTTTTAAAGGTGTCTCATACTTTTGGATAAGACTAGTTATCTGAAAGAAAAACTTCTAGGAAAAGATATAAGATTTTAGAAATTCTCAAATATCATATATTTTATAAGAAAATTTTGTATTAATTAAAAATATTTTGCAATAGATAAAAAAGTAACATTTAACATTAAAAGTGTTTTAACATTTTTTATGAATTAGCAATGCGTAAACATTTTCTTTTGCCAATGATTTTCAAATCAAATTACTGTCCTCACATTCTGAAATTGCTTTGATTCGTCCATTTCTTTTTCTGTTACTAGAGGATTTTATGTCCTAGCAACTTTTCTAGGAAAACTACACAGTCCAACATGTCTTTTGACAATCTTAATATAAAATACTTCTTACTCGAGTAGTACAAACACTTCACTTAATATTTAGTTCTCGACATTTTGAAATATATCGAACAAAAGTTGTAGCTATATAGTATGTAACTAAGCGCAATAAAATATTCGTAAAACTAAAGTGCCCTGTATGTTCGAAAGAAGTTTGTATTGTAAAGCATGTAAAGAAAAAGAGACAAATTCTTTTTCGATGCATTCTCAAATATCATATATTATATCAAAGTTTTCAATTAATTAAAAAGATTTTGCAATACATAAAAAATTATATGCTTTAACATTGTTTATGACTTAACAACACGTAAACGTTTGATTTTGTGTTAGAAATTCTAACATTTATAGAGTGAGCTGAAATTTGATGACTTGGAAAGGTATCACTAGCAATCAGAATGCCTCGAGCCAGGCAATTCAGCAACTGCTAAATTGGTAGTCGGATTGACCAAGGTATCAACGAGCCTTGGGCGAATTTCGCGGCAGGAGCAGTTGGACCATCAACAGCGTCAATGGAAATTCTCAGGCGCCCATGGCATTTGGCTGCGCTTTTGGCGACCAATGTCTGATAGATTGGCCGACAGTTCAGTCGCATTCAGCCATGAAAGCGTTCGCTGAAGCATTTCGAAGTTGCTATGGCAACTAGGCTAGACACAGCTAGAGAGACGATGCTGACGCATCACAAAGTTTGAATGTAGAGAAAGTTTATTAAATGCAGAAATGGGGCAAAATTTGGATAGGCAACTGCTATAACCACATTAGGAAGTACATTTCACTGGTTAACAGTTCGCTTATTGGTAGAACGCTGAAATATTACATGCGATATTATCGTTATATAAGTAAGTATATAATGTATATATGTATTGAAAAGGATGGATATAATCTGAATAATAAAGAAAATTAGTTTAATAAAAATATATATAATTTAGGAACAAGGCATTTTCAAAATATATCTTATATGAAAGTATTTCTTAATTATTTTAAAAGGAAAAAAAATAATATTTCGATGAAAAATTGGGAGCAATTTTTTCAAAAATTATGCTGGAAGTCGATTAAAAAATTGTTTTCTGTCGGTAATAAATGCTAATTCTACTAATTTTTATTAATTTCAAAAATTTCGCAAACAAAAATTAAGATTAAAATTCTTAATGCTATCGATTTATTTTGAATGTTTTTACTAATTTAAGAAACGTTTCTTATTTTAAAAGTCATTGCTTCCCTTCCGTTGGCAAATCAGCATTGACTTTTGCTTATTATACTGTTTTAACCTTATTATACAGATTAAACCTTCCAATTAGTCGTTACGAAGTAAATTATTACAGTCGATAAAATTTACACAAACATACAATATCTTACATACTCTTAAAAACAGAATCAATTGCGTTCAACTTTTTGTGCCCTAAGAAGCCCTACCATGAATGGATCAGTTGACACGTCGCTGAAGAATATCTATAAATAAGGGGAGCGTTCACACTGATTTGCTTCAAAAGTGAAGCTATTACACGATACTTATGCTAATTCTTACAACCAAGATATCCCAACATATAAAAAAAATTAAAACTTGTATGGAAAATACAAGTTTTAATTTAAAGGTAATGCATGTGACTGAGTTATACATATAATACACGTGATTGAGTTATATATGTGACTGACTTATACATGCAATACATGTGACTGACTTATACATGTAATATGTGGCTGACTTATACATGTAATATGTGGCTGACTTATACATGTAATATGTGGCTGACTTATACATGTAATACATGTGACTGACTTATACATGTAATACATGTGACTGACTTATACATGTAATACATGTGACTGACTTATACATGTAATACATGTGACTGACTTATACATGTAATACATGTGACTGACTTATACATGTAATATATGTTGAAGTTAAAGGTAATACATGTAAAAGTTAAAGGTAATACATGTTAAAGTTAAAGGTAATACATGTTAAAGTTAAAGGTAATACATGTTTGCCTATTTTATAGTTTACAAAACATTCTATTTTTTCTTATTCTAGGTAAGTGCTTAAGGGATATTGAAATATCCCTTTTCGATTATAATACTTTCATTTTCATTATTATTTATGGCATTTTTGTAACAAGCATTATCTCTATTGTGTTTGACTGTACAAATAATATCTCCAATATGCATTTGGGTCGGGAACAGTATTATATAATATTTTCCCTATTCCATCTTTTTGATCCAGATTGACATCCATCTACTGCTCATCCTACCGTCCTATAAATCTTACCGTCCGTATCCCACTATCTGGTCTTATCAAAAGAAACCTATTTCGACTTCCCATTTGAATAAAGCAGAAACAAAACGATAAGCCTAGTTATTCTGCCAATCGAAATAGAACCTCCGCAAATAATCCTTCCAATGGCAAATATGTCACAGTTTGAATATCCCAACGGGTTGAAAAATAGGAAATCCGATCTCTAGGAATGGGTAAATTTGACTGGAGAGGTTATTGAAGGATGCAGGGACCTAACTATACACTTCATCGTATCGGGGATTTGACTTAAATCTGTTCCTTCTAGAACAAGTTGGAGTTATCGTACGGAGATAGATAGCCCATGTAACCAGTGTCAAGTTCTATTGTTTCATAGATTTTTTCTTCCTACATTCTTTGGAAACTCTGTACGTGCTTTATCGCAAAAGGCAGTTTATCAAGCTTTTTTGAGATACCGGAATAAAGCTCCTTCTCTAAAATTTTATATCGATATAGAAAAAAAAGGGTATTCTTTGAGCTATATATTTAGATTTTTATCATTTTATATGCAAAGCACATAATTTTGTCTCGGAAGGAGAGAAAATTATTTCGCACCTATACATATTAAATTCTTGGAGCGTAAAATATTTACAGTTGGGTGGAGCAAATGACTTTTAGTTTGAAACAAGTGTCGGGCAAGAACGACGAACGTACTAAAACAACTTTTTTTAGAAAGCAAGATTTTTTTTTCTATTCTGTTCTAATCAAATGAAAGTTATTTGTTGAAAGAAGGGAAAAAATGAGTTGCGAAATTTTGTTGAATGATTTTTTTTTACCTTGCTTGAGAAACCATAGTTTTAGTATTAAGTAAGTTTTTTATATAAAAGTTATCATAGACTGTAAAAGTAAAAAGTACAAATAGTTTAATAGAATGAAATCCAAGATTAAATTATATATATATATATATATATTAAATTATATATATATATATATATTAAATTATATATATCTATCTATATAAATACTTATTAAACTTGAATTTGAGTTTACCAGTAAAGGAATTCATGTAATAAATTTATCTTGATTTCTTTTTCCTGAATAATAATATTTTAATATTTTTCATAACGTTAATACTTATGACCATAAATTAATTCCGATGATTTACAACCTATCTTCCCATTATTTTAAGAAATATTCTTTCCAATTTTTCCTGTATGTGAGAATATTTATGTATGTATTCCTGTATGTGAAATATTTATTATTTAATAAAAATTATCATGAATAGACTGTAAAAGTAAAATGTAAAATTAGTTTAATAGAATGAAATCAAAGATTAAATTATATAAATATATAAAAAAAAATATTAAACGTAATTCGTATAAAATACTTATTAAACATGAATTTGAGTTTACCAGTAAATGAATTCATGCAATAAATTTATTTTAATTTCTTTTTCCTGAATAATATTTTAGTATTTTTCATAACGTTAATTCTTATGACCATGAATTAATTCCGATGATTTACATCCTATCTTCAAACTATTTTAAGAAATATTCTTTCAATTTTTCCTTTATGCGAGAATATGTATGTGAAATATTTATTATTTAATAAAAGTTATCATGAAGAAACTGTAAAAGAAAAAAATTACAAATAGTTTAATATAATGAAATCAAAGATTAAATTATATAAATATATAAAAATACTTATTAAACGTTATTCATGTTTAATACTTATTTATAAAATACTTATTAAACCTAATTTGAGTTTACCAGTAAAGGAATTAATGCAATTAATTTATATAGATTTCTTTTTCCTGAATAATAATATTTTAATATTTTTCATAACATTAATTCTTATGATCATGAATTATTTCGATGATTTACTTCTTTTTAAGAAATATTCTTCCAGTTTTTCCTATATGTGAGAATCTATATTAATTAATTCTGTGTTTGTTATGTATCTGTATTATTAATTATTTTTGGAATTAAAATAAAATATACTATAAAAATTATAATGAAATAAATTACAATAATTTTTCATTATTTTTTTTTAAATTAAAAATTAGATGAAATTCTCAGGAATCATTGGAAAAATGTGTAGTTTGTTGAAGTTGATTTATATTGATCAATATGATAATTTTCCTTTAGACGAAATGTTATCATTTTTTAAGCTGATCAATGAACGTGTTAAATTTGTTGACCACTTTAAATTTATAATATACCTATCAGTTCATAAAAATAATCATGTTTGAATATAATTTTTACATATCGGTCATTCAAAATAAAGTCAAATTTGAAAACTTTTTGAATACCAAGTAGATTTTAAATGGGAACACATAAGAAAAAGTAACTCAATAAGAAAAACGAAATTTTATATTTGAGACAGCTTCAAGAGTGGTAAAAACATTTTTAAAACCACACCGTGTTCGTAAAAATATTCTGAATAAGAGGCATAAGACCTTTTAGCTTCTTTGGACCATACTTTACCTAAAGAACCGTTTCGGACGGCACATAAAATATTATTAATTTAACAGTTGTTGTAAAGCTAATAAATTAGTAAAAATGAGCAATCAAAATTATCACCATGAAACATAAAATTGTGCAGCATAATAATCTTCTATAACTTTTCTAGGAGAGGTATTTTTTTAATCATTAAGAAGATCAAGAAGTTTAAATCACTGAAATAAGAAAAATCTTCGAAAATGAAATAGAAAATGTACTTACTATTTCATTTCGTATATGAGTGCTGAATTTCAAGTATGTGAGTACTGAATTTCAAATATATGAGTGCTGAATTTAAAATAAATGTGTACTGAATTTAAAATAAATGAGTACTGAATTTAAAATAAATGAGTACTGAATTTCAAATATATGAGTACTGAATTTCACATATATGAGTACTGAATTTCAAATATATGAGTACTGAATTTCAAATATATGAGTACTGAATTTCATGTATATGAGTACTGAATTTCATGTATATGAGTACTGAATTTCATGTATATGAGTACTGAATTTCAAATATATGAGTACTACATTTTATTGTTTTAAGTAAATTAACAATTTCATGCAAATCAAATGTTAAACAGCCCAGTACTGGAAAAATAAAAAAATCTTTTTTTTTCAGTGAATAGAGAACGCTGAATAATATTTTTTTTTATCAAAAATAAAAATTATTTCTCCTAAATAATAATTTTTTTTTGCTAGAATTGTATATCACATCCCTTTTAAATTATTTATAAAAACTATTGCGTGAATCTCTCACCTAATCTCTCTGGCTGTATGTCCTCATGGTTATCGTAACAGGCAGTACCACTTTACTTCAACAACTTGAATAAACGATAAGCAACAAATACACAACTGGAGAGTAACATCTAATCAACACTTTTTTTTTCTTGCTGCCTTCATATTTATTTTCTTCTCCTCACCTTAATTTCCCCACCCAACCCCAATTCTGACAGGGTGTGTGCAAAATGAAGTCTGGTAGGAATTTAACGCTGCCATACCCCTGGGGATAGCAGACGAATCTTGTGTGCTGCTGCGTTGTTTCCGGTGGAGGTCGGGTGCAATTTCCGCATTCCGATAACAACCACAAAAGCTGTTGATTCAGCTTCAGCTTCAGCCCCGAGAAATCACTTTGATTTATGCTGGTTAGGCCTTTTCCTCTTGGCCACGTGAAATTCCTCTTTGGTCTGAAATGTAATTGATTCAGAGCTGTATTCTTTGAATCATGTTAAACTATAGTCAGCAGGAATGAAGAATGAATATGAATTCCAGGAAGCATGGTAAAAATTGGATTGATTGCTTTTGACAAAATACAGTTTAAGTGGTTTTTTTAAATGGACCGCTTAGTATCCTTATACGTCATCTTTCAATGGAAAAATTATTTACTCTTTATTTGAGGATGTTTTAATGAGCATTTTTGTATGTTTTGCCAACTCTTGAGAAAAGATACTTATTTGATAAAAATAACCCATAATAACCCATTGTGCAAATCATAATAAAAGTTATTTTTCACACATTCGTGAATTCTCAGAAGAGCTATATGATATGACTGAAAACTATGCAATACAAAAAGCGATATGTAATACAAATGCAATACAATTATTTTCAACACAACTATACAAAACAATTGCGGTTCTTTTTGTTTCTAGACATTGCAAAGTTATGTAAAAGGAACAAGCGATAGTTTCAGAGCTAGATTTTAAGATTTATTTTTTTAAGAGTAAATATATATATTTATCAAACCATATCAGAATTGAACCAACTGAAATAATAGCAATACCGGTCTAAAAAATTTCTAAATCTTACCTAAAGTCTCAAAAAATCATACAAATATTTCCAGAGAAGAAATTATAATTGGACACGGTCCATTCCCAACTTACTTTGGATTTCATGCAAAGTTTATGAGATGACATCCTATTTTAGACTTCACAACATATATACATATCGCCTACGGTTAAATATTTTTAAAATGTTCAATCGAGATATGTATATATTTAAAGTGTTGAATTTGTAAATATTATCAACTTGCATTAAAATTTATATGAAAAAAGGAAAAGTGGTTGGTAAAATAATAATTTTCAAAAAGAATTTGAATAATTATCTATTAGAGAATTAGTAACAAAATTGGAATCATAGTAATTGGAATAATTTCGAAAACAAAACTGCAATAATTTCGAAATCATACCGAAAGTTTCAAAAAGTCATAGACTTCTTTCTATACAAAAAATTATATTTACAAGCTGCCATGGTCCATTCCCAACATACCACAAAATTTTTAACCATTAAAAAGAGAATTTCTGCTCCTGTGGAGAAACTGGAGAACTATTCCATTATGCAACTATTTCTCTTCTTACAGTACCATGGAATCCTAAAATCCCCTCTCTAAATTTTTTCAATCAATGACACAGAAATCCAATTCATGGACCAATTGGAAAAATCCTAAAATAAACTTTATAGAACAAATGAATCAATTAATCATCATAAGAAACCATTACCATTGAAATATTAATTTCATTTTCTGTGTTCAATTTTTCCCTTCAAACAATAGCATTTTGTTATTTTATACTCTGTAAAATGAAATCTGTCATACTATATTGTATGCCGTAGCATATTATATTTTCATGTTATGTTTAAAACCATTGTATATTCTTTCTGTATTGTGTACTTATCGTTTCAAATATGCGTATATTAGTTGCATAGTATAAAGCCAGTTTGTCTCTCTTTGTATTAGAATTTATCTTATTCTTGTAATTCTATTTAATTTTTTTTAAATAATGTTTTTAATAATTTTTCCACCCACATCTTTTTAACTGATAAGGGGCTACAATGCGAAAGGGGTGAGATATGGAGTAAAGTAAAGGTATATTCAAGAAAACCCAATGTAATTTATATATGTAACTAATAGTACGCACGCACTTATTCAATGTTAATATGAAGTAAAATTGAAGAAAAAAAATCAATATTAGAAAAATTGCATACTTTTTTTAAACATTTAGTATGCATTGTATAAAAACTGCACCAATTTTCTCGATACATTTTTATTATTTTATAAAAATTAAACAAATAAGTAATTACAAAATGTACTTATTTATTTAAATTATATTTCTGGAATTCTTCACTAATGGCACAGTATCTCTTCTTAAACCTTATTGTTATTAAAATATCA
Source organism: Caerostris darwini (assembly GCA_021605075.1). Lineage (NCBI taxonomy): Eukaryota > Metazoa > Arthropoda > Arachnida > Araneae > Araneidae > Caerostris > Caerostris darwini. The sequence continues at coordinate 638,768 of BPLQ01011087.1, read as the reverse complement.
ATAGTTTTATATCGATTATGAATAAAAAGGAAAATTTCTAAAGAAGAAACTTTTCAATAAAGCCATTATAAGCCGATGCAAAATTTTATTTACAATTCTTCACTGATGGTACAGTATTCTCAACTTAATAGTAAATACTTCATATTTAATCAGCGCAAAGTTTTTAACCATACATGAAATTAGTGATAAATAATTGAATAAGCATACAGGCTTACTATTATTTTGATACCTGCCATAGAACAGCACATGGTAGCAAATGTACTTTCTGTTTACAAATTGAAATTTTATCTTTGTTACGAATTAGTTAGTATGTCATATTTCAAAATAATAAAGTTTTTTGTTAAAATAACTTTACAACTTTATTTATTACGGGAGATATTTTACTGGGGTTTTGGTTTTTTTAAACTATTAGTTTGACAAAATATTATCGTTAAACACTTAGTAAAGCATAACAACACATAGTAGAGGTTAAAACACTCAGTAAATCCAAAATTACACTCACCAAAATCTCAGAAATGGATTATATAGATTACACTATAAGTACATAAATTGTATTTTATAAAATTTGAAATAAGTTGTCCTCTTTTACAAACCATTATCTGAAACTAATAAGTGTTAATAAAAGTACATATTCCTCTTAAAGTAGATGAATAATATACTTTTTTCTGCAGTCAATAATAATACGTTAGAATAATAAGCACCCTTTCCAAAACAAGACAACAACGTAATATTAAATACTTCATATTTAATCAGCGTAAAATTTTTAGCCATACATTACATTGAACTACAAATTTGCTTTGTCTGAAAAGTTTATATCCCGAAAAAAAAATTATTATACAGAATGCACTATAAGTACATAAATTATACTTTCTAAAATCTAAAATAGGTTGTCCTCTTTTAAAAACCATTATCTAAAACTAAGTGTTCTTAAAGTAAATCTAAGTCTAAGTCTCTTACTAAGTCTAAGTAAATCTTTATAAGTGTTAATAAAAGTACATATTCCTCTTAAAGCAGATGAACAATAAACTTTTTTCAGCTGCGAACAACAATACTTTAGAATAATAAGCACTCTCTCCAACACAAGAAAGCAACTTAATACTAAATACTTCATGCCTGCAAAAACATGCTTATTTGCAACTTAAAAGTTATGTTACTACAATAAAAAATCAAAATAATTCCGAAACAACCTTAAAATTAAAAATATTATGTAATAAAAAAGTCAATTATTTATTTATTTGCTTTAGACAATTCGATCGTTCTCTATCTATCGCTAGAGTTCAAATGAAATCAATAGCAATAATAAGAATTATAAGAATAAGAATCATAATAAAAATATTTCATAGAATTGGTTATTCTATTTACTGTATACTCATACATTGTTTTCTAAGAAACAATGACGTGAATTGTCGGCAAATCCTTAAAGTCGGTAACTTATTTTTCTTCGAGCTATAGAGGTAATTAGTTTCAAATGATCAAGTTGTAAAGGTTATAAAAAGGGTTGTAAAATCGAACATTGTTAATGTTCGAGATACAGAGGTCCAATTTTTTTTTCGAGTTATGGAGGGAAAATATATACCAAAATGGCTTGTGGGGATTGACTAATTATTTTGACTTATAGAGGGTTGAAATTTCGAGTAATGGAGGTTTTGGGGCTTGAAGGGAAGGGAACAAAAGATTTTTTCGACTTATCGAGGTTCGACTTAAAGAGGTTCTGCTGTAATATACTTTTTCCTTCTGTGAACAATAATACGTTGGAATGATAAGTACCTCTCCAACACAAGACAACAACTTCATACTAAATACTTCATATTTAATCAGCGTAAAATTTTTAGCCATACATGAAATTGAACTACAAATTTGCTTTGTCTGAAAGGTTTATATCCTGGAAAAAATGAGAAAAATAGCTTTAAAAATCATGTTTACTCCCGCCAAAATAAACGATCGATTGAACACTGCAAAAGAGACACTCCCCTTTTTCTAGAAAATAAAATTTTCTCTCCAGAGTGAGTTGTTTTTTATATCCAAGGAGAGGAAGAACTTTCGGAAATACTAAGACGTAAATCCAAGAAAACGCCGGAAGCGGAAAAAATAGACATTTTTTTTTTCACGAAAAAAGTCAAGATCAAAATGTGCGGGGAGCCTATGCAACAAATATACGAACGAATCAAATGAAAAATAAAAGTCTTCCCTATCAAAATATATTTCTATTTCACGTTCCACATCTTTCCACATATCTGAACTGACATGTTTTTCGAAAACTTGTTCCGACATGACATTTTATTACTGCGCAAATAATTTCTAGACTAAAAATTGAGTCTCCGTTTCAGTCCTTTCTGCATAGTTAAGTTTTTCTCTCTTATTTTTTTTTCTTCCAAAGATAAATAATCCCTTTTCTAAGACTATGAGGTTTGCGAGGTCTAAAAGGGACATAGAGGAGACGCCAATGCATTTATGTATTAAGAAGATAGATCGATCAATGCGGAATTTTTAAGATGTGAAGCAGCTTGCTTACATGTTTTCTTCCTAATTGAAAAGTAGATACCATTCTTGTTTCTTCCCCTTTTCCCTATCCTGTTCGCTATCGATATTCGTTAACGGATTAAATGTTCAAGTATAACAGGAAAACTCCCTCCGATTGTCCCCCTACGGTTGAAGAATTCATTTAGGAAATTTATTCCTTTTTTCTCCCACAAAATCTCACATATTAATACTATATTGAATTAATTGTACAAATGGATTTGTTTAATATAAAGAGTTAAATAAAGTACTGTTATTTTCAGCCTATAATAGGCAGCACCGTATACATCGCACGAACAATTTACCGTGTAAAAAGTAAATGTATGTCAAGTACAGTATACATTTTTCGGTCCGAAAAAATAAAAGATCTAGCATAATCCGCGGTCAGTTTGTGATTGTAATTGCCATATATCCATCATGTTCTACTTTTGTTTACGTTTATTTTATGTCATAAAAATATTTTCTGAAAAACAGAAATACGAAAATTGACAAAAAATTAATTAAATATAAAGAAAATAATTTACAGTTGTGAACGATGATAGGGAGCAGGACTTTTACGAAATTAAACACTTACTATACACATCATGTAGGCTTGTTGAAGGAAAAAGACTTAAATTCTATAGATAAGAATTAAAAATGTTTTACAGAAGGCCAATTTGATAATTAACTGTGTTACTGATCAAAAATATTTACAGGGCATAAAATAAACGTTTTTCAATGTTTTGTTGCCAAAATGATGCTATATATGCATTTAAGGGCTATGGTGAACACGAGAGACTATTTGTAATTTCCATATTCGCTGAGGAGATGAATTCTTGATCAGTAACATAGTTAATTATCAAATTGAGCTTCTGTAAAACATTTTCAATTCTTATCTATAGGTTTCGAGTCTTTTTCCATCGACTAGCATACATGATGTGCATAGTAAGTGCTTAATTTCGTAAAAGTCCTGCTCCCTACCATCGTTCACATCTGTAAATCTCTTTCTTTATATCTAAATAATTGTTTGTCAGTTTTTGTATTTCTGTTTTTCAGAAAATATTTTTAATTGACGGTTTTATTAAAAAAAATTTTTTGAAATGTCTGAATAAAAAAGTCAATAGATTAAACTCAGCGGCCTATAATTAGCAACCAGTTTTTTATCATGTAATCCTCGTATTATAGGCAGGAAATTGTGATAATAAATTGGCATACTTAATCACATTCATGAGAACCTGATAATATACTGAGTTCTATAAGGAAAAAAATGCAAATTAACTTGCTTATAATGTAATCATAAGAAATTGATGATAGATAAATAAATTCATATATTCTTTCATTAAGTCTCGTAATAAATATTTGTTGTTGTTTCCAATGTTCGGCATTTTTACTTCAGATCATTTTATCCTTAACATGAGATATGTAGTTTGTATTAATATGTATAATATCTTCACAATTTTTAAACTATATCTTATTATTTCTGAACAAAATTTCGTCTTAATTTTCTTTAATTCAATTAATAACTTTTAATTAATAAAATTTTAATTGGTGTTTTTGGTCCTATGTTATTTTTTCAGGAGGTAAAGAATAGGAATATTAAAATCTGTGTACATTATTATAGTTACTTTTAGAATATTATCACAAGTACTAAATGTTCAAACGTAACTCTCATTGATATTTTTTCCAATGACAACTTTACAGGACAAAAGATATTTTTAAAAAAATACAAAGAACAAGATAGAAACAAATGACATCACCTAATCCATCAATTTAAGTCTGGCAATCCAATAACGTTTCCATAAAGAAACATGAGGCAGTGCAAAACAGGGAGCAAGGTAAAGAATATCCATTTCTTCTTGGCTATCACACAGGAGACAGAGAGGGTCAGGAGCCAAATCTGTCAAGGTGCTTGAGGAAACATTCGTGACCAGAGAAAAGCCGTATCAATACCACAGATTTTTCTCTAGGCCATTCAGTGATATCATGAATATGATCGTAACACGGCTTGTGACCTTTTCTACAGCAGCATCCTCAAAGAAGGAGTACCTAAGAGTCTTTTTAATTATAGTCTTAACAGAATGATAGGCTAACTTCTAGTTATTTAGCTGTAAGACCGTGGCCCCCTTTTTGCTTGGAAGACAGCGGTTTTTTTCCTTCTATTCCACAGTGGGCCGTGATCCACTGCAAGACTACTGTTTTATTTTGATCCGACAACAGTGCCAGAAGATTAGCACAGTCATCAACGATTCTTATTGATATTATTCAACTATTTGGTTCCTTTTTTACTTAAAATTTGCAATAATGTAACAATATTTATTTTTTTTAAACCTGGGGTCAAGAAATATGAATTAAACAGTAGAAAGAAAATCTTTGAGGTTTCGTTTTTCTTTCATGCAATTCAGTCGCGTTTAATTTTTTGGAATATGAATTTTTAATTTCCTCAAGAAATCCTCATATAATTAATTTTAACCAATAATTTATGCAGAGGAAAGTCTAAAATAAAATTCCAAAAAACTTAAATTGTAAATATTTTTCTTCACTGCTTAAGTAAGCTACAAAATCTATTTATATAACAAATACTGTAATAATGTATCTTCAAACAATTTCTCCAGCACCGCGCTTTGCCACTGAGCCACGAGTCGGGCATATGGTTCTTAATATGATAGAAGGAAATGCTTTTTTTTCTTCCATTCTCTCAATACTGTTGTGGACAAATTCAAATACACACAAGAGACAAATCATTATGACCACCTGTCAATAACGAGTTGGCCCACCTTTGTCACGCGACACAGCTTCAACCCGCCTTGGCATGGATGCCACAAGTCCTTGGTAGATGGCCGGAGACAGATTGTACCAGATGTTTAAGCAACGGTTACGCAAATCCGAGATATTGCGAAGTGGTGGTCTTTGAACTCTGAGCTGCCGTCCCAGGACATCCCAAATGTGTTCTATCGGATTGAGATCCGGTGAGTTAGGTGGCCAGGACATTAACTGGAATTCAGCATCATGTTCCTGGAATCACTCCAACACAATTTTAGCCTTGTGACAAGGGGCGTTGTCCTGTTGGAACATTCAATTTCCGGCTGGAAAAACAGAGGCCATGTAAGGGTGCAACTGGTCTGCAATGATGTTCAGATACCCTGTAGCATTCATGGTTTGCTCTACCACAACCACGGGTCCCAGAGACGCCCAAGAGAACGCCCCCCAAAGCATAATACCGCCACCACCGGCCTGTGTATGACCTACTGTACATTGAGGGAGCAACTGTTCGCCTGGAAGACGGCGTATCCTGACACGGCCATCGGCGTGATGAATGACAAACCGTGATTCATCTGACCAGGCAACTCTCTCCCACTGATCCATGGACCAGTGACGATGTTCCCGGGCCCAGCACAGGCGCAGTCGATGACCCTTGGTCAGCAAAGGCACACGAGTGGGACGTTTGCTGCGTAGCCCCATATCAAACAGCGTCCGCTGAACAGTGTGCTCCGATACTATTCTACTTGGCCCTGCATTGTATTGGGCTGTCAGCTGAGCCACTGTCTGGCTCCGGTTTTGCTTCACCATGCGAGACATTCTCCGACGACCTTTTTCCTCGATAGCGTGTGGACGTTCAACACCATGTCGTCTACTGCTGGTTTCACCGTCATTCATCCACTTTGCATAAGTACTAACCACTGTAGATCGCGAACAACCCACGAGTCGTGCAGTTTCAGAAATACTTGTTCCGAGCCTTCGAGCCATTACAATCTGCCCTGTATCAAAGTCGCTTAGATCCACAGCCTTTCCTATCACACACAGAAGTGAGCGAAAGAATGATTCTTCAGACTCTCCAGCAGCAGTTAAATACCACTTCCACCTGATCACGTGCCTTCCACGTCATCCAGGTGAGTTCATTGCAAAATGTAGGGGTGGTCATAATATTTTGGCTCTTGAGTGTATGTTGACTTCTAGACTTATTATGACAGTATATAATGGATTCAGTATTACCCGTGAAGAAAAATGCCTGCTACAGTATACCAACATTATGATAACAATTTTTAATGCACAACCTCAAGGGGGACATCTAGGGGTTTTTGAACCTTCTACTCTCCATATAAAACATATCAGAAAGACTTAATTCCCTTTATATTTATCGAATCTATCCCTTGCATCGACATATAAGCTGGACCTGGAATCACTTATCAGGTTCTGGAATAAGATTCTTTAGAGAACCAAGATCTCTTAGTTCAGAAATACTAAAAACCATGCTTCTCCAATCTTCCCTCGCGGACTGATGGCCAATTGGTTGGCGTTCTGACTTTTGGTACTACAGTACTTTTTCAGGTTCGTATACTGGCTTGGGCATGGATGTTTGTTAGTGTTTCAGAATCCACGTTAAACTCTAGCTACCCCTCTAATTAGATTAAAGTGTGCACAAAATGACCGTAGAGTTACAAACAAAACCTATATCAGTATCCAATCTTCCCTGGCTGCCTGATGGCCAATTGGTTAGTGCTGTGGCGTTTGATTCCACAGTTTTCAGGTTTGAATCCTAGCGGAGGCCTTGTATATTTGCGAGTGGTTCGGAATTCACGTTAAACTGTAGGTCCTGGTCTATTTAGCCCAATATGTGTACAAAATGACCGTAGTGCAACAAACCAACCCGACCTTCTCTCTCACTGAAAGTCATTAAAGTAATTTATTCGAATGTGTTGTTCTAGTTCATTTTACTACTCGAAAAAAACGCTGTAGAAATCAAATTGGAATAAAATTACTTTGTAGATTATTTTATTCTATGATCCCAAAGTAACTTTATTCCAACCAACATTTCACTTTGTTATTATTTAACCAGAATAAAAAGATTTTTCTTCTTTACCAAAAAGTTTCTTTATATGAAAAATCTACACAAGGGAATGTACAACTTTATTTTTTTTTTTTTTTTTTCGATAGAGTAAAATCGAAAACGATCGATGTCGGCAATGATTCCGGACCAAGATAAAAACACGGGGAGAAAGTAATTCAAAGTGGCTCCCTTTTTCCCCTTCTGCAGGGAAAATATTGCCTGAGTAGGAAAATAACTCTCAAGAGTAGTGTAATGTCTGGCACCGCTCTTTTGTTCCGAAATAGGTTGTATAAAAGTGACAACCGCATTGTACGTGATGGATGCAGTACGGTGCTTCCAGAAACAGCATGATTCTGCCTCATTTCATTCAGTTCAATCCTAGCTATCTATGTTAGGATTTTAAAGTAGTTTACTTTATGAGAAAGTTGTATTTCTATATACGCACTAAGCAACTCCCTTGGAAGATTCCTGTTATATACACTTTCGAAGAAAATCAATGGATGTTGAAAATTTTATCTAAAGCTACTATTATTTAACAACCATTGGTTTTCTTTGAAACTGTATATAACAGGAATCTTTCAAGGGAGTTGTTTAATGCATATATAAAATTACAAGTTTTTCATAAAGTAAGCTACTTTAAAATCCTAACATAGATAGCTAGGATTCAACTAAATCAAAATGAGGCAGCATCATGCTGTTTCTAGAAGCACCGTAATTAAAAATCTTTAGTTGTTATGCCTTTTATTATTATTTTTGCTCAAATGTTTTTATAATATGCCAGTTCCTACTTTAACTGTATATAGTGAAGACAAGAATATGATAAATAATAGTACCTTTAGATAAAATTTTCATCATATTCCTGTCATTCAATATACACATTTAAAGTTTAATGAACTGGCATATTATAAAAACAATTGGGCAAAAATAATAATAAAAGGCATAACAGATAAAGGTTTTCAAGTACAGTGCTTCCTAAAATAGCATGATCCTGTTTTCATGCTGTTTCTGGAAGCGCTGTACATAGCAACAATTCTGCAACTTTTTATGCCTTTTATTATTATTTTTGTCCAACTGTTTTTATAATATAGACTGACAATATTATAAATTACAGTACCTTTAGATAAAATTTTCAACATCCATTGATTTTCTTTGAAACTGTACATAACAGGAATATTTCAATGGAGTTGCTTAGTGCGTATATAGAAACACAACTTTCTGATTGAAATGAGGCAGAATCATGTTTGTGGAAGCACCATACTTAAGAATCTTTATGAAATGAGGCAGAATCATGCTGCTTCTAGAACCTAAGACCATACCATAAAGGTATAGGTGTATTTCCATTCTTGTCTATATTATAAAAACAGTTGGGCAAAAATAATAATAAAGGGCATAACAAATAAAGATTTTTAAGTATGGTGCTTCCAAAAGCAGCTTTTTCATCTTGTTCTAAATTTAAAAATTGTCCTTTTTATTCCTTGTTGGTCATTTATTATGTTGAATGTATATTATTAAGTTTCACAATGCTCCCTAGAGGATATTTTTGAACTAAATCTTATTTTTGGAGATTCCATTAGGACAACTGGCTTATAGTCTATATTCCGAAATTTGTGTCAATTCTTTGACTCGTTTAAACTGCAAGATGCTCTAAAGAGGAGAATTTTCATTACAACCACGTGATGGACAGACAGGCAGGCAGCAGACCCTGTGCAAGAAAGAAACCAAGCGACTTATCAGAACCAGTTTGTATACCCAAGCAACAAAATAATAATAAAAAAATAAAAAATAAAAATTTAGTGAAATTTTAAAGTCCAATTTTTGTGAAAATTCTAGTACACTGTACTTAAATAAAAGCAAAGTTTAAGGATATTTTAAAAATCAAATATTTTCTGGAAATTTTCAAAAAAATCATGGTGATAAAATGAATTCAACTGTTAATATTAAAAAATTTTCGAAATAAAGCAAATACAAAAAAAATTTCAACTTAATATTAATAAACAATCCAGTTTGAACAAAAGATTTTCATCTATTATAAATAAGCATAAACTTAAAACATTTTTGCGTAAAATATACAGATAAAGAACTGGTTTTTTTTTTTAAATATTTAAATCGTAATGAGCACTTTAAATTTCTTATCTTTACAGCTAATCATATTCAAATAAATTAAGCAAAAATGCTCATTAATATTATTCCTTATTTCTAAGTAAATAGGTGCTTTCACATAATTTTGTTACATTTTACAAATTTAGCAGCTTTTTATAAAAATAAAGTCTTTGCCATTTATTTTGTGAAACACTAAAATGCTACTATGTCTGACGTAAAAATTATCGTTACGATTGCAATTCAGTTGCCATATTTTTAAAAAAATAATGAAGATATTTTGGTTCAGTTGCTCTTATCTTCATACTGTTTAGAGAAAAAAATTAAAGGATGATTTAATTTTTTGTTTGAATTCTAACAAAATAAATTGCTTTTTAATGTGCTATACCTCATTTATAATTCAATAACGCTCGTAATTGCTATTCATTTAAACACGTAAATTATTTAAAATAAAAAAAGACGGAACCATAACATAAATTAAAAGCACTGAAAATTTTTCTTATCTTATATTAATAAATCTGAAACAAGAATGCTCACTTTTTGAAGTATTTTATTTCGTTCATTTTATCTCATACAGTTTTTGAGAATAATAATAATTAAACTTTTTTTTGTTATTGTTTATCAATTTTAAGCGCATTTTATCCATAACTAAATCTAATCTCTTCAATTGCATTAAAATGAAAAATAAATGGTATGGTCAATTATATGGTTTCATAAAAAATAATATAGGAAAATTAATAAAAAAGACAATTTAATCATCAGGAAGAAAATATGGGGAAAATTATTTTTTTTTTAAACATAGCCTTACCAAGTTATTCAATAATGAGAAAATAATTATTAAAATGTTTCTTATAGCAGATTGTATTAGAATTCTTTCCAGAAAATAATTTTTTTGTATTTTGTCTTTTAATAAAAATTAAAAACCCCAGTGTGATAATTTATCCAACATATAGTAACTGTAGATAATTCTAGATGGATCCTAATTTATTTGAACTGAAGATCCAACTCACGTTCAAGAGTGTAATAGCTTAGACACGTGACTCAAGTATAGCATTCAGAAAGCGTAACATAGAAGGTAAATATTAATTTTACTGGGAACCTTTCTTCCAAATATTAAATTTCGGATCCTAATTTATTTTTTTATTTAATTTAACTAAAAATACACTTTAAAATCGTTTATCATAAAAGTTTTTTGGCGCATTAACAGATTACTTTATAAAAAAGGACCGAGTGATTAGCGTTCTTGTGCTCAGTGCCACTGGTTGTGGGTTCGAGTCCTGGCGGTGCCATGGATGTTTGTGGTGGTTCGGAATCCACTTTAAACCAAAGACAAGACAATATGACAGTTGAGCAAAGAGTTGACAACTCTACCCCGTAAACAGCAAACCTCACCTCTCTCGAAATCTGACAGTAGGCAGATAACTTAAATTAAAAACTTTTCTCCAAACATTTATTTATCATAGTTTTTAAATTATTAAACTGTTGTATTATATATATAAGCTAATATTTAACTTATAAAAAAAATACGAAACTATTTAAAATTTTGAACAAAGCAAAACTTTAATCGTTATTACTTTTGATACAAAATCACCATTATCTTAAATTTACACTACTGTGGAATAAGATTACATAAATAAATAAAAACTTTAACTTTAAAAACTTTTCTCCAAACTTTTGTTTAGCATAAATTTTAAATTATTAAACTGTTGTATTATATACATAAGTTAATATTTAACTCGTAAAAAATACGAAACTATTTGCATTTTGCTTTTGTTCAAAATTTTAATCGTTACACTTTTGATACTTCCCGTCTAGTTTATTTCCGTGTTTAGACAAATTTCACAAGAAAGATTTTGGGGTTGATATCCAATGCGGAAAAGAGGGAACTTCCGTCTTGAAATCCAATGAAATCTGCATATTGAATGACTTCACAACCACCATATTCCCACCGTGCGACTTCTGGCTATTCAAAAGACCTCTTCGGGGACACCGTTTTGAGTCGATCGAAGAGATTTAACGTGAATCGCCGCGCGCTTTGAAGGCCATCCCTGCCGATGACTTTTTAGCATGCATTGAGGATCGGAAAAAAGTTGCATAAGTGCATTGTGTCCGGAGGGGATTACTTTGAAGGCGATGAAATAAATTTAGAAGAATAAATAAAGAGTTTTTAAAAAAAATTATAATTGGTCTTACTTTTTGGGCACAATAGTATATATAGCTAATATATTTCGCTTTTGTTCAAAATTTTAATCGTTATACTTTTTAATATTTTAATGGTTATACTTTTGATTCCCCATTATCTTAAATTTTCTACTATGGAACAAGATCGCAAAATTTTACAATCTTAAATAATATGTTTTTGCAATAACTTATTCATCTGGAAGCTTTATAAAAGTCTTAAATCAAAGTTCATCTATAAAAGTTTTTAAGGCATTCTGAAAGACAGCGATTTCTTTTTTTCTTTTCTTTGCTTTTTTACGGAAATCATAAAGTACAAAGTCTGTCACACAAGTCCTGAAAGACATAAATACGGATTCAGATTGAAAGGAAAGTCGTAAATGCTGTCTTACGCTAAAGAAACTCTAAGTAAATACGACATTTCTTTCTTAGAACATCAAACTTTAGAAGACAAGAGCCAAAATTATGCCGGTATTAAAGACATTTTAAGATGTCCTCTTTTTTTATCCCGTCTAGTTTATTTCCGTGTTTAGACAAATTTCAAGAGAAAGATTTTGGGGTTGATATCCAACTATAAAAAAATGGGGGAAAGAGGGGAATTTCCGTCTTGAAATCCAATGAAATCTGCATATTGAACGACTTTCCAATGGCATTTAAACGACCCTGGAAACGGACATTAATGTTATAGTTGGGAACCGTTCTTTCTTTTAACACATGTACAAACTCTTCAGTCATATTCTATACATAACGACTGAAATATCAGTTCGACAATCCTTAATGTCGAATGAAAAAAAAAATGTCATCTTTTAAAGCGCCTGAAGTAAAAGTCAGGTCAATTATGATAGAATTCGTGACAATTTAAAATATTTGAAGCTACATTTTGAGGGAATCGTTATTGAAAATGAGGTAGTTAAATTTCAAAACTAAGCCTCTCCCCCTACATTCGCAATACATAAGGTGATAAAAATCGCAGTTTTTTATAAAGACTACGACACTTTTTGCGACAAGACAGAAACCATAAAAGATATAATGGTGCATTTTAAGCCTCCCCAATAAAGATATGGATTGAGTGTATGATCATGTTCGGAGAAATTCTTCTTTTAAATGATATTTTTAAATGTAATTTGTAAACAGCGTTCAGTAAATTTTCATTGCAGATGATGAACATTGATAAGTAAATGTGTATTTTTACTATTTTTGCTCGACTGATGTGAATTTTGCAGAGCAAAAGGTAGGCTGGCATACTTTTAAAAATAATTGCAAGGTATTAACAGAAATATCTTTTTCTCAAATATTTACGTCTTTTAACAAAAAATAATTAAAATATTTTAAATACAACTTTACTAATTTAAAGCTTTTTGTTTAAGTTGTTAATTAATAATTTTAGTTAGGTTTTTTATGTAGATCGACATCTAAAAGTTATATTTAATGAAGTTGAACAAAAATAGTAATATAAACAGCGTGCCGTAAATATTCATTCGAGATGAACATTGATAAGTAAATGTATATTTTTACTATTTTTGCTCGATTTATGTGAATTTAACAGAAAAGAGGTAGGCTGGTGTACAAAAAAAATTAAATAAATTTTGTACTTTTTAAAATAATTGCAATGTATTAACAGAAAAGTCTTTTTTTTTTAAAATATTTATCAGTATTTTTAACCAGAAATAATTAAAATATTTTAAATACTGAACCAAAATCTTTAAATTAGTAAATTTGTATGTTGTTAATTAATAATTTTAATTAGTTTTTTTACATAGATCTACAGCTAAAAGTTATATTCAATGAGCAAGTCGAGCAAAAATAGTAATGTAAACAGCGTTCAGTAAATTTTCATTGGAGAAGATGAACAGTGATAAGTAAATGCATATTTTTACTATTTTTGCTCGATTTATGTGAATTTTGCAGAATATGAGGTAGGCTGATGTATAAAAAAAATAAAATAAATTTTGTACTTTTTAAAATAATTGCAATGTATTAACAGAAATGTCTTTTTCTGAAATATTTATCAGTCTTTTTAACCAGAAATAATTAAAATATCTTTAAATTAGTAAATTTGTAAGTTGTTAATTAATAATTTTAATTAGGTTTTTTACATAGATCGCCATCTAAATGTTACATTCAAGGGAGTCGAGCAAAAATAGTAATGTAAACATCGTTCAGTAAATTTTCATTGGAGATGATGAACGCTGATAAGTAAATGTATATTTTTACTGTTTTTGCTTGACTCCATTGAATATAACTTCTAGGTGTCAATCGATGTAAAAAAACTTAATTAAAAGTATCAATTTACAACTTTACTAATTTAAAGCTTTTGGTTCAGTATTTAAAATATTTCTGGTTAAAAAGATTGATAAATATTTGAGAAAAAGACATTTCTGTTAATACATTGCAATTATTTTAAAAAGCACAAATTTTTTTTTTTTTTTTTTTTTTTTTTTTGTACGCCATCCTACCTCTTCTCCTGCTAAATTCACATTGTAGTAATATTTTTTTCTTTCCTTTAATAAAAATCCTTAAAAGATATACATAATACATTATACCATTTTTTATAGGAACTTTCCTAAAAATAACTTTTAGATAACAATCTATGCATAAACCGAATTAAACTAATCAATAGCTTACTTGTTTATTAATTAATAGCCGTGGTTCAGTATTTTTATACTTCAATTTATAAATGCTTGTTTAATACTTGAGTAAAACGGAGACAATTTTGAATTCATTAAGACAGTTTTGATAATTCATTACACATCTTTTAAAAAGTACAAAATTCCTATTACAGCAATATTTTTTTGTTTAAATGAAAAATGCTTGAAAGTGATACACGATATGTTATACCAGTTTTCGCTAAAACTGCCTATTTTTATGGCACTAAACTATACCATTTTACAATAGACACTATAAATCACTCTTGATAAATGAATTAAGTTAGAAGTATCCAGTTAAGTTTTAACGATTTATACAGTATTCATTCAGTTTTAATAGTTTTGAAAAGAATTTCTATTAAACTCTTTCCGTGCTTCATGAAAATTGTACTTTAAGCATGTACATAGTTTTAGAAATTTAATTGACACACAAAACTATAACGTTATGATTTTGCATGATAGAAACAAACATTTATCTATGTTTTATTTGCATTTGAAAAGACAAGTATAGCACATCTCAAGCATAGTTCATAAATAATATACTTTTCTTTTTCTTCATAAATAATATACTTTTTTATCCAACTTTCTTTTCTAAAAACTTAAATAAAGCTGCTGATAATTAAATGTAATGGACCATTCCTTATTACAAAATTCAACTTAAATGATGTAATTTATGTACTTTAAACATGTACATATTTTTAGAAATTTAATGAGCATACAAAACTATAAAGTTATGATTTTGCATGACCGAAACAAACATTTATCTGTGTTTTATTTGTATTTGAAAAAAGCAAGTATAGTACATCTTAAGCGTAGTTTATAAATAATATAATTAATTCCACTAACTAGATTTGTAAACAACTTTATTTTGTCAAAACGTAAATAAAGTTATTGTTAATTAAATATAACGAACCATTCATTCTTACAATATTAAACTTAATTGATGTAATTTATGTACTTTAAACATGTACATATTTTTAGAAATTTAATGAACACACAAAACTGTAACGTTATGATTTTGCATGATTACAACAAACATTTATCTATGTTTTATATACGTATTTGAAAAAAACAAGTATAGTACATCTTAAACATAGTTTATAAATAATACAACTAATTCCATTAACTAGATTTGTAAACAAGTTTCTTTTTCTCATAAAGTAAATAAAGTTATTGTTAATTAAATATAATGAACCATTCATTATTACAATATTAAACTTAAATGACGTAATTTATGTACTTTAAAACTTGTACATATTTTTAGAAATTTAATGAACACACAAAACTATAAAGTTATGATTTTGCATGACCGAAACAAACATTTATCTACGTTTTATTTGTATTTGGAAAAACAAGTATAGTACTCAAGCATAGTTTATGAACAATATAACTAATTCCACTAACTAGATTTGTAAACCACTTTTTCTCAGAACGCAAATAAAGTTATTGTTAATTAAATATAATGAACCATTCATTCTTACAACATTATAGTAAACTTAAATTAAGTAATTTATGTACTTCAAACATGTACATATTTTTAGAAATTTAATGAACACACAAAACTATAAAGTTATGATTTTGCATGATCACAACAAACATTTATCTATGTTTTATTTTTACTTGAAAACATTTTTCTAGTACATTTTAAGAATAGTTTATAAATAATACAAACTAATTCCACTAACGAGTTTTGTAAACGACTTTCTTTTCTCAAAACGCAAATAAAATTATTGTTAATAAAATATAATGAACCATTCATTCATAATTTATGTTTCTACAAGTTCTGTAAATTTGAAGAATTTAATGAAAAGCATTCGATTCAATTAACAGTTTTAACTCCTAACGCGAAAAAAAAATTGTGTCATTTCAAATATTTATTTCCGGAACATTTCTAAGAAAAAATTACAACATTTTTAAAGAATTTTCTATATTGTTTTTACATAGAATACTTCCATTTGTCATCCATTTTGTTATTATCCAGAACAGGCTATAAATCCAAGAAAGTATTTTTTCATTTTTTTTTTTTTTTTTTTGAAGTAAAAGCCAAAATTTGCGAATGAAAACAAAAATGCAACATGAAGAAATATGACAAAGATGAAAAGACCTCGCATTCTTATATTCTAAAAACACCTTAGCAGTTGCAAGACTAAATTAGGGCTCTAAAAAATAGAAATAAAACAACCTCGGATAATAGCACTAAAGCATGGCTCTTCATGAAGACAAAGTGCCATCATTTTACCCATTAATTAGGTGCTTGATACAAGAAAAAGTTGCACTGTTTATCGTGCCCTTTTTCACTTTTCCCACTTAGTTTCAGCTCAAGAGGTACAAGAGTGTATTTTTATTCATCTTGGGACGTTGATTTAATTCAAAATTGATGACGAGCATTTTTAAAGACGTAAAGGATAAATATTTGTCATAAGGCTTTAACAAAAAAAATTAAACTGTTTGCTATACTGAGTAAGATTAAAAATAAAAAAATTACATATATGGCCTCAAGAGAGATTTGTCTTAATTTTATTATGGGTTATGCATGTGTTGCATGCATGGTTTAAGGTAAGTTATTTATTTACACACGAGTAAGAAATAATAATTTAGGTGGTTATTATATATAATGTTTCTGGTTAAATAAAAATTTATTATTAAAAATGTTATTTAGATAACAGTGTTTTATAATATAATTGATTAATAATATAATAATAATTATTATTGATTTAATTCAAAATTGATGACGAGCAGTTTTAAAGACGTAAAGGATAAATATTTGTCATAAGACTTTAACAAAAAAAATTAAACTGTTTGCTATACTGAGTGAGATTTAAAATAAAAAAAATACATATATGACCTTAAGAGAGACTTGTCTTAATGTCATTATGGGTTATGCATGTGTTGCATGCATGGTTTAAAGTATATTTATTTAATTTACGTACGAGTATCAAATAATAATTTAGGATGTTATTATATCTAATGCTTCTGATTTAATAAAAATTTATTATTAAAAATATTATTTAGATAACAGTGTTTTATAATATATTATTATAATTGTTATTACTTCTGCAAACCTTAGTTTAAATCTATTGGGCTGGCAAGAAAGTACATTCGGTTTTTAACATGTACTAAATAATGAAAACCGAAATTACTTTCTTGTCAACCCAATAGAATGAAACTTTTTTTAATTACTTTTAAAGATTTCAAGTTAGTCTAAAAATGTTTTTGCTTAATATTAAATATCAAGTATTTGTAAAATAAAGGTAAAAAAGTTGTTTCTGTTACGCTAGAATTAATTTATTTTTATGATTTCTGAATAAGTTCTACTTTTTTCAAAAACATTGGTACAATTCGAAATTACATTTAAAAAAACGAATTATGCTAAATTACTTAACGAATTAATAAGCAAATTTTGGTAAAGAAAATATTATAGATAGTTTAAATTAGTTCAATTTAATAGCATCTAGATATATGAAATAGAAACGCCTGCAATGTAATTATTTTTCGAAGGAAAAAAATACACTTTAATATAAAAATCAGAAAATTTTCTTTAAATTTAATTTAGAGTAAAATAAAATTATATGAGTAAAATTTACAGAATTCAGTGCTTTCTACATTGTTATTGAAATTATTTTTCTATTTATGTTGAACTCAATTTTTAATGTATATATTTTTTCACAATAAATAATTATGTGATTATTGGATTAATATTTTCTTAAAAAATATCATTAAATAAACACTATAATTTTGAACTGTACTATTAAATTTTTCATAAAATATTTATTTTCGATCTTCAGATGAATAACTGGCTTATAAAATAATAAAACAATATTTCTCAATAATATTTACGTTATTCAAATTTAAAAAAAAACACGTTGTTGATTAATCAAATATGTTGTGAAATATAAATTAAATATAAAAATCTTCTAGGCAAGGCATCATAACTGTATTCAAGATCTATTTTACTACAGAGAAATAAATTATAAATTATTGAAATTGAAATAGAAATTATATATAAAAATTCTGCTAGACAAGGCATCAGAACTGTATTCAAGATCTATTTTACTACTCAGAAATAAATTATAAATTATTGAATCTATTTTCTATTATCTATTTTACTATCCAGAAATAAATTATAAATTATTGAATCCATTTTACTATCCAAAAAATAAATTATTGAAATTGATATAAAATTATATATAAAAATACTGCTAGGCAAGGCATCAGAAATGTATTCAAGATCTATTTTACCACACAGAAATAAACATGCAAAATAAATTATAAATTATTGAAGTTGAAATATAAATTATATATAAAATTTCTGCTAGGCGAGACATCCGAACTGTATTCAAGATCTATTTTACTATCCAGAAATAAATATGCAAAAATATAACTCTTCTTTGTGAAAACGAAAACAAGAGAAAACGAAGTTCACGCATCCAAAATGCATTGTCTCAACCAGCTTCGTGACACTGGGGAAATCTGAAAGAATTACTCCTTTCGAAATAGACCCGAATCTCAGTTTCTTTCCCAACATTCCTCTCTACCCCCTCCCTTTCTTTCTTTGTATCGATTTCACGTCAGATTTCTTTCTGGAGGTTTTTTGGAATTTTTTTAGAGGACCACGTGAAAACCTCCACTCAAACCTCTAGCTGTCAATAGGAAAAAAAAAATCGAGAGAGAAATTCAGTCGAGAGAAATCTTTCAAGTCTGAAAAGATAAGGGAGGAGAAAACTCCAGGGTTCCTTGTATCGGATTGTTCTTTCGTCGGAATTATTTCAAACTTTCAAGAAAAACAATTTTTAAATCAAGCAATTGAATACCACCTCTAATCTCCCAAGCTCTGCTGTTCTCTTTCATAAGCCTTTTCAATTCGAATTATTGTTCCTCTTTTACTGTCAAAGTTTTACAACAAAATCATTTTAAAACTCTTTCCAAAAAAGACTACTATTTTATTTATTAAAGGTTTGCATAGTTCTAGTAGGTTTGTTCTTATATAATAGTATACATGTCGTTCATAAAAAAGAATACAAACAAGTAACAATTTTTCATCAGTTTTTTTCACACATCTACTAAAATATGAAAGAATTCAAAACTGTTTTAAAAATTGTTTTAGAGAAACTGTGCTATTTTAATTTCGTCTCATTACTTAATTGTACATGAAGTTCAAAAAAAGATTTATTTGTTAAAGTTATGAGAATTTTTTATTTCATATTTTTCATCATTAATTTCATAAGCCTTTTCAGTTCGAATTATTGTTCCTCTATTACTGTCAAAATTTTACAACAAAATCACCTTACAACTCTTTCTAAAAAATACTGTTATTTTTTTTATTAAAGGTTTGCATAGTTCTAGTAGGTTTGTTCTTATAAAATAGGATACATGTTGTTCATAAAAAAAAGTACAAACAAGTAAGCTACAATTTTTCTTCAGTTTTTTTTTCTACATCTACTAAAATATGAAAAAAATTAAAACTGTTTAAAAAATTGTATTTTTCATCGCATTGTATAGTTGTACATGAAGTTCAAAAAACAGATTTAAAAACTTTATTATTCCAAAGTTATGAGAATTTTTATTTCATGTTTTTGACCATGAATTTCATAAGCCTTATCAATTCGAATTATTGTTCCTCTTTTATTGTCAAATTTTTACAACAAAATCATTTTAAAACACTTTCCAAAATATACTGTTATTTTTTTTATTAAAGGTTTGCATAGTTCTAGTAGGTTTGTTCTTATAAAATAGAAACATGTTGTTCATAAAAAAAGAATACTAGCAAGTAACAATTTTTCTTCAGTTTTTTCCCCACATCTACTTAAATATGAAAGAAGTTAAAACTGTTTAAAAAATTATATTAGAGAAAATGTACTATACTAAGTTGATCGCATTGAATAATTTTATATGAAGATCAAAAAACAGATTTAAAAACTTTATTATTCCAATGTTATGAGAATTATTTATTTCCTGTTTTTGACCATTAATTTCATAAGACTTTCCAATTCGAATTATTGTTCCTCTTTTACTGCCAAAGTTTTACAACAAAATCATTTTAAAACTCTTTCCAAAAAATGCAGTATTTTTATTTATTAGCTTTGCATAATTCTAGTAAGTTTCTTCTTATAAAATAGGATACATATTGTTCATAAAAAAAGAATAAAAACAAGTAAGTAACAATTTTTCTTCAGTTACTACTAAAATATGAAAGAAGTTAAAACTTTAAAAAATTCTATTAGAGAAAATGTACTACACTAATTTCATCACATTGCATAATTGTAGATAAAGCTCAAAAAAAGATTTACTGTTTTTCCAAAGTTATGAGAATTTTTTATTTCATGTTTTTGACCATTAATTTGACAAGCCTTTGCAATTCGAATTATTGTTCCTCTTTTACTGTCAAAATTTTACTACAAAATCATTTTAAAACTCTTTCCAAAAAATACTGTTCTTTTTTTTATTAAAGGTTTACATAGTTCTAGTAGGTTTGTTCTTATAAAATAGGTTACATATTGTTCCTAAAAAAAAAGTGTTCAAGCAAAGTAAGTAAAATTTTTTCTTCAGTTTTTTTCCCACATATAAAATATGAAAGACGTTAAAACTTTAAAAAATGGTATTAGAGAAAATGTACTATTCTAATTTCATCGCATTGCATAATTGTACATAAAGTTTATCAAAGTTATGAGAATTTTCTATTTCATATTTTTGATTAATTTCACAAGCCATTGTAATTCGAATTATTCTTCCTCTTTTACTGTCAACGTTTTACAACAAAATCATTTTAAAACTCTTTCCAAAAAAAGTATTATTTTTTATTAAAGGTTTGCATAGTTCTAGTAGAGTTGTTCTTATAAAATAGATACATGTTGTGCATAGAAAAAAGGATACAAACAAGTAAGTAACAATTATTTTCAGTTACTACTAAAATATGAAAGAAGTTAAAACTGTTTAAAAAATTGTATTAGAGAAAATATACTATTCTAATTTCATCGCATTGCATAATTGTACATGAAGCGCAAAAAAAGATTTACAAACTTTATTTTTTCAAATTTATTAGAATATTCTATTTTGTATTTCTGACCAAAAAGTTTACAAAAATGTTGATGCTATATTACCAGAATTTACCAGAACTCTGGATTTCAGTTTGGAGTAAGTTTTAAGGGAAGGTCTGAGATATTTCATATCTGACCCTGGATTCTCAAACCAAACTTGTGACGTAGTAGTATATTTAAATTGTATTTTCTTCAACTTAAATAAAATAATCAAAATTCGTATCACATTGACAGTTTTTCTCCCCTAAAGATATGGTAATTATAATTCTATTTATAATATATTCTTAATGCAGGGGGATTATAATTAGAATCCCACTTTCATAATGCTGTAAAAAAATGAGTTCAAAACGTCACAATGAGTTTAAATTTGAACTGAAGATACTTAAAGAAGGGCGAAACGGTACGGCATCAAAAGACAGTTCCAAAGTGTATTAATAGATGGCGCTGTAAGCGGCATAAAGAAAGCGAATTCGGCTGTCAGTGATATTTTGAATCGAAATTAAAGCGTATTTGGCGTGAGTCGTACATTGAACACTGCAGTTGGTTTAATGTGCTTGATTGTTTCGGATTTTGACGGAAAAAATGACTTCTAAGTCATTCAACAGTTGTGACACTGTTAGACCCATCCACCACGGCAAGGTCATACCAAATTGGATGGGAAAAATCAGTGAAACATTTTACCATACAATGCCATATCTCCCTTCTTCGTGTATCTTCAGTTCAAATTTGAACTCATTGTGACGGGTGATTCTTTTTTTATAACATTTTGAAAGTGGAACTTTAATTATATGTACGGGGTGATTATAATTAAAGATGTTAAGTATATATATTAAAAGGGATCAGGATTTTTATGACTGTAAATATACAGGATTGTTTTCTGGACTGCAAATTTGTTTCGTTGCAAATTTTTATAAAATTTATACATGTGTAATCAATATTTTTTTTTAAATTTAATAAGAATCACTACAAAAAGTACCTTTAAGAACTTACAAATCAATGGAAATTATAAGGAAGCAAATTATCTTGAATTTTAGTAACATATTAAAGAACAGTGATATAATTACAATCTTTGTTTTCATTTCATTGTTTTATGATTTTAATGAAAGAATTCCTTAAAGTATAAAGAAAAATTTTATATAACACATAAGACAATGTGTTTAAATTAAAGATAAAATTTTATCTACTTCTTGACGTTTCTTCAGTTCAAATTTGAACTCATTGTGACGAGTGGTTCTTTTTTTTACAGCATTTTGATTGTAGGATTTTAATTATAATCACCCTGTACATTAGGTTCCTTCTGACTAAAACGTTTAATTATAATATAGCGTTTAAAAAAGATGAAGGAGTAAAAAACATGTTATAGATAAAGCATTAAAACTTTTACCATACTAAATCCCTATTACCTTCCTCAGCATCGTTAGGAAATTGTAAGAAGAAAGTTTGGAAACAGATTCACTAGAAATAGCCTTTCGTCAATAAAGAACAACGGGGAGCTGACAGGGTAAAAGAATCAGTAATCCTTACAATATTAAATCTTCCTTTCAGTATGAAAAATAGAGCAAAGAAGAATGGAAAGTTGAATACAGCAACAATAAGGACTTTTATATCTGCAGGAATCGAACAATAGTCACTGAAAGTAAAAGTACATTTTCTATTATTGTTGTACAGCATGTCGTGTATCAATATGTGTACGACTGCTTCTGATTTTGTGAGAATCGGATAAGTTGGGAATAAGATCCCCCTTATATACGTAAGTAAAAATGATGCCATAGAAGGGAAAGAAAAAGATATGGAGAAAAAGAAAGCCTGAAGATCGAGCATGTAACAATAAATGTAAATTTAAATTGTCTGATGGTATGGGTTTTGCGCACAAATTGTAAACATATAGTATCACTATTTTTCAATATCTTTTATCAACTAGATATAAAAATATTACTACCAGATTTTATTTGACATTGCCGAAATTCAGTAAGTGTTCTATGTTAATACAGGGTGATTATAATTAAAGTATCCCTTTCAAAATGCTGCAAAAAAGAACCACTCGTCATAATGAGTTCAAATTTGAACTGAAGATACTTGAAGAAGAGGAAAACGTACCGGCATCAAAAAAGGTTCCAAAATGTATTAATAGATAGTGCTGTAAACGGCATAAAGAAAGTGATTTCGGCTGTCAGTGATATTAATTTGGTACTATTATTTTTATATGATATATTTAAGAAATCTAAATTACAAGAATGTCTTTGAAGTTAGTGCAAGGAACTTCACTCCACGATTCATCACCCCCTGGACACAAGTTACAACTACATTAAAAAATAAATAATTAAAGTGTTATATTTTTTCTCCCTATAATAATAATTAGGATGGTATCTATGATGATGATTTTGATATCTAAATTAAATGTAAACCTATATAATTGTCCACCAAAAAAGAGCTTTGAAAAGTGAGATAAAAAGTACCGAATCAATACGAGTGATAAAGTACTGAAAATTCTGAAGTAAATGACGATGATTATTTTGGTATCTGTTAATTTGATACTATTATTTTTATATGATATATTTTTCGTAAGCAAATGTAAAGTACAAGAATTTCTTTGAAGTTTACTGCAAAGAACTGCACTCTTCGATTCATCACCTGCTGGTCACAAGTTGCAATTACATCAAAAAAACAAATAATTAAAGTGTTATCTTTTTCCCATCTGCAATAAATAATGTTATATAGTTAAATGCGCTTCGTTTAGAAAATATATATTTAAAATTAATACCTTTTAATTTGTCTTAGAAAAAAAATTTTGGACTCCAAGAATGAATTCTAACATAAATTTATGTAACTGCCCACCAAAAAGGAACTTTATAAAGTCAGATAAAAAGTACCGTATCAATACGAATGTTAAAGTACTGAAAATTCTGAAGTTATGAATTATGGTGATTATTTTGGCATCTAAAGTAAATGTAAATTTATATAACTGTCCACCAAAACAAAGTTTTGTAAAGTCAGATAAAACGTACCGAATCAATACGAGTGATAAAGTACTGAATATTCTGAAGTTATTAATGATGATGATGATGATGATTTTCTGTTTATTTGGTGCTATTATTTTTATATGACATATTTTTTGTAAGCAAATCTGAAATATAAGAATGTCTTTGAAGTTTGTGCAAAGAACTACACTCCTCGACTCTTTACTCCCTGGTCACAAGTTGCAACTACTACATTAAAAAATAAATAATTAAAGTGTTATCTTTTTCCTCTCTGTAATAAATAATGCTATGTAGTTAAATGTGCTTCGTTTAGAAAATATATATTTAAATTAATACCTTTTAATTTTTTTCTAACTTAAATTTATATAACTGTCCACCAAAAAGGAGCTTTGAAAAGTCAGATAAAAGTACCGAATCAATGCGAGTGATAAAGTACTGAAAATTCTTTATGAACCTGAGCAGTACATTTTATTCACGTACCTTTAGTTAAAATAAGAGTCATTGGAGCAATAAAAAAGTAATCTCCGTCTTTGTATTTTTTTTTCCTTTAAAAAGTTATGAATGATGATGATTATTAAGATGCGTTTTTTTATTTGTTTGCTTAATGTCCTCATCTTTAATCTCTCCAAATCGTATTATCTCCCGAGATCTAGGCAATAAAAATATGATGTCATGAAACATCTTTTATTCTGAATTTTTTTTTTATTTCAAAAATGTAGGACAACACTTTTAAAACGACCGGAAGTAAATTTAAATTTATTCAAGATTTTCCGCAATATTTGTAATTCTGTATTTATATTTTATTTCGATGGCTCTCGTTATATTTTGATATTTGAATTTTTGTTAATATTACATCTTTTTATTTATAAACTGAAATAGTAAAGTCAAAATCGAAGATAAAAGTTTTTAAACCCATAAAATAAATTCGGAAGCACATTCCTTATTTAACTTAAAATTATTTTTAAGACAAGTATTTTTTTCAATATAATCATTGTTTTCATATTTTATTACTGTATTAAGCATTTATACACATTTATTATTTAAATTAATAAATAATTAATACAATGCTTATTTTTGTATATTTTCCATTATATAGTTTTTATTTATAATTTTATTTTCAGTTACTCTACGTGTTGTGTATTAATATTTTTTCTAATAAAATAGTTTCAGCAAAATTTTCTTAGTTGAGGCTTATATTTATGAGAAAAAACAGTATTAAAGGGAATAGTGATTACAATAAATTGATATACCAATAATATGCTGTAAAAGTTAACATTTCACTAAAGCTATAGTTTCTGTTTCATTTCTTAGCTTGGAAAAAAGGGCTTTAAATAAATACCTAAACAGAAGAAGTGTACAAAAAAAGAGTAATATTATTTTGAAGTATAGTAATTAATTTTGATGAATTTTAAAAACATTAAAATACTTGAAAAACCTGTAAAGGATATTTGCTGATTACCTCAAATTTTTCATTTTTAACAAAACAATACTTAAAAACTAATAAATAATATTTTTTTAAAAAACAACAGTAGTTAAAACTAATACCGATAAAAAGTTTTTATGGAATATATGCATAATCACTAAGATATAACTATTTTTTTTTAATATTTTATTCAATCCTTATCTTATAATGCATGGATGAATTCTTGCTACTTACTATTTTTGGTTTGTTCTTACATGCTATATTGCTTTATGAAACAGATTTAAATAAATAAATCAAATTTTTACAAAATTATTGCTGCTTTTTTAAAATATGGGATTTAAAACAAGACAGTGAAATTACTTTTAAACGCTAATGTTTGTGGTTAAGTTCTAAGGTTAATATATTTAACATTTATAGTTTGACAGTGTAATTTGTTTGTGTGGAAAGGTAAATTTCCATTTTAAAAGAAGAAATGGACAAAGTGATTACTTTTTAAAAGTCACACAAACGCAAAGCACTTTTGAAAGAAAAAAGTTTAATAAATATTCGGAAATTCCAGAAGGATATTATAAAATAAACGAAATGTTCGAATTCGAGCGCAAATGATCCAGCCCAATTAGAAAAAATAAAAATTGCACTGAAACAAAACACCAGAGAAAATACCTTTCTACCCCATTATGCAGCTCTTTTGAACCCGTCTGATCTGGCTAATTGCCAATTTTCCACACAATCGATGATCGAACTATACTCGAATCTACTTAATCGAATTTTACTTGAATCTAGGCCCGTAAACAAGTTTTTAAGATATCTATAAAAAATTTTTACAAAAAAAAAAAATAATAATAATAATATTCCATTTTTCTTTAAGCAAAATTATGCCCTTATAGGATATCAACATAAAATTGCCAATCCTCAGATAGTTAAAATATTTGTAAAATATTATTTATAAGAACGCATCTATATGTAAACATTTTAATCAGTGCAATTCTATAAAATGTAGTCCATGTAAACATTTTAATCAGTGCAATTCTATAAAATGTAGTCCATGTAAACATTTTAATCAGTGCATTTCTATAAAATGTAGTCCATGTAAACATTTTAATCAGTGCATTTCTATACAATGTAGTCCATGTAAACATTTTAATCAGTGCATTTCTATAAAATGTAGTTCACTCTGTATCTTTGGAAAAATCATGAGTTTTATTTAATCCTAAAGACGAGCATCGATGCAAAGTATTTCAAAGAACTCTTTAAAACTGAAATTTTATTTAGAATCCTCACATAGTTAAAATATTTATAAAATATTTTTTATAAGAATGCATCTACATATAAACATGTAAACATTTTAATCAGTGCAATTCTATAAAATGAAGTCCATATAAACATTTGAATCAGTGCAATTCTATAAAATGTAGTCCATGTAAACATTTTAATCAGTCCAATTCTATAAAATATAGTCCACTCTGTATCTTTGGAAAAATCCCGAGTTTTATTTAATCCTAAAGACGAGTATAGATGCAAAGTATTTCAAAGAACTCTTTAAAAGTGAAATTTTATTTAGAATATAATAACTTCGTTATTCATGCTCTTGGCATGGGTGCAATGAAGTCAGCTCTTCCATAAAAAGGAAAGTACCACACGATCATAAATATTCCAAGGGACCTGTTTAAAGTTTGAGTAACATATTGCAGACTTTTGGCGTCAAACTCTAGGGCTGTCATGTTGTGTAAAACTGAAGTATTGTACGAGGGCTGAATTTATTGGTTAGCGTCTGCGAGTGAAAGGGTGATTTCGAATATATATATGAAGTAACTTTCATAATTTATAATAGTAAAAAAAAATCGATTTTTCTCTCCTGGTGTTACTCCTTTTCAATTCAATGCTAAAGGAAAAATATTGAATAACCAAAGTTTTGTAATACATGACAATGCTGAACGAATAACAAATGCATTTTAATATATTATGTGTTTTTGGATACAGAAAATTGTATGGTCTTCAAAGTTTTTGTGTATATTTAAAGTACGTTTATGTATATTTACGCAACATTATTACTTAATCTATTATTATATAGGTTTGGATTATAAATATTTACACTGTCTTTATATTTTGTATATGAAGTACCTTTCACAATTTATAATAGTAAAACAAATCGATTTTTGCAATACATGACAATGCTGAACAAATAACAAATACACTTTAATATATTATGATGTGTTTTTGGATACAAAAAATTGTATGGTTTACAAAGACTTTTTGGATATTCAAAGTACGTTTATGTGTTTTTACGCAACATTATTACTTAATCTTTTATTGTATAGGTTTGGATTATAAACATTTACACTGTCTTTATATTTTATTATAAAGAAATTAGCTTTGAATTGTGACTATGTTATGCAGATAAAACTTCTCTTTTATTATTATTTTTATTTTAAAAATAGTATAATAAATTTTCGGGATTGAACAAGGAGTGTAACATAATAAATAAGGAATGTAATATAAAACGTGTTAAACCTTGACTTACCTTTTGAAGATTTCTTGACTTTCACTTGTGAATGCATTATTAGGAACTAAATTTCAGAATATCCTATCATCCACACCTCTTTCTTTAAGTAAATCATCATCTTCAAACACTAAATAGATAAAAAAAATATATATTTCTACAAAGCGGTTACAAATATGTTTAAAATTAGAATGTAAAAGAACATGCAAATGCAATGCGTCAATCAATTCCTGTAATGTTTCAATTAATTAAATACAAGAGGAAAGTTAAGGACTGTTCAAATAGCTCAGTAGAATAAAAATGTTACATTTTTAGTTGAGAATTTTGAAATATTTTAGAATTAAAGTTTTAAAACCATATAAAAAAAAACTAAAAAACAAAAGGTACGGCACTTGTAGTAATCAGAAACATTTGCTCAGGTGCATTTGCCATATAAGAAAATTATTTAATATACAATGATATTAAGACCCTTCACTGTCATAATTTCATTTCAGGAAAAAATGCTGCGTTTCACCATTTCACAATTATTTATTTTTAATTATATTGCATTTAAATTACATTAATTTATATTATTATTCCATGATTTTTGTGACTTTTACATTTTATCACTTTATCTTGTATTCCTTTATGTACACATAATAGAATCTATGCATCTTTATCAATTTTTATGGGAAAACTTTTTCATGTTAATAAGTAATATAAGTTGAAAATAACAGATAATTCGGATAAGATACAGATAATAACAGATACAGAAAATAACAGACTTTTTTGGAAACTGAAGTTGTAGAGTTTTAGAAGTATATCAAATATAATTAAAATAAAAGAAACGTTTATCCACTGAATATTTTGAAAATTCAATAAAGGGTAACAGGAACATAATGGCCGAGTGACGAGCGCTATGGCTCTCGATGCCACGGGTTTCGAGTACCATGGATGTTTGTCGTGGTTCGGAATCTACTTTAAGCTGTAGGTTCCGGTCTAATATGACTGTAGAGCGTTGGGCGCAGGGTTGAAATTCCTAATCCATAAAAAGAAAAAATTTAATATCTCTAAATCTGCCAGTAGGCAGACTGTTCTGACCCACCATGAGGCTGTTGCCCCAATGAAGAAGAAGAAATGGTAACACTACGGTTATTTCCTATAGCAATGGAGAATGAAAATAATGCCCTTCACAGGAGTAATTTTAGAGGTAACTGCCACATATTTGCAAGTCATACTGGATAAAACCCAGAAAAAATCCAAATAAAAATCTTAATCCACCGTCAAGTCCAATACCCCCACGGGCGAATGCAACCACAAGAATTGAACCTCCATTCCCTTTGCATGTTAGCTATTGTGAGCTAGTACTGATCCATGTATAAGGCATAAATTGTTTGCTAAAATATTTACTAATAAGAAAAAATAAGAAGATAAAACAATATAATAAAACAATAAGAATAAAAATAATAAGAAAAAACATGAGAATAATTTTTAATAGTAAATTTATTGTATTACTAAAAACAAATTTGCTTATTCTTAAACTATAATGAAAAATCTAGACATAAAAATAAATTTGTGAAAAAAATAGGGAATAAACCAAACTCGATCATCTGACAAGTAAGACCAGATTATTGCAACTCTGAACAAAAATTACAGACAACTCCAAAATAAACCTCCAAAAAAACTCCTCAATTCTCTTATACTCTCCATTACTGTGGTTATAAACATTAACTTAATGAAACTGTCAAAGCAAAGGATCCAAACGAACATTGAATTTTGGGCATGGTTTATTAAGCATGCTGAAGATGGAAAGTCTGAGAGAGAAATATAGGAAATTGTCAGCAAATGTCATTCAACGGTTTATGACCTCTTAAAAATTTTAGAAACAATAATGGAGTAGTAAAATCTAAACATCCATATTAAGATTTTCATAGATTTGGTTGGGTTTGTCGCTCTATGGTCATCTTGTGCACACGAGGGCTAAACAGACCGAGAGCTACAGTTTAAAAGATTGTCATAGAAACCATGTGAACTATATTTTGTCAAAAGCAAATCCTTTCCTTATGCATCAAAGCTGACAATCTTTGATGAAAATAAATGCTAGTTCATCAATAGAAGTCAGCTCATCATCAATCAGTCATCCATAAGCAAAATTGTGCTCCATAAGGCAGTTCTCAATGGGAGGAAAGCCAAGTAAAAGCATTTCCTAAATAGGTATTGTAAGACTTAAATTAGTAAAGGAATATAAAAAGATGGATTTTTTTTATTGGAAGACGTATTATTTACTGATAAGAGAAAATTCGTAATTTTGGGATCAAATGTCAAATCTTTAGTTACGTACAAATAGCAACTGCAATCAAAATCAACTGTGAAGCATGGTGGTCAATCAATAATGGCCTGGTGCTGATTTTTAGCAGTTGGATCAGGAATTCTCGAATTCATTGATGGCAGAATAGATCAAAATGTATGCCTCGACATTTTAATAACAAATTAGCCACAACATGTACAAAAAATTCTTTTCATCAACAACTGGCGATATTGTCAGGGTACGTCATCCAAACATAAAGCTCATAGAGTGTGTTTCTGGCTTCTATATAATTGTCCTCAGGTCATGGAAACGAGTCTTAAACCCATCGAGATTTTGTGAGATCAACTTAATAAAAAAACTCCAGGAAATACCGTTTTCTTTAAAAATGAATTGATTTTTTGCAATAATGGGCAGCCTAAATTTTGTGAAAACTGAATGCAATCTATACCTAAATAGCTTAAAATGATAAAAAAACAAAGCCTTACAAAATAATTCATTTAAAATATTAACTCGTTTTAGAAATCTTAGCTTTCCGAGTTTAGCTCTGAATGTTTTTTTTTTTTTTTTTTTTTCTATTACAATAAATTAATTTATATGTTTTGTTGTTTGTTTTTAAAAATGCAGCAAATATATAATTGAAAGTTCTTTTAATTATTTTTCGAATCATTTTAGTTAAAGTTTGGCTGGATTAATATATTTTCTTCGATGTCTGAGTTTAGTTCGAAGTAAATGTGTACTGAAAAGCATCTAAAATAATATTAATATTTTCATTTATAAAACCATTGTAACTCACGAATACTTTTTACGCCTCCAAAATATTTTCGCTGTATGTTTTTTTTTTCTATTATTTTTAAATAAAAATTATACATATTTTGGTAATCA
Organism: Caerostris darwini; assembly: GCA_021605075.1. Lineage (NCBI taxonomy): Eukaryota > Metazoa > Arthropoda > Arachnida > Araneae > Araneidae > Caerostris > Caerostris darwini. The sequence goes on along the minus strand of BPLQ01011087.1, from coordinate 607,423 downwards.
TTTTAAAATGTCAAGTTCGGATAGTTTTTAAACCTTTGATAATAGTATCCACTAAATCTTTCCTCTATCAAATATAGTCAAACCTGTTTTTATGCGGCCTATTTTAGTGAGGTATATAAAACAAATCCTATCAAATGCATATTATGAATAAAAAGTAATTAAAAAAATCTAATTTAAAAAGAAAACAACAGATGTCTATCAAAATAACATGCAAATTAAAAAAAATCCAACAGATGGTCCACTTGATATTATATCATCGTATTACCCCAAATGTTAATAGATGCTAGCTAGTGCTACATCGTAAGGTTGTGATTTACATATTTTCTAAGTGGGACATTTTATGCGGTCCCTACTTACTGCATAAATTTTTTTTAATGTGTTTTTGGAAACAATGTATTTTATAGCTACTTATAAAGTTTCAAGATATTTTTTTATATGGTTCATATCCCCTGCACTAAAATAGGTTTGGCTGTTATAAGAAAGTTGTTTTTATCATAAACAGACACTGTGCGGATGCTTTCTGCATTCCTTGTATATACACATAAGCAGTGAATGACGAAATTGTTACACATAAGCAGTGAATGACGAATTCTTAGAAGTCTTCTAAATTTAACATGTGCAAGAGTACCAAATACTGTGAAAACTCAAAAAGATATCTGACATTCTGCAATTTAATTTCTTATGTTGTTACTAAAAGTATAGTTTAATTATTTCAGAATGCAAAATCACAATGTAAGTCGACGGTTTAAAAACAAAGAAATATATATATAAATATAACTTTAATAGAAACAAAAATATTCTTGCATCTTATTACAAGAGTTATTGACACTAATATGCGAATTTCAAGTTATATAAATTTTGTAAAAAATATTTATTTGAAAGATCCATGTTTTAATATTATAAAATATACTTTTCTGAGTCTACGAAAACGTGGAAATAACGAACGTATTGAGAAAACATGGAAACGTGATTTAAACAAAAACAAATTCACTATTAAATAAAAATCATCTCAATAATACACATAACAATCTGCAACTCCACTATCAACTATATTTTTTTAAATATACATAATAACATGATAGTGAATTCAAAAATATGAAATAAATGTTAAGAAAAGTTACTTACTAGATGTGTAGAAACTAATCTTCCATCTTTCTGAATCAACGAGAAAAATGTTTCGAAATCTAAATATTTTTCAAGAAACAATTCGAGCATTGATATAGTTTGCTCAAAACTTCGAAATATAGAGTTTTTAAATTCAAATGAATTGGTATTTTGCAAATACTTGTTTTTTTACAATTAGTTTTATAGATTGCAATAAGTTTTCACGAAAATTAGGTTGCTTATTCTTACAATAATATTCTTTACAACTTACTTTTCTAGGAAAAGCATTTTCGTACAGTTTTTTTTTTTAAAAATGACGGCACAAATTCTTGATAGGATTTATGTCTGGGCTTTGGAGTTGTGTTTTCATGACGTGAGGACAGTTATATAGGAGCCAGCAACGTGCTCTATAAGCTTTATGTTTGGGATTATTTTCCTGATAAAATTCGCAATTGTTGCCAAGAAGAAGTATTTGTACACATTGTGGCAAATTTGTTTTTAAAATGTCAAGGTATCCATACTGTTCTAGTCTTCCCTTAAGGAAATGCAGAGTTCCGTACCAGCTGCTGAAAACCAACCCCAGATCATTAATGATCTGCTACCATGCTTCTCATTATTTGTACGCACCTACTCATTCGAGTTTCTTTAAACATAAGACTTGTCATCTGATCCAAAAATGTTGAATTTTCTCTCATCAGTAAAAGATAAAGTTTTCTGTAAGAAAATCCTTGTTTTATGCTTCTTTGTAATTTTAGGACTTTCAGTCTAATTTCACTTATTTATTAAAGGTTTTTCAGTTTAGATCTGCCTTATTGTACGCATTTCTTATTGTTGGTGCCCTTCGTTTTCTGCAACATTTGCTAGCTTTGATAAACTAAGGATAGAATCCACTTTTTCTTTTCTGACTAATTTCCACACATATGCTTCGATGGAAATCTTATTATATGTTATTTTTGGCTTATTTCTATTTGATTAGTTATTTTGAAGCGTTATATGATGTCATCCGGTTGGATGACTTCTGCTCGACATACTTCTATATTTCTAACATAGACTGTCAATCTTCAGCATGCTTAATAACAAATTTTTAAACTCAATTGTAGTTTGACTCCTTTACTATGCTGTGGCATGGATGTTTGTTAATGGTTCAGAATCCACTTTAAACTGTAAATCCCGGTCTGTTTAACCCTCGTGTGCACAAGATGACCGTAGAGCGACAAACCAAACCTTTACTATGGCATTCTCATTAATGTCTACTTCCACAATAAATAGAAATAAAACAATTGCGATTTCTTCTGAACAACTACAAAGTTTACCATAAAGTTGGCTATGATGTTCACTCAAGGTTTCAATTATTTGGCTCTTTATACTCATAAATCGGAGTATGGCTAAAACACTATTTCTTTAGTAATTTTATTTTCATGGTTCAATTTTTTACTATTTATAAATCAGAGTTATTTCATTTTTTTAGTAATATTGTTTATGCATTGGTTTTTAAAATAGGATTTGGAAATACTCATATTAGAATTTCAATATTTCAACTCATATTAGAATTCAATTTCATAGCTTCTTTAACTAACAATAATGCTCTTTCATTTCTGAATGCTAATCATTAATAAAAAAACTTAGTCACCCATTAAAAAATATAATTGAAGAATACTTGGTTTAAAGAAAATAGCCTGATTGATCATTTTCGTTAATTGTATGAAAAACTTTCCTTTGAATTCATTAATAAATTCAGATCTTTAATCAAGATATTTTTTAATTTATGAATTACAGAAAGTATGATAGTTAAATAAATAATGATTTTATAAATTTAATTTTGTTTTAATTAATTCTATTTCTAATTTAAATTATTTTGACATTTACTTATTTTTACATTAACTAATTTTTCTTTTCCTGATTTACATACTCGAAAACTAATTTCACTGTATATGTGATAATCAAAAATGTTTATAAAATTCACACTTTGCTCAAGTACGGCAAAAATTTATTTCTTCTGGTTTTAATATAATATTCCTATTAATTTGCTTAAAAAAATTGTAGAGAAAATATTTTCCCCCATAATAATTGACACAGAGATAGCTTAATGAATGCAAAAGAAGTTGTTTATTTTCTGTTCCTTTTTAGGATTGTTAAATCCCGCATGGGGCTGTGAGATCCTTTACTACTTAGTCAGCAGCTAAATTTCTCTTTCATGAAACATTCCATTTTTGAAAATAACAAAAAATAGAGCAAGCTTTTTTTCCAGAAATAAAAGAAAAAACTAAAAAGTCTTTTGAAGTGTTGAAATAATTTTTTGTATTGACTATGTTTAAGAGAAATACAAATTTAATCAAAATCGAACATTTAACAATGCTAATTTACTTAAAAAACAAAATTCCTTTTTTGTATTGACCGTGTTTAAGAGAAATACAGATTTAATCAAAATGGAACATTTAACATTATTAATTTGCTTAAAACAAAATTCCTTTTTTGTATTGGCCATGTTTAAGAGAAATACAAATTTAATCAAAATCGAACATTTAACGTTAAACGTGCTTAAAAACAAATTGTAGAGAAAATATTGTCCCCAATTATAATTGACATGGAGATAGCTTAACGAATGCAAAAGAAGTTGTTTACTTTCTGATCCTTTTTAGCGATCTATGGTTGTTAAATCCCGCTTGGGGTTGTTAGAACCCTTAGTCCAGCGGCCAAATTTCTCTTTCATGAAGTCTCGAAGAAGTACCGGATAGTCCATCCACGTTGCCCTGGTAACGCCCTAAAGAGTACTTTTAGATGGGTTCTTAATACTGTGGGATGGGGAGCTGGAGGTATACAATAAATTTCAGTTTGGGGTTTTCGGCCCCAGATAGACTGAAGTATACGACTTCGTATCTCAAGAAATAGGCTATTTTCCACCATTCTTAAAAAAAGGAACTGGGAAAGAAATTAGCATATGTGTATTTAAAAAAATTTACCTGTCTAATTAAAAAATAAGGTATATAATTAACACTAATTTTAAGTATTAATTTGCATAGTCTTTAAAATAAATAATATATTTCCTAATTTTCATTAATTGTTATTGTATAAAAGAGACTACAAAAACCTAAGTGGTTTAGCAGATAACGTGTTAGGTTTCTCAGCTGTCACTGCTACTGCATCACACCACATCAATGTGCCTAGAATTGAGATGATTCTTCAGTTTGGTTTGGTTTAGTTTGTCACTCTACGGTCATTTTGGGCACACTTTAGACTAATTAGGCCACTACTACTACACCACGCCAAATCACTGTGCCTAGAGCTAAGTTGCCCCTTTACAGTTTGTGAATGATGTGGGTGAGAAGTTAAGGTGGGCTGTTGGTCTTTGTGACGCTCTACGGTCATATGAGTCCAAGACCTACTTACAGTGGATTCTGAACCATTACAAATATCCATGGCACCGCCAGGATTTAACCCCCAAACCTGTGATACCGAGAGCCAGAGCGTCAGACACTCGGCCCTCAGGCCCCAAGCTAATTAGACAGGGACCTACAGTTTAACGTGGATTCCGAACCACTAGCAAACATCCATACCATCGCCAGGATTCGGACCTGAAGCTAGCCAATTGGTCATTAGGAGGCAAGAGATGATTCTTTTAGTCGCTTCCATATTTGAGACATTTGGTCAAACCTTCGAGTTGAAGTTCGAACTCGAACAGCAAGCTTAGCTAGCTAACTACCTCTGAAAACGAGTCACGAGTCTTTCGGAAGACCCTGAAATCTTCCAAAACCCAACCAAAAATGTGACAACCGATACTAGTCCGATCGGTAATTCTGTTCTTTCTAAAGCTGGCAAACGAAATCACCTTTGTTTCCATTTCCATCCAAACTGCAGTGGTTTGATGTGTTGCTCTCAAAACTGTCATGGGACCTGAATGGCCGAGTGGCTAGCGCTCTGGAGCTCGGTACCACAGGGTTCAAGTCCCGGCGGTGCCATGAATGTTTGTAGTGGTTTGGAATCCACTTTAAACTGTAGGTCCCGGTCTGTTTAGCCTAAAATGTGCACAAGAGGACTGTAGAACGGCAAACCAAACCATAACTGCCATTCTCAGGTCTGAAAACATTTTGGGAATAATCTGAGTGAAGTTGGCGGCCTGATGGCCAATTGGCTAGCGCTTTGGCCTTTGGTACCTCAGGTTCAAATTCTGGAGGTGCCATGGATGCTTGTTAGTAATTCGAAATCCAACTGTAGGTCCCGGTCTTCTTAGCCCTCGTGTGCACAACATGACCGTAGACTGACAAACCAAACCAGTTAGTCTGAAATAAAAGTAAAGTTTGCAATTAATCTTAACTTTAAGGCAAAAAAAAAATCTTTCTGATGCATATGCATTATAATGGAGTTGTGTGACTATATGAGAATTTATGCATTACATAACTGCATGTTAAATCATTTTCGGATTTTCTATTTATAACTTCCTTAAATAGAACTGATTAAAAGTCCAAATGCATCAAAGATGAATCTTATGGAGTGGGGATAATTTTAGAAAAGGGAATTCTTTTTAGTAAAAGGGAACTGGTCCATGTTTCCCTTAAAGATGCGTTCCACATGAAAAAATATCTAGAAAATTATCCATGCTACATTACAATTGAAAAAATGCTGCATATCAATATTAAGTTTCTGGCAATAACATGTTTGCAGGAAAATAATTTCAGCATATTAAATAACATTTTAGATATACTAAATATTTACTTCAATTTTTAATTTACTTACTTCAGATAAAATATGCAAATTTAAATTTTACTTAAATTATATTATTTGTAAGTATATTACATCATGGAACCAAATAATATAAATATAACAAATAATATATAAATAATATAATTTGTAATAATATAAATTATATTATTATAAATTATATTGTTTGTATATTATTTGTTTTAATTATATTAATTGGTTGCACTAAATATACTTCCTCTACAGGTGAGAAAATGTAGGCCAACTAATACGCAGGGTTGCTCTAAATAAATTTTTTTTCGAAGTGAGAGACAGTGAATTAAACGTTTATCAATAGAAGTGCATGAATTAAATAATTAATAATGTATTTATAAATTTATCTATAAAAGGGAAAGTATTCAAATTAAAACAAAATAATTATTATCATTCAATTCCATGAAAATAACAAAAAATTTGCTCAAGAAAACTTTGGAACTATTAGAATATCTCTTGCACTACAAAGATGCCAAATATACTGAAAGAAAATAAGAACAAAATAAAAAAAGGCAAATCCATTCATTGAATCATTCTTAGTAGCCTACAAAAACTGAAATAGCATACCAATATGATGTAATATATGCAATAACATGTAAATTCAGAAAAAACCTAAATGACAATACAAAAAACCTATAGCTATGTATAATACACACACACAAAAAAAAGGAATGTTGCAATAAAAGATAAATAAGCCAGCACATTCTATTCAGGAAGAAGATAACGAAAATACCTAGACGGAACCATTTGGAATAGTTATATGTATACATGCATTTCTATGTATAAATGAAAGGTATGTAACAGATACTGACATACATGAAAATACAGTAAAGCAAACATAGCTAATAGGAATAATAGGGATACGAAATTTTTATTTCTTAGATATTAGCAATTATATCTAATAAACCTAATGTATGAACCATAAAAACAATCATAGAAATGAGGACAAAACAAAATGGAAACAAAAATACTGGAGATTACATGACAACAAAATAAAAGATTTATAAAAACAAAAACAAAAAAATCGAGAGAGAATTGCGACAATACTTTGATCTACAAGTAACTGTCGTTTAAGTTCTTTTCAGAAAAAGGAAGTACAATTAAGTAGATGATCATCATTCGTCACTATAGGTGGAATTTGGGATTTTTTTTATTAATTTATATTTAGATGATTACAAACTTGTACAAATACATATGAAATGAAAACAAAACTATTGGATATTACATGACAACAATATTGAAGATTCCTTAATACAAAAACAAAAAAACAAAAAAATCGAGAGAGGATTGCGGTAATACTTTGATTTACAAGTAACTGTCGTTTAAGTTCTTTCCAAAAAAAGCGGTACAATTAAGTAGATGATCACCATCTATCATAGATGGAATTTGGATTTTTTTTACTAATTTCTATTTAGATGATTCCAAACTTGTACAAACATATAAAGCAATCTTTGAAGATATTTTGCATAGAAATGAGGAAACACAAAATGGAAACAAAACTACTGGAGATTACATGACAACAAAATAAAAGATTTATAAAAACAAAGACAAAAAAAATCGAGAGAGGATTGCGACAATACTTTGATTTACA